>LPNX010764047.1:0-117090 GCA_001517045.1 Pseudotsuga menziesii
TGTCTTGATTCTTTTGTCTGAAAGATTCTCTATCAAGGCTTTGAATTCCTTGAATTTTTCAAACACCTCATTCTTTGCTTTCAAGAAGTATATCCATGTCTTTCTTAAATAGTCATCAATGAATGTAATATAGCATTCAAAACCACTCAAAGATGTGGAGGACATTGGACCACACACATCTGAATGAATCAATTCCAATGTACCTTTAGTTTATGTTTCTCTCTTCGTAAATGAATTCTTGATATTCTTTCCTTTCGCACATCCTTTGCAAATGCCTTCATGGTTGATCTTCAAGTTTGGTAATCCCGTCACTACTTTTTTTACATGAGGTATTGCTTTGTAATTGATGTGGGTAAGCCTTCTATGCCACAATTCACTAGGGTTATTGGTCTCATGAACAAGGGCTATTTCTTGATGTCCCTTGAGTTTATACAGGCCTCCTTCTTCTTCATCGATGACAACTGCATCTTCAATTGTATTTCCTTTAGGCCACATGAGCACTTGGACATATATGAATGAAACTTTGTATACTTTCTTATCTAAAGTTGAGATAGAAAGTAAATTATTCTTTAGACCCGGTACATATAAAACTTCCTTCATTTTCAGGGGATTTCCTGAATCAATCTTGTAGCTTGCTTCACCAATTCCTTTGATTGGATATTGATAGTCATCTCCTAGAGATACTTTCTAAGGAGAGTTCCTTTCTTCAAGTTTTGACAGAATTTTCTTTTTTCCAGACATGTGATTTGAAGCACCACTATCAATAAGCCATGTGTCTTCTCCAGGTGTTACAGACCTAGAGAGTGCAGAGAATAGTACATACTCCTCGGCATCTTCTTCCCTTGATTGCTTTCTCTATGTTCCTTCTTCTTCTTCTCCATACTCATCTTCATTTAGATGTGCATGATGTCTTTTGCTATTGTTCCTCTTCTTGTATTCTTCTCTCTTCAAAGGAAAATTTCTGGCAATGTGTCCTATCTTATCACAATGAAAACATTGAAAGTTGGAATAGTCCTTCTATGGAAAACTTTCTCTTGTTCTTTGGAACCTTCTGGGAGGTTGAGACTCCTTGTGGTTTCCCTTCTTGAAGTTGGTTTGACTCCTTCTTCTCTTGGTATGGTGGTTGGGGATTGATCATCTTCCTTTAGTAGAGCTTTTCTATTGGCCACTCTAGCCTCCTCTTGAATACAGTCTTCACATACAGTATCAAACTTCATGCTTTCCTTTCTAGCACACATCATTTGGATGTATGAATCCCAGGGTCTAGTGAGACAATTGATAGCAGCCATAACCAACTCATCTTCATCAAGGGTGTCTCCAATGGCTTCTAGTTGTTCCTTGAAGTGGGAGACCCTTGTGAAATAGTCCTAGATATTCTCCATGACTCATCTTGGTGCTCTTCAATTGAGCTCTTAGATTCATCTTTCTGTTGATGTTTCTACCTTCATACATCCTTCCTAGGGCATCAAACATTTATTTCAGAGTGTTATTGGATGATACTTGAGGGATCAAGTGATCCTTGATAGAATCAACAATAATTTTTTGTGCCCTAATCAGATCCTTCTTGTGCTTCTCCTTAGATTCAGCCTCTTCAAGTTCTACAACTTCATCCTTGATATATTTTTCAAGATCGTTCTCCTTGAGAATGAGGCCCATTCCGTATTTCCATGCTATGTAATTCTCTATGACTTCTAGTTTGTCCTCAAGATTGGTTCTTGGGGCCATCTCGTCAAAGGATTACAAAAAATTAAAATTCCAGAAAATGAGAAACTCATATTACCAAGAGATGCGCTTGACTGAGGCGAGTTGACTGGTGTGCTTGGTTTCTAGAGATCTCAAGTCTTCACCTTTCAAATCTAACTTTTGAGATTCTGTAGTGCAGTTTTCTGGTTCATTAGATTTCTGCAGTTTTCCGTTCCAGTGTCAAACTAGGGTTTTAATTTTCTAGAGATCTACCCACTCAAAAATATCGATCTCAAGTTCAGTAGATGTGCTCTAGGAGGGCACAAATTTCCATGCAATCATATTTTCATATATATATATATATATATATATATATATATATATATATATTTTCGTAACTCTTTTCTTGTCAGAGAGAGAGAGAGGGATTTTTCACCTTGTGAAAGCTGTCCTATTCAGGTTAGCTATGACACCATGTTAAGATTCTATATTCTAAGCTATATTATCAGCATTCAATTCAATTTCAAAACAAAAGCATACAGATAGGATCACTGAAAGAAACGGTATCACAAGATCAACAAAGATTTACCCTGGGAAAGCAAGAAAATCTTCCTCAATATAGATGATCAAAAGATAAAATATAAGACTTGAGACTTGTCCTTCTCCTCCCTGCAGATAAGACTCTCTCTCTCTCACGTGCTACACAAGTGAGTGATTGTGTTTTCAAATGAGGAGCAGCTCACTTCTATTTATATTCTTTCGTTCACTTGAATTTTTACTCAACCAAGTTGGCCCCACTAAAATTGATTGGCCTGACTTCTCTAGGAGGACTCAAACAACTTAATATTATATTAATGAGGGTGCTAATGACCCAACTTACAACATAGGGTTTTTCCTCATGACTCTTACTGATTCTCCCGATAGGAACATAGGGGTTTAATGAAATACAAATGATTCTCCCGATAGGAACATCAGGGTACAATAAGTAAATACACTTTGAAATTACAATAACTCAACACTTCATGGAATGAATCTGCCCCTTCGTTGAAAGATGCAGGAAGTTGGTTGTGACCATGTTTATGCCTAGGCACTCCCATCCTAGTGGTGAAAGGAGTCGCCTTGTTTGTTATTTGGCACTCCCATCTTCATGTCGAGGAGAGTTGACCATGATTCTTTGGAGTTGTTACTTTTATGGTTGTTGGAACACTGAGAATGAAGATAAGTACATATAAGCGTGAATTCCTAATTTCATTAAAATCATACATCAAGTAAATACAATATGATGTGAATCTCGGTTGAACATATTTGAAGCTGTCTCTCGTACTCCAAGGTGACTCTTCCTATTCATCCATGACTCTTTACCTGAATACTAATACTAATAGATATTATTTTTCTACATCACCCAAAGGATTAGTTTTCCAACATTGTCCCCCTTAACCTGAAGGGGTGTTTGTGAGTCCAAGCAATTTTATGAAAGAGAGCCGAGATCTGGGAGTGGGAAGCGGCCAATGGCCGTGTCCATCGCTGAAGTGATTTGTGATATGGTGGTTTTGGGATGACCAAAAACCAATGGCTAACAGAAGTTGATGTATTCTACTAAATGGCAGTTTTTGGATGACCACAAACCTAATAGATGGTGGTTTGGGATAACAATGAACAAGTGGTTAGCAAAATCTCTCATCTTCTACTAAATGGAGGTTTTATGATGGCTACAAACCAAAATCTAGATGGTGGTTTACGATGATGGCAAAGAAAGAGGTGGTGAGATGAAACCGATGCCTTCTACTAACTGGTGGTTTATGTAGGACCACAAAATAGGTAGTGGTTTTAGGATGACCAAAAGGCGAGTGATGGTATTAGGATGACCGCAAACAATTGGATGCTCTGAAACATGGCTCTATATGTGTCTCCTAGATACAACTCCGACTCTCACTCTATCTGTGTCTCCTGGCTACAACACCGACTCTCTCTATGGATTTGGATTGAGGCTCTATCTAAGGGTTATATCTCAGGTTTGCTTGTTCCCACAATGTACAATTCTAGTTATTGAACAATGTATGTGATTGTCAAGGATTCGAAACTTGAACCCTGACTTTCAATCCATGATATCCCGCTCTATCAAGTACATGGTGAGATGCAGGGAGACCTTCTACTTCAATATGTGCCATTACTGGAGACTGAATTATTTTGTACGATTGATGTATCTTCTTGTTTTTTGATGACCATATCCAATAATTGATCCACCCTCCTTGAATCTTTAGTCTTGTATGTTTCTTTGGTGTTGAACATGTGTCTAAAGAATGATTACGCTTCCCTCAATGGCGACAAGGATTGAGATGAAAACATTGATCCTCCATGTGGGCCATTGGATGACAATGCCATTACTGATGTTGAAAAGAACAGGTGAAGATTAATCATCTTGAAGGAATGGAAAAATTTGAATTCAGATTGGTCTAGAATAATTTGGAATATGAAAGGTCATTTCCTTCTCATATGCGATAAAAGTTATGTGTTTGTTGTTCTTGATTTATTCCTAGGGTCTAATGATGGGCTTTGAAATATTACAATGAATGTGTTCATGATAAGATTTTTCTTATGCACATGACGTTGTTTCACTGAGTCAATCACCTGCTGACAACTAATAGGAATCGTTATCAGATTTAAAAAGAGTGTTTTTCTAAACAAGAACTAGTTCACAATGTTGATTCTTTCATTGTATTTTGCCAAGTTGGAGCTATGGTTGAGCCTGAAGATGTTCTACCTTGGCTTATGAATCATGCCAACAAGTTAGCATGGATTGGAGAGTTTCTTTGTTGATTGTGATTGTATTTCCAATAGAAAGGAGTATTAGAGTGTTTAGTAACTCTAATAATTCCTCGACTTGATCCATCGGAAAAACCGACTAAGGCCTCAAAGGTCTTCTTGCAACTCCACCCTTTGACAATAAGACTTAGCACCCAAATCAGAAAATGGAGGGTGTCGTATTTTACCGAGAATGAAAACGATATAGTTCAACTTAGTTTTGATTTGAAACTCGCTAAAAACTATTGCAATTACCAAAATACAAGAAATCTTACAAAATTCACTATTTGCAAGATATAATTTGATGTTGAGTCTTCACTTGAGTTGGTCTCGAAAATGAATGATTTAACTTTGTAATCACAAATAGGCCACTAGACTTGAATGATATGGGTTTTTTGATGATGCTTAGCTATGGTGCCAAGGCCACTTCCTCTGGGGAGGTAGACGACTAGCTTCCTGCGACTTCTTTGGAGTTTCACTTATTCTCTTGTTGTTTTCCTCTTCTCGGAGATCAGAAAAAGATCGTGGTTGTTGTTGTTGAGTTATGCGTTTGATGAGAAGATATAATAAACCAAATGGGTTATTATGGATGATATACATATTAATTTATAAATTTAAAGCTATAGGCTAATTAATGTTAATATATAATTAAATTAAAAATGATAAGTCAGAAATACTTAACAAAAATCGTGACTTATCACATATTAGTATATTTATACACTTAGTTTGTACTATTCTAAACATCATCAATTATATATAAACATACATCATACAACATGTAAGACTTTTCATCTTTCAAATGGTATCCGAGCTTGCTCCTTGACGTTTTCTTCACACCTCTCATTCATCATCCTCTTCTCCTCTTCCATAGTCATTCTTTTCTACCTCCACTCTCCTCGCCCACACCTTCTTGTCCCACCACTCCCCATCACCCATTTCCTTCACTACTCCATCGCCTCTTTCAACCGACCCTACACACTTCCGCTAGCTTCCATTTGCACACCCTTCCCTTCTCCATTACTCCCCAAACTACACCAACTGTCATCCGCTCAGCGCGTCCACTCCATCTTTTATACACTCTACTGTTTTCCTCTCATCTCCCATTCCTTTCCCATATACTTCTGCACCTACGCAACTTACCCCAGCCCAGCCTCGCACGCCTGCTCTTCCACCCACCTGCCTCCCTCTCTTCTCGGCGGTTACCTGCGCCACTCTATTCCACCCACGTGTCATTACGAGCACTCCCTCCTCCCTCTCCTCGCATTAACCATTCCTCGCCTCACTCTTCACTCTCCATGAATCTTCTGCATAAAACTTTCATCGTGCTCTACGCACCCCCCTTGCAACTGTGCCTCCACCTACCAACGCTCCTTCCACCTTCACATCTCCTTCTCCGCCATCTTCCTCATCCAAATTCTCTACGCACGTCCACACTTCCCCATCTTATTGCGACCTCAGCTCCTCCATCTCCCACATACTTTCTTGTTGCGCACTACACATATCCTCCCCATCGCTATCACCATCACTCCATTCCATCCCTGTGAATTTGAGCACATAGATTTGTAGACAAATACACAACTCACAAAGTAGATCTCACAATTTACTCAGCAATTGAAGAATGAAATGAAGAATGAAACAATGCAAAAATGGCTTGCAGCTGTGAATGCTTTCATTAATAAAAAAGTAATCTGATGATAATTACATGAAGTAAAATGGCTTTAATAGCCACATGAAATTCGAATCCACATGAGGAAATTTGAATTGATAGACTCTACTTGACTATAGGTAACTAAGACCTTGTATAAATCACTATCGGAGGACTTAGTAGTTAACTGACCTTGTCTAAACCATAACCGGAGTTCATCGGAGCTCTAAAACACAACTCAAGTGTTACATTCAGTGTTGACTAAGGTTAACTGACTGTGGTAGGTGAGAAATGTGCCCCACATGAGTGCAGTCAAGTAAACCTAGTGTTAACTGAATGTAGAGGACTAGAACTGAATGTAACTGACTCCTAAATTAGCTTGACTAGTCATTAACTGAAGTGAACTGACCTTGGTTGGTTTCGGCACTCCCAGTGGCTTCCTAAATTGTAGGGATTGGTCTAGGAGGCTCCTAAACTGATGCAATCATGTGCAATCAGTGGCAGTGAGCCTCAATTAGTGTTCCCCACAATTTAGTAACTGAAACATGTGCCCCAATTAGGTCAAGTGGACCCAATGGTGTTAATGACTATAAATAGACTGGATGGACTCCGGATTTAGACATGACTCCCAATTTATACATATGACCAAATTTGGACAAGGGAGGCTTAATAATCCTAACAATCCCACCCTCCACCTTCAGTTGCGCTTTTGTCCATGTTCCACCCTCCTCTACATTGTTTCCATATCCACGATCCACGTTTACATTGTTTACTCACGTGCACTACTCCTAACATCGTGCCTCCCTCAAGCACTCACGCCCTTGCACCAGTCCCACGCTCCACGCTTGCCTGTGTCCACTCTTTGTCCATGCAGCCCCAGCCTTCTTCGCTTCTACCACTACTCCATCCTTTCATTGTCCTCCCATAGCTATCACTCCAAATCGTTGCAACCAGTATGCATGCCCATTCCCTCCTCCTAGCTAATTTCCTCTAAATTTTTTATTAGCATTTTATTTATTTTTTTGTGCAGTTTCTAACGACCAATTTAACGCCTCAACTACCATTGTATCTACTTAATTTAATAGAGTCAATTTTTCTACTATAATCAATCAATTTTGATAATTGTAGTTTACTTTAAATGGCTCAATCAAAGCAAAGAGATAGTAAATTAGCTTTGAAACTATCTAATTTAGCAATCTGATTCCTTGGAAACTCTCTAAATCAATCAAGTGTCAAACTACAATTTGTCCTCCTAGCCAACTAGGTGCTTATGTAGTTTCCTAGCTTTAGGAAACTTATGGGTTTCCTAGCCCTCCGTGCTCCTGCCTCTAACAAAGAAACGTCTAGCCAGTAACCTTTTAGAATTCCTTAGCAATAGCTCTTGGCTCAAGATCGATGTTACAATTCAACATCCCGCTTTTAATGTTTTTCCCTTCCAAATTCTTCAACCCTTGTTTAAAAATATAGCCCCTGATCCTTCTCCAATGTTTTCCTTGATGCCTTTCCCCCAAATCCTTCATAGCCTCGAGAGAAGAGTGGATCCCCCCTTTCCTAGGAAGGTCCCATAATAATAAAATAATACCTTCTTTCCTGAAATCCTTCCAGCAACTAAGTTAGGCGTAAAATTCAAATCAAATCCTTGGTAAGATTTATAAATTTAGTCTTCTAATGAAATGGACCTAATTAAATCTTAAATAAAATGCAACTGTATTCTATAATAAAACGTAAATTAAATCCTAGGCAAAAGGTAACTAATAGGAATACAACTAAATTTCTTACCACGCCCATCATGCATCAAATCATTAATAATATTAATTAATAACTAGTGTATTTTTAAAATAATACTAGTGCACATGTGCAGGGCATGTCTGCACAACTAGTGGACACAACTTGTACATGTATTAATCATAGCAGCTGCTACCTCTAATGCATAGTTCATGTATGTTCACAATCTAACACGCAAGACAATAAATTAAGTAAACACACCATTTAAGAGTCTTTAATAAGTCGCGTTAATTCAATATGAATTGAATTTTGGCACCCCAATTTGTCATAAATAAACTAGGAAAATATTCTAAACAAGGTAGGAACCAAGTACAAAACTAATGTGGTGTATCTAATTCCCAAACAACACCCTCAACTAAAGTTGAACCGTCCTTCCTCACTTACCAGCTTTTGTCTTCCATGTTGTATCCTTTCAGCTATTGCAATACACTGGAGCATCAACTATACTGACCTAAATTCATATCTAAATCATAAGTGGAAGTTTTTCCTACATCCACGTAACTTCTGTTGAAATTACTCAAATAACTGAGAGGTGGGGAGGGGGGGTGTGGGGGTGAATCAATTATTTCAAAAGCTTAAACCATTTCAAAAATTAAACCCTTATTACTGATTATAGATTTATAGTTATGATAATGCAGCAAGTATAACAGGTGAGATGAAGATTATCAATTACACATACATGATAGAGACATACAAACATTCCTTTTTATTTGAGCCCCTACTCAAAAGAGTCCGCAACCTATGTTTTACAAAATCCTTCTTGTAGAGAGAACCAACCCTCATGTTTTTTCTAGCACCCACTAAAATAACATTCTCCATCTACAACTGAGGGAAAGAACCATCTTCCATTACATTGTAATTATTGACCATTGGACAACAAATGTTTGAGACAAAGGGGTAGATGGGTTTGTACTTGAGCAATTCCTTAACCGCTTCATCCATGTCTACCTGCTTACAGGATTTACAACGATATCTTTCCCGAATACCTTTGCTTTCGAAAATGACTTTATTTCATAATATTGCCTGGCATATTGCCAAAATGCTTGTGGATTTAAACTGCAACACTTTTTCAATTTTTTTTTCATCGATAGGAGCTCGTTGCCCTATTTTGTGCTTGTTGAATAACCTCTATACTTTTCTTTTCTAACTATCTTTCTGAGAGCTGGTTGTCCATAATGAGCTTATATTTACTCTAAACCAAGGAATTCTTGTTCTAGTTCCTCCTAGATTTTTGTTACAAAACTTTGGAAATCTTGAATATATAGCTGATTTCTTGATTGTAGAGAGCAAGTTGGGTGGTCTACGTCGAGTGATTGCGTGGATTGAGCTTCATACAAGAGGTCTTTGGGACAATCCTTTGAGTTGTATACCTTCGTTGTTTGTGTCACTTGATGTCCCTACTCAGAGTAGGTGTTGTAATCAACATTGAGAGGTTTGCACAGGGTGCCATCCATGAAATTCAAGGAAGTGCTCAAGGATTCCTCATGAGCTTGTCCATGGTTCATATATAATATAATTCCATGGGTTAGCTCAACCGGTTGTTGCCAATGTTGCGAGGAATTTCTCCTGTTCCATCGTAGTAGGTGCCTGGATTGAATCCCCTTAGATGAGGTGAACTAGTCTATGTCGATGGGTTTATGAGGGATGCCATCCATGAATTCAAGGAGGAAATCCCTTGGTTTTAGTGCGAGGTTTTATTGTAGCATATCAATCTTAGCTTAAATGACCTCAATGTTGTAACCTAGGTGGCATTTATATTGTAGCACAAGTAACATTGCAAATTGATTGTGCAATCCCTGGAGGTATGGTAATCGTAAGACCACATTAGATCATGTTGTGACATGACATCATGATACCATCGAGGCATTATAATGCCACATGATATTGTTTTTGTCAGAAGGCATGAGAACCAAATAAGTATTCTATGAGCTTGTGAGTATGGTCCACCCACATGTTAAGACATTGATCCTCTCCCTATGGCAGAATCCATAAGAATTTGGATGTGACTATGATCACGCTTCATGTTAAGATTCCATATGCTAAGCTATATTATCAACATTCAATTCAATTTCAGAACAAAAGCATATAGACAGGATGATTGAAAGAAACAGTATCACAAGATCAACATAGATTTACCCTGGGAAAACCCTAAAGGGAAAAACCCAGCAAGAAAATATTCCTCAATATAGATGATCAAAAGATAAAAGATAAGACTTTAGACTTGTCCTTCTCCACCTTGTAGATAAAACTCTCTCTCTCTCTCATGCACTACATAAGTGAGTGATTGTGTGTTCGAATGAGGAGCACCTCACTTCTATTTATATTCTTTCGTTCACTTGACTTTTTAGTCAACCAAGTCGGCCCCACTAAAATTGACTGGGCCGACTTCTCTAGGAGGACTCAAACAACTTAATATTTAATTAATGAGGGTGCTAATGACCCGGCTTACAACGAAGGGTTTTTCCTCATGACTCTTAGTGATTCTACCGATAGGAACATTGCGGTATAATGAAATACAAATGATTCTCCTGATAGGAACACTGAGGTACGATAAGTAAATACACTTTGAAGTTACAATAAGTCAACCCTCCCTCTTAATGAGAAGGGTATTCTACAACAAAATCAACAACAACAGTAGGAGAAGGAGAGAGACCATCTTCAACATCATTAGAGTGATACATATATAAATCATTGGAATCTTTTTCATCATCTTTGACATATAGTCTTCATATTCAATTTCAGCAGCAGTAACATTTGGATCATTCGATCGACAAAATCATCATCAGTATTTCTTCAATCAACAACATTATCGTCAACAATATTTTGACCTTTCGATCAACAACATCATCATCATCAACACTTTGAGCAAGATCATCATCATCATCAACAATAATCTCATCTTTCAATCAGCAATGTCATCATCATCTTCAACAATACTCTGATATTTTGATCAACAACATCATCATCATCAACCTGTAATCCACAATAGGAACATGAAAGTCTACGAATCACTTTATGACTTAAGTCCAGGGATGATACAATCCTACCACATTCTCGAGGACCGAAGTCACCGGATACAATTATGGGATAATCATTCCCTATCACTTTATGACTTGAGTCCAAGGATGATGCAATCCTACCATATTTTGACTACCAAATTCACTGGATACAATTACGGGATAATCATTCCCTATCACTTTAGGACTTGAGTCCAAGGATGATGGAATCCTACCACATTCTCGACGACCAAAGTCACTGGATACAATTACGGGAGAATCACTCCCTATCACTTTAGGACTTGATGCAAAGGATGATGCAATCCTACCACATTCTCGATGACCAAAGTCACCGGATACAATTACAAGATAATCACTCCCTATCAATTTAGGACTTACGTCTAAGGATGATGCAATCCTACGACATTCTCGAAAACCGAAGTCTATAGATCACTTTAGGAAAAGTGTCTAGGGATGATACAATCTTGCTTTTTTCTCAGAGACATAAGTCTACGAATCACTTTAGGACAAATGTCCAGGGATGATACAATCCCACTGCTACATCACTCCTCCCCCTTTCGGGGAAGGTCTTTCTGAACAACACCAAGCTTGTCTCGAAAGTATTCAAACTTTATTCAAGACAGAGGCTTCGTCAACACATCAGTAACTTGTTCATCGATACTCACATACTGAATCTTTATGGCTCCCTTCTGTATCATATCTCGAATGTAGAAATATCGGATTTCTATGTGCTTCGATTTATCATGGAACACTGGGTTCTCCGTCATCTTTATATAACTCTGGTTATCACATAGAATCATTGTGGTATCCAAATCCAGGTTAAATAAACCTGACATCAGCTTCCGAAGCCATATGGCTTCACAACTAGCAAAGCAAGCTACTATATATTCTGCTTCAGCCGTGCTAAGAGCGACACTAGACTGTTTCCTGCTAAACCATGAAATCATAGCAGGTTCCAGACAATGACATCCACCTTATGTGCTTCTTCTGTATGAGACACTTCCAGCCCATTTTGCATCTGTATAGTCATACAATCTGTAGTCATGGTTTCCATCATACTATATACCAAAGGCTATAGTTCCTTTCAGATATCTCATCACATGTTTTGCAGCTATCAGGTGAACACGTCTAGGTTGAATTAGATACTGACTCAAGGTGTTCATAGCAAAACAAATGTTTGGTCTTGTATTTGTTAGATACATCAACGACCCAATAATCTTTCTGTAAGTCACATCTACTAACTTTGATGATTCATCAGTCATCAACTTCAGGTTGGTATCCATGGGTGTGGCCATGGCTTTACATTCCAACATATCAAATCTTTTCAATATTTCCACTCCATACTTTCCCTAGTTGAGAAAGATTCCTTCTGAGTTCTGCCATACCTCCAGAACTAGGAAATAATGCATTAACCCAAGTTATTCCATTTCAAATTTTTCAGTGAGCTTCTTCTTGCATTCTACAACATGTTTCTCATTCCCTGTTAGAAATAGGTCATCCAAAAACAGTAATAGTATGACAGGTTCATATTCTATAACCTTGAAGTAAAGGTTAGGATCGGCTTTACACTTGGTAAAGTCCAAGCTCGTCAGGAAACTATCTATTCTTCCATACCAAGCTCTAGGAGCTTTCTTTAGACCATAGAGGGCCTTCTTCAACTTGCATACGCGAGTCCGTCTATCTTCAACTTTGAATCCTTGTGGCTGTTATATGTATACTTCTTTCTCAATCACACCATTCAAGAAGGATGTATTCACATCCATATGGTGTAAGTCCCACTTCATCATGTATGCAAGTTCCATGATAGCTCTAATCGAAGTATACTGTGCTACTGGTGCAAATGTTTCTTCATAATAAATTCCCTCTTTCTGAGAGAAACCTCTAGCCACAAATATTTCCTTGTATTTCTCTATACTTCCATAAGCTGCATGTTTTATCTTGTAAATCCACTTGGAAGATACTACACTCTTGCCATTTGGTTTGGGAACTATATCCCAGGGTCTAGTGAGACTATTGAGAATAGCTATAACCAACTCAACTTCATCAAGGGTGTCTCCAATGGCTTCTAGTTGTTCCTTGAAGTGGGAGACCCTTTTGAAATAGTCCTGGATGGATTCTCCATGACTCATCTTGGTGCTCTTCAATTGAGCTCTTAGATTCATCTTTCTGTTGATGTTTCTAAATTCATACATCCTTGCTAGGGCATCACACATTTATTTCAGAGTCTTCTTGGATGATACTTGAGGGATCAAGTGATCCTTGATAGAATCAACAATAATTCTTTGTGCCCTAATCAGATCCTTCTTGTGCTTCTCCTTAGCTTCAGCCTCTTCAGGTTCTGCAACTTCATCCTTTATATATTTTTCAAGATCATTGTCCTTGAGAATCAGGCCCATTCCGTATTTCCATGCTTTGTAATTCTCTATGCCTTCTAGTTTGTCCTCAAGCTTGGTTCTTGCGGCCATCTCATCAGAGGATTACAAAAAATTGAAATTCCAAAAAATGAGAAACTGACCTTACCAGGAGATGCACTTGACTGAGGCGAGTTGACTGGTGTGCTTGGTTTTTGGAGATCTCAAGTCTTCACCTTTCAAATCTAACTTGTGAAATTCTGCAGTGTAGTTTTATGGTCCACTAGATTTCTGCAATTTTCTGTTCCAGTGTCAAACTAGGGTTTGACTTTTCTGGAGATCTGCCCACTCAAAAATATCGATCTCAGGCTCAGTAGATGCGCTCAAGGAGGGCACAACTTTCCATGCAATCAGATCTTCAAAACTCAAATTTTTTTCGAAAGCCTTTCCTTGTCGGGGAGAGAGAGAGGGAGTTTTCACATTGTGAAAGATGTCCTATTCAGGTTAGCTATGATACCATGTTAAGATTCCATATGCTAAGCTATATTATCAACATTGAATTCAATTTCGAAACAAAAGCATATAGACATGATCATTGAAAGAAATAGCATCACAAGATCAACACAGATTTACCCTGGGAAAGCAAGAAAATCTTCCTCAATATAGATGATCAAAAGATAAAATATAAGACTTTAGAGTTGTCCTTCTCCTCCTTGCAGATAAGACTCTCTCTCTCTCATGCACTACACAAGTGAGTGATTGTGTGTTCAAGTGAGGAGCACCTCACTTCTATTTATATTCTTTCTTTCACTTGACTTTTTACTCAACCAAGTCGGCCCCACTAAAATTGATTGGCCTGACTTCTCTAGGAGGACTCAAACAGCTTAATATTATATTAATGAGGGTGCTAATGACGCGACTTATAACAGAGGGTTTTTTCTCATGACTCTTAGTGATTCTCCCGATAGGAACATCGGGGTTTAATGAAATACAAATGATTCTCCCGATAGGAACATCAGGGTACAATAAGTAAATACACTTTGAAGTTACAATAATTCAACACTTCATGGAATGAATCCGCCCCTTCATGAAAGATGCAAGAAGTTGGTTGTGACCATGTTTATGCCTAGGCACTCCTATCCTAGTGGTGAAAGGAGTCGCCTTGTTTGTTATTTGGCACTCCCACCATCATGTCAAGGAGAGTTGACCATGATTCTTTGGAGCTGTTACTTTTATGGTTGTTGGAACACTGAGAATGAAGATAAGTACATATAAGTGTGAATTCCTAATTTCATTAAAATTAATACTTCAAGTAAATACAATATGATGTGATGCTCAGTTGAACATATTCGAAGTCGTCTCTCGGACTCTAAGGTGTTTCTTTCTTTTCATCCATGACTCTCTACCTGAATACTAATACTAATAGATATTACTTTTCTACATCACCCAAAGGATTAGTTTTCCAACATTGTCCCCCTTAACCTGAAGGGGTGTTTGTGAGTCCAAGCAATTTTATGAAAGAGAGCCGAGATCTGGGAGTGGGCGTGGCCAATGGCCGTGTCCATCGCTGAAGTGATCTGTGAGATGGTGGTTTTGGGATGACCAAAAACCAATGGCTAACAGAAGTTGATGTATTCTACTAAATGGCGGTTTTTGGATGACCACAAACCTACTAGATGGTGGTTTGGGATATAATGAACAAGTGGTTAGCAAAAGCTCTTGTCTTCTAATAAATGGAGGTTTTATGATGGCTACAAACCAAAATTTGGATGGTAGTTTAGGATGATGACAAAGCAAAAGGTGGTGAGATGAAATTGATGTCTTCTACTAACTGGTGGTTTATGTAGGACCACAAAACAGGTAGTGGTTTTAGGATGACCAGAAGGCGAGTGATGGTATTAGGATGAATGCAAACAATTGGATGCTCTGAAACATGGCTATATATGTGTCTCCTAGATACAACTCTGACTCTCTCTATATCTGTGTCTCCTGGATGCAACACCGACTCTCGCTATGGATTTGGATTGAGGCTCTATCTAAGGGTTATATCTCAGGTTTGCTTGTTCCCACAATTTACAATTCTAGTTATTGAACAATGTATATGATTGTTAGGGATTCAAAACATGAACCCTAACTTTAAATCCATGATATCCCCCTCTATCAAGTACATGGTGATATGCAGGGAGACCTTCTACTGCAATATGTGCCATTACTGGAGACTGAATTATTTTGTACGATTGATGTATCTTCTTGTTTTTTGATGACCATATCCAATAATTGATCCACCCTCGTTGAATCTTTAGTCTTGCAGTTTTCCTTGGTGTTGAACATGTCCCTAAAGAATGATTACGCTTCCCTCAATGACGACAAGGATTGAGATCAAAACATTGATCCTCCATGTGGGAAATTGGATGACAATGCCATCACTGATGTTGAAAGGAACAGGTGAAGATGAATCATCTCGAAGGAATGGAAAAATTTGAATTCGGACTGGTCTAGACTAATTTGGAATATGAAAGGTCACTTCCTTATCATATCCGATAAAAGTTATGTGTTTCTTGTTCTTGATTTATTCCTAGGGTCTAATGATGGGATTTGAAATATTACACTGAATGTGTTCATGATAAGATTTTTCTTATGCACATGATGTTGTTTCACTGAGTCGATCATGTGCTGACAACTAATAGGAATTATTATCAGATTTAAAAAGAATGTTTTTCTAAACAAGAACTAGTTCACAATGTTGATTCCTTCATTGTATTTTGCCAAGTTGGAGCTGTGGTTGAGCCTGAAGATGTTATACCTTGGCTTATGAATCATGTCAACAAGTTAGCATGGATTGGAGATTTTCTTTGTTGATTGTGATTGTATTTCCAATGGAAGGAGTATTAGAGTGTTTAGTAACTCTAATAATTCCTCGACTTGATCCATCTGAAAGAATGACTAAGGCCTCAAAGGTATTCTTGCAACTCCACCCTTTGACAATAAGACTTAGCACCCAAATCAGAAAATGGAGGGTGTCAAATTTTACCGAGAATGAAAATGATACAGTTCAACTTAGTTTTGATTTGAAACTCGCTAAAAACTATTGCAATTACCAAAATACAAGAAATCTTACAAAATTCACTATTTGCAAGATATAATTTGATGTTGAATCTTCAACTGAGTTGGTCTCGAAAATGAATGATTTAACTTTGTAATAAAAAATAGGCCTCTATACTTGAATGATATGGTTTCTTCGATGATGCTTAGCTATGGTGCCAATGCCACTTTCTGTGGGGAGGTAGACGACTAGCTTCCTGCAACTTCTTTGGAGTTTCACTTATTCTCTTGTTGTTTTCCTCTTCTTGGAGATCAGAAAAAGATCGTGGTTGTTGTTGTTGAGTTATGCGTTTGATGAGAAGATATAACACAATATTCTAATGCATAGTTCAGGTATGTTCACAATCTAACACACAAGACAGTAAATTAAGTAAACACACCATTCAAGAGTCTTTAATAAGTCGTGTTAATTCAATATGAATTAAATTTTGGCACCATGATTTGTCATAAATAAACCAAGAAAATATTCTAAACAAGGTAGGAACCAAGTACAAAACTAATGTGGCGTATCTAATTCCCAAACAACACCCTCAACTAAAGTTGAACCGTCCTTCCTCACTTACTAGCTTTTGTCTTCCACGTTATATCCTTTCCTCTGCTGCAATACATTGGAGCATCAATTATACTGACCTAAATCCATATATAAATCATAAGTGGAAGTTTTTCCTACATCCATGTAACTTCTGTTGAAATTACTCAAATAACTGAGAGGGGGGGGGGGTGAATCAATTATTTCAAAAGCTTAAACCATTTCAAAAATTAAACCCTTATTACTAATTACAGATTTATAGTTATGATAATGCAGCAAGTATAACAGGTGAGATGAAGATTATCAATTATACATACATGACAGAGACATACAAACATTCCTTTTTATTTGAGTACCTACTCAAAAGAGTTTGCAACCTATGTTTTACAAAATCCTTCTTGTAGAGAGAACCAACCCTCATGTCTGTTCTAGCACCCAGTAAAATAACATTCTCCATCTACAACTGAGTGAAAGAATCAACTTCCACTTATACAGGCTTCAACTTATATAGAGAAGACAACATGTTTTTCCTAGAACCACCCTACCACCTTTGTTTCTCATACATAAAACATGTATAGTACAATATTTAGAAAAACAGATATAACAATTTTAAACCGGCTATGTTCAGATCTGAACCTGAATTTTTTTATGCATCTTTGTTCCCCTCATCATCTTGTTTCTGGATATTCTTGAAAGAGCTCATAGACCTCTATCATTCTGCAATCTCCACTTCGATGACGATCCATGCACTAGTTCTCTGTCGGCAGAGAGCGCAACCATCCATTCATCATGTACATCCTTTTATACATCTATGTCCTTAAACCCTTTACCTGTTTGTATTCTTAACAGTCCATTTCCATAACTGATAAAGTCGTTCGATGCCTTATGACAGAAAAGAATTCTAATCGCTGAGTAATCCTGAATTTCTGCAATTGATCTTCACCATTTGGCTTCTTCCACACTTGGAAACTCCGAACTTTCAAACTTCAACTTCTCGCACTTCTGCACTTCCGGCTTCTGGAATTTGGGATTGGAAAACCCAACTTCCAGCCTTAGTCCTTTCCTGTTCTCCTGCTTTCTGCTTTCTGACTTCGAAAATCGAAAATCTAACTTTTCTTATTCTCAAACTTTTGGACTTCCGCCTTTCCACTCCTGCACTGCAACATTCCTTCCGCACCATCGATTTCTTGTACTGGTTCACTCCTGACTGTTAGATCTGTTCATTCGATTACGTTTCACAATTTCACAGATTTTCTCTTGACTGTTGATTTCTTGTGCGGGATCACTTCTGACTGTAGGATATGTTCATCTGATTACCTTTCAAACTTTATAGATTTTCTCTTGACCGTTGATTTCTTGTTCGGGATCACTCTTAACCGTCGTATCTATTCAATATATTTTATTTCAAACTTTGCTTTGACCATTGATTTCTTGTGCAGGATCACTCTTGACCGTCGGATCTATGCACACATCATGGATTCTTCTGAGTCCTCTTCTCATCCTCTGCTCATCTGGATCATATGATTGGAGCTATGTTTCCATTAATGACAACCAAATCACACTCTGATCTATTTCCATATGACCGCAAAACCTCCAACAATCTTCCCCTTTGGCATTGATGGAAATCTTCAACTTATGGATGCATTCTATACTAGTAATCATCAATTTGTTTATAATCTGTAACAAATAACTTCTCCCCCTTTGACATCAATGTCAAAGAAGACTCCCCCTATCAAAGTGAACAAGTTATTTGGAATAAGATATGATACCTAGCTTCTGGAGTAGGTACTCAAGTTGTGTCTTTGGTAAGGGTTTAGTGAAGATATCACCGGTTTGTTTTGCAGAAGGAATAAAATTCAATTGAACTACTCTGTTTGTAACATGCTCCCTTAAGAAGTGATACTTAATAGGTATGTGCTTAGTCTTGGAATGCAGGACTAGATTTTTGGACATACTAATGGTGCTGGTATTATCACAATGTAGAGGAATGGGATCATCATATTTTACCTCCATGTCTGCCAGTATCTGAATCATCGAGATAATTTGTGTATGGCAGCTGGCAGCAACAATGTACTCATATTCTGTAGTGGATAAATATATTGAGCCTTTCTTCTTACTAAACCATGCAACTAAAGAATCGCCTAAGAAAAATGAACCTCCACTTGTGCTCTTTCTTTCATCTAAACAGTTTTCCCAATCAACATATGAATATGCAGTTAACTGAAGATTTTGATTTCTAGGATACCAGAGACCATAAGTCATTGTGCCCTTCAAATATTTAAATATCCTCTTTACAGAAACCAAATGACTCTGCTTAGGAGCAAACTAAAATATTCCTACTATTCCAACAACTTGCATTATATAAGGACGAGATGTTGTGATGTATAATATACTTCCTATCATTGACCCATATGTTCTTTAATCAACATCATGTGAGGGATCATCCTTGCTAAGTTTACAACCAACAACTGTAGGTGTACTAGCAGGTGATGAATATTCCATCTGAAATTTCTTCAACATCTCCTTCAAATACTCTCTTGGGAGAGAAATAATCCTTCAGGACTCTGGATAATGCGGAGACCAGAAAGAATGGCAGTTATTCTATCATTGACATCTCAAACTCAGATTTCATGGCATTAGAAAACCACTGCACAAAAGAATCATTAGTGCATCCAAATACAATGTCATCCACATACACTAAAACTACTAATAGATTATCACCTTCAGATTTGATATACAAGTTACTATTAACAATACCTTTCTTGAATCCTTTGTCCTATAGATATTTATCCAATCTATAATACTAGGCTCTTGGTGCTTGTTTCAATCCATATAGGAACTTCTTCAGTTTGCAGACATTGTCAGGATTGTCTATCAGTTGGAACCCTTCAGGTTGCTCTATATAAACTTCTTCTTACAGATCTCCATTGAGAAAATACGACTTAACATCCATGTGATACACTTTGAATTTATTATGAGTGGCATAGGCAATTTGAGGTTATTATGAGTGGCATAGGAAAGAAACATTCTGATGGCTTCCAATATTTCCACTTGTGCAAAAGTTTCATCAAAATATTGTCCCTCAAATTGGGCCTACCCCTTACAAACCAATATTGCTTTATTCCTCACAATTTGTCCTTGTTCATTCATATTGTTTTTAAACACCCACTTGTATCCTATTACATTTTTATATCCAAGTCTAGGAACCAACTCCCAGGTGTGATTTTTCTCAATCTGCTCAATCTCTTCGTTCATGGCCTTAACCCAATCTTCATCCTCACTGGCCTCTTCAAAATTCTTAGGTATCACAGATAGAAAAGCAATATGGGATTGTTCTGAGGCTTTGATCATTGTTCTTCTTGTCTACACTCCTTTATTCTTGTCACCAATTATCTAACTTTTAGGATGATATTTTTGAACGATTCTGGAAGGTGCTTTTGTTTATGTTTGTTGCCTTGAATCTGTCTGAGTGTTTGTACTTTCATCATTTGACTCTAAATCTTCTTGTTCCGATTCTTGGACCTGTTCTTCCTTAAGTTCAACTGTATATTTTGTAGCTGGTTCAACAATGCTTATTTGAATATCTTTCACAAATATTCCTTCATCGATCTTAATGTCAATACAATCAACCAATTTATGCAGCCTCTTATTATAACAAGTGTACCCTTTACTGTTTGCAACATATCCTAAGAAGATACCTTCATCAGCCATGCCATCGTATTTCCCAAGATGTTCATCATTATTTTTGATATAACACTTACTTCCAAAGACTTTAAAGTGTTTTATTAAAGCAAGTCTTCCAAACCATAGTTCATAGGGAGTCTTATCACTGTTTGGCCTTAGGTGAGCTTTATTAAGAATATGAACAACTATGTGAATTGCCTCTACCCATTATGTCTGAGAAATATTCCTTTCATTCATCTTTGATCTTCCCATCTGTTGTACTTACCTATTCTGTCTCTCAACAACTCTATTCTCTTGTGGGGTCCCTAGAATAGTGTATTCTCTCTTAATTCCATGTTTATCACAAAACTTCTTGAAGTATCTTGAACAAAACTCTCCTCCTCTATCAGATCCTATTTCCTTTAGTATTTTTCCTGTTTGATTCTCAGTCAGGGACTTAAAATTTTTGAACTTTTCAAGTGACTCAGATTTTTCTTTCAGAAAAGAAACCTATGTAAGTCTGGAATAATCATCAATGACCAGCACAAAATATCTTTCTCCTCTTGTGCCTTCTTTTCTTGATGGTCCACATAGGTCCATATATACTAACTGAATTGGTTTGTATGTTGATGTAAAGTTCTTGGATTTAAACTGTGTGCAAGTCAGTTTCCCCATTTGACATGGTTTACAAACAGAGTCATATGGCTTTGATATCTTTGGAAGATCTGTTACTTCCCCATTGTTCACAAGTTTTATTATATGATCAAAGCTTAAATGTCCAAGTTTCCTATTCCAAAGCCAAATTTCATCATACTTGCTTAGATGACATTATTCTTTTTCTTCTTTCAAGACATAGACATTATTTTCAGTTCTTATACCTTTTTCAACCAACTGTCTCAAGGATACAAAATTTATCTTGCAATATTTAGAAGTGAAGACAACTTCACATCCTTTGTCACAAACATGTCTGACACTAAGAATATTATGTTTTAGTCCATATACAAACAACACATCTTGGGCTTTCCATTTTCCATTATTCAACTTGACCATTCCTTTTCCTTTGATCTTCCCTGGAGCATCATTTCCAAAAGTTACATTTCCTGATTTATTTTCACTTAGAGACAAAAAATTACTTTTATCACCACTCATGTCTTTGGAACATCCACTGTCAATATACCAGGGGCCTTTTTGATTTTGAAAAGAAAGGACTAGGCCACATTTGTTAATTTCTTTCTTCTTCTAAACTTTATTACTTTCAGCAGAGAAATTCATTCTCAGGTCTATTTTGTAATCCTTCCGATGACAGTTTGAATCCTTGTGTCCAAAGTTATGACACACATAGTATTCTTGCTTATTGTATAGTAGATCAAAAGAATTGTTATTTCTATTTTTAAGTTATTCTCTTAGCCGTGAATTGAGTTGTATTTTGTTCTTATTTACTTGCTAACTGTCTTGTTCTATGTTGCGACAATTGATTGTTCTTTGATTGTATATTTCTAAAATTAAATGCAGAGTTTGAAGCTTTGTGACCAAAATTAGAGCAACAATAACAATAACCATGGAAAAAATTTTGGTACCTAAATCTTGGAGGTATTCCCTTTTGTTGACTATGTTTTTGAGCTATCTAATATGAATTTTCGATTCTAGTACTTGCTTCATTTCCTTTTGTTTGCAAAATATGTTCACATTCTGACTTATTGCTACATGAACATTCTTCATAGCCAAGACCTGTTTTTAACCATGGGGATCTTTTCTTTCTGAGAATGGTGTTCAATTCTTCCAAGGCTTTGATACTTAACAGGTTCTGGTGGTATAGAGTTTGAAATTTCTCCATTTCCTTTCTGGATGTCACTAATTCTTCTTCTAAAGATTCACATCTCCTATTCCCTTCGGTTAATTGTTGTTTAAGATGATCTTATATTTTCTTTGCTTCTTCTAGTTCCAATTTTAACAGGGCAACATCTTTACTTGGTTCTTTTCCATTCTTTTTATAGTGCAAAAGTAATTGTTTATGTTTCCTTTTCTTTAATCCGAGCCTGCCAATTTCCTCCAAAGCACTAATTAGTTCTCTTTCCATGTCAATCATGGCTTCTTCCTCATTTAGATCACTCCTTGTATATTCATTTCCAAAGTCGTCTATGGCCATAAGCATGAAGTTATTCACTTCACTTCATTAGATAAGTTGATCTATGGCTCTTCTGAAGAATCAACATCATTTACAAGGTATTTTCTTTTTGTGTTTAGCCTCTTTATTGTATTCATTGAATGCAAACTTTTCATCATCATTAGAAGTCTGCCTCTTGTGTTTGTGGGGGAATTTAGATGCAAAATGACCTATTTTACCGCATTTAAAACATTTAAATGGCATCTTTCCTTTGTATTTACCTGAACCTTTCTTGATCCTCCTTACAAATGTTTCCTCATCCAAATCCATTTCAGAATAAGTATGTTTATCTGCTTTGAAAGAAGCTTCTCGAGTGGTGGATTTGTCTTTACCAATCCTCATTTCATAGGATGTCAGAATACCTAGGAGTTGGTCAATAGGAAGAGTTTTTAGACCACTCAATTCTTCTATTGCTGAGACCTTGGGATTAAATCTCTCAGGCATAGATCTTAAAATTTTATGAACTAAGAATGCTTCATCAAACTTTTCACCAAGACCCTTCATGGCATTCACAGTCTCTTCTATCCTTAGGAAATATTTACTGACTATCTCATCCTCATTCATTTTTAGCTGTTCAAATTTTAGTGTATATGTCTGTAGTTTGGAAAGGTTTTGCTTTTTCATTTCCTTCATAGCTGTTTACAAGCTTATCCCAAATTTCTTTCGCAGAATCAAGATGCATTACTTTAACAAACTTAGCCTTTGCAACATCACTCAGAATAGCGTTCATTTCCTTCGCATTGAAACTAAATTCCAGCTTGTCATCTTTGGAGGCTAGCACAAATGGATTTACATAGCCAGTCTCTACTACATCCCACACTTCAACTCCCAAGGACATTATATAGGTTCTCATTCTAACCTTCCAAAATTAAAAGTTTGTTCCATCAAATAGAAAAATATTATTGGATGATGTCCCTTCATAACTTGTCATGTTTAAGCTTTCAGATCTACCTTTAGACAAAATGAACCCGCTCTGATACCAATTGTTGAAATTACTCAAATAATTGAGAGGGGGGTGAATACGCTATTTCAAAAGCTTAAACCATTTAAAAATTAAACCCTTATTAATGATTACAGATTTATAATTATGACAACGCAACAAGTATAATAGATGAGATGAATATTATCAATTACACATACATGATAGAGACAAGCAAACATTTCTTTTTATTTGAGAACCCACTCAAAAAAGGATGCAACCTATGTTTTACAAAATCCTTCTTGTAGAGAGCACCAACCCTCATGTTTTTTCTAACACCCACTAAAAAAACATTCTCTAGCTACAACTGAGTGAAAGCATAAACTTCCACTTGTACAAGATTCAACTTGTACAGAGAAGACAACATGTTTTTCCTAGCACCACCCTAGCACCCTCGTTTCTCAAACTTAAAACATGTACAGTACAATATTTAGAAAAACGTATATAACAATTAGAACCGACTCTTTTCAGATCTGCTCCTGAATTTGCTTATGCATCTTGGTTCCCCTCATCATCTATGTTCTAGATATTCTTGAAAGAGCTTAGACTCCTTTGTCATTCTGCAATATCCACTTCGACGACGATCCATGAATAAGTTCTCTGTTTGCATAGAGCCCAATCATCCATTCATCACACACATCCTTCTATACATCTATGTCCTTAAACCTTTTACCTGTTCATATGCCTGATGGCCCATTTCCATAACTGATCAAGCCAGTCGATGCCTTACGACAGGAAAGAAGTCCAATCGCTGAGTAATCTTGAATTTCTGCAACGTATCTTCACCATTTGGTTGCTTCCACACTTGTCATTTTCTGCAACAAATCAGAGTTTTCACACTCTTGGTTTCGTAGTTCTGGTTCCACAGTACAGGTTCCACACCAATAATTCTGCACCATTGATCTTCTTCAGGCTCTCCATGATCGTTGATCTACTAAGGAAATTAGATATCGGATATGTGATTTTTCTTGATATCATTTCATGATTTCTGCTTTCCATCTTCCGCTCATCCTTTTCTGCATAATCAATCCGCACCTTCAATTTCTTGTACAACATTTCCAGATCGTTGATCTTAGATTCGGTCTGGGATGTATATCCTGGGTTTTCAACATTTTGTTAAACAAATTCTATACTTTCCGCTTTCCACACAGTCCCTTCTGATGTAGGATTTTCGCACTCACCTTTTCTGCATATGGAAATTGGAATTCGGGAAGCTCACTCCCTTGATTTTTGAACTTCAACTTCCCACAATTCCGCACTTCCAAACTTAGGGATCGAAAAACCCAAATTCTAGCCTTAGTCCTTTCCTGTTCTCTCGCTTTCCGATTTCCAACTTTGGAAATCATAAATCTATCTTTTCTTATTCTCAAACTTTTGGACTTCCTCCCTTCTGCTCCTGCACTGCAACACTCCTTTTGCGGTGTTAATTTGTTGTGTGGGTTCACTCCTGATTGTCGGATTTGTTCATCCGATTACCTTTCAGAGTTTTGCATATTTTCTCTTGACCGTTGATTTCTTGCGTGGGATCACTTATGAATGTCGGATCTGTTAATATGATTACCTTTCAAACTTTGCATATTTTCTCTTGACCGTTGATTTCTTGTGCAGGATCACTCCTGATCGTCGGATTTGTTTAATAGATTTTCTTTCAAGCTTTGCTTTGACCGTTGATTTCTTGTGCAGGATCACTCTTGATCATCGGATCTCTACACGCATCATGTATTCTTCTGAGTCCTGTGATCATCCTCTACTCATATGGATCATATGCTTGGAACTACATTTCCATCAATGACAACCAATTCACACTCCGATCTGTTTCCATATGACCACAAAACCTCCAACAAATTCCCCATCAAGCATGCAACCAACGATCATCATCATCACACATCTAGGGAAGAGTGGAATAACACGACCCTTCCAATGAGTCTAGGTGTCGAAGGATAAATGATGTGTAACACCTACACCCCTCTCGATAAAATCAACGTCAACACACTATTATTATAGCATACAGAGCTGCTGTTATTGCTCTTATATATACGCCATCGATTGACAAGCTTGGGAAACTACGCTTCCTATAACATTTATAGTTTCCCACATATCAAAGCAACATAACCACCCAATAATTAAATCACAAATTAATTCTTCATACCGCACCTTTTCTGTTTTGATGTCCACGCCATTGATGTTACTTTAGAACCACAACTATCCCGCCACCTCTTACCGAGTTTTCCAATGTCGTTGGGAATTCAGCTATGATTGTGATGGTAGGTTCCTGATTTGAGTTCTATAGTCATGCATAGTATCTTGTGACAAAACATTTACTAGGGATGTCATCAATGAATGTGGGGAAGCATCCCTTGGGTTTTCCCGCAAGGTTTTCCTACACACACACACACAAATTCAAAGACGCAGACTAGTGTACATCGATGGGTTTACTAGGTATGCTTCCCCGAATTTGTGGATGTCATCCCTGAGAAACATATCAATGTACTCTAGTGGACCTCACTATGGGGGATTCATATCGGGCCACTGCCATGTAAGTCTAGTTCAAATGCCTAGCAACAACAGTTTGCATTGGCTGAAATCATTATCTAGTGGAAATATTATGTTGTTAGTGAGGCGTGTTTATTAAATTTCCATCGGTGGTAATAGATGTTTGACATGTGTTGTACTATTTGTAGGTTCCCAGAGCAAGGGGGCATGGGGGGAAATGAGCCACCCACAAGAAATTTTCTAGGTTTGTTTTGAGTTATTTTCAGCCCATTGCAAACTAATTATGGTCAAGGAATTGGGATTGCAAAATAATATGGGTTAATGGTTTAGGGTTTTGGATGCTATAATATTGTACTGTAAACATAAAAAATGAATATAGTGAGATAGAGAATGGAGAGACTCTTGTGAATGCTGTTTTTCCCTGTTTTGGGATACCAAGCTAAATCTTTGTGTAATGTGTGTGTGTGCAATTGTTAATTCTCATGTTTTAGATCCTATTTTGTATTGTTTTTTTGTTACACGAGTTTATCAAAATTCCTCAATAGGCATAGACCCAACGAGTCTTAGTATGTTGTAATATTTAATTGAAATAATTATTCTGATATTCATTGACATAATGTTGCACCATGATGGTCTCTAACATTACATGAACCAAATAACGCAAGGGTTCTACTTTGAACCATATTTCGTGTGTGACCTCTTCGGGGAGTTCATGAACCAAATAGGTCCATGACACTTTTGTTGTTGCACTCTTTGATTCTCTTTTAGAATGAGAACCTTCTCCTCATTCAATTCAAACACAAGAGAATTAGAACTTTCTCATTGTTCCATTCTAGCATAAGCTACATGAAGTCGGCTTAGCTCATATGTTGGAGCATTATCCATCCCTTGGATATGCTCGATTTGCCGATCAATATTCTTGATTAAAATTGTCCACTTGATAAGCCCTCCATGTGTATCTAGTAGCGAATCAATATTTTTATTCAAGAACCAACTCATTCATGTATAATTATATTGTGTTACAAAATCTATGTGGAAAGATGAATAATTTGACAGCCTTCAAGGATTTCATGATTGCACGTATTTAAAGCTCGAAGGTGTGGTATCAATGCTTTGTTTTTTACCATACTCCAAAGGAATATTTCCAAATTTCTCTAAAGTTGCTCCCCATCCTAAGGTTGAGGCATCAACCCATACAATGTAGCTACTCTCCTATGGGTATCCTTAGTGATAATGTGGCCTTAAATTTTTCTTTAATTTTCATGATTGCAGTTGTATGATCATCCACTCACCTCCATTTGTTTCTTCGGGAAATCTCTATAGTTGTGCTTGTTCAGAGGAGCCATATTTTCCGGGATGGCAAGATGCAATTGATGCAGCCGTGGAAACACTGTAATTACTTTGGGGATTCAATTTTACTGGGAAATTGTAGGGTGGTTTTTGCAGAGTGTGGTTGTGTTTTTACCTTCTCACATTTGATGTGAAGCCCGAGGATATCTATTTTTGGATTCATTGTAACCATTTTATATTTTGAGAGCACAATATTGTGCATTCTTATTAATTTCAAAAATTGTGCTAAATGGGAGAAATGCTTGTCAATCGAGAAAGAAAAACTAGTCTCCTCGATACATACAAGTATAAATTATAATATGGGCTGAAATAATTGTCGATCCATCATTGAATGTAGATTATTTCATTTCAAAGTACAAATGGCATGGCTAGCCATTCATACTAACTTTGAGAGACCCTGGATGTTGTTTTATGGATGTCTTCTACTGTTGTCTTGATATGGTAAAGTCTACTTTTGTCATCAAACTTGTTATAAATCCCATTATCGGTCGAATGTGTTCATAATGCATCTTTGTGGGGCCTAAGATACTTGAATCTGATAGTGATTGCATTTCATGGTACATAATTAATTTGCATTTGTTTATTTCCTCTCTCCATTACATTGTAATTATTGACCATTGGACAACAAATGTTTGAAGCAAAGGGGTAGATGGGTTTGTACTTGAGAAATTCCTTAACGACTTCATCCATGTCTACTTGTTTACAGGATTTAAAATGATATCTTTCGCGAATACCTTTGCTTTCGAAAATGACTTTATTTCATAATATTGCATGGCATATTGCCAAAATGCTTGTGGATTTCAACTACAACACTTTTTCAAAATATTTCTCATCGATAGGAGCTCATTGCCGTCTTTTGCGATTTTTGAATAACCTCTATCGTTTTCTTTTCTAACTATCTTTCCAAGAGCTAGTTTTCCATAACGAGCTAAGATTTATTCTAAACAAAGGAATTCTAGTTCTAGTTCCTCCTAGATTTTTGTTACAAAACCTTGGAAATCTTGAATATATAACTGATTGCTTGATTGTAGATATCAAGTTGGGTGGTCTACCTTGATTGCTTGCGTGGATTGAGCTTCATACAAGAGGTATTTGAGCCGGTCCTTTGAGTTTTCTACTTTTTTTTTGTGCCACTCAATGTCCCTACTCAGAGTAGGTGTTGTAATCAACGTTGAGAGGTTTGCGCAGGGTTCCATCCATGAAATTCAAGGAAGTGCTCGAGGGTTCTTCGTGATATTATCCATGGTTCATATATAATATAATCCCATGGGTTAGCTCAATCGATTGTTACCAATGTTGCGAGGAATTTTGCGGGTTCCATAGTAGTATATGCCTGGATCTAATCCCCTTAGATGAGGTGAACTAGTCTATGTCAATGGGTTTACAAGGGATGCCATCCATGAATGCGGGGATACAATCCCTTGGTTTTACTGCGAGGTTTTCTTGTAGCATATCAATCTTAGCCTAAATGACCTCAATGTTTTAATCTAGGTCTCATTTTCATTGTAGCACAAGTAACATGTATGTTTCCCATTGCAAATTGATTGTGTAATCCATGGAGGTATGGTAGTCATAGGACCGGATTAGATTATGTTGTGACATGACATCATGATACCATCGAGGCATTATAACACCACACAATATTTTGTTTTTCAGAAGGCGTTGTGAGAACCAAATAAGTATTGTATGAGCATGTGACTATGGTCCACCCACATGTTAAGACATTGATCCTCCCCCTATGGCAGAATCCATAAGAATTTGGATGTGACTATGATCACGCTTCATGGAATGAATCCTCCCCTTCGTTTATAGATGCAGGAAGTTGGTTGTGACCATGTTTATGCCTAAGCACTCCCATCCTAGTGGTGAAAGGAGTTGTCTTGTTTGTGATTTGGCAATCCCACCATCATGTCGAGGAGAGTTGACCATGATTATTTTGAGCTATTACTTTTGTGGTTGTTGGAACACTCAAAATGAAGATAAGTACATATAAGCGTGAATGCCTAATTCCATAAAAATGATACACCAAGTAAATACAATGTGATGTGACGCTTGGTTGAACATATTCGAAGCCATCTCTTGGACTCCAAGGTGACTCTTCCTATTCATCCATCACTCTCTACCTAAATAATAATACTAATAGATATTATTTTTCTACATCACCCAAAAGATTAGGTTTCCAACATTGCCCCCTTAACCTGAAGGGGTGTTTGTGAGTCCAAGAATTTTTTGAAAGAGAGCCGATATATGAGAGTGGTGAGCGTCCAATGCCCGTGTCCATCACTGAAGTGCTCTGTGAGATGGTGGTTTTGGGATGACCACAAACCAATGGCTAACAAAAGTTGATGTATTCTACTAAATTGCGGTTTTTGGATGACCATAAACGTAGTAGATGGTGGTTTGGGATAACAATGAACAAGTGGTTAGAAAAATCTCTTGTCTTCTACTAAATGGAGGTTTTAGGATGGCTGCAAACCAAAATCTAGATGGTGGTTTAGGATGACGGAACAACAAGAGGTGGTGAGGAGAAGCTGATGTCTTCTACTAACTGGTGGTTTAAGCATGAGCACAAAATAGGTGGTGGTTTTAGGATGACCAAAACTTGAGTGATGGTACTAGTATGACCACAAACAATTGGATGCTCTGAAACATGGCTCTGTCTGTGTCTCCTGGAGAAAATTGTGACTCTCGCTCTATATGTTTCTCCTGGAGAAAACTGTGAATCTCGATCTATCTCTGTCTCCTGGCTACAACACTGACTCTCACTTTGGATTTGGATTGAGGCTCTATCTAAGGGTTATGGCTCAGGTTTGCTTGTTTCCACAATGTACAATTCTAGTTATTGACCAATGCATATGATTGTCATGGATTCGAAACATGAACCTTGGTGTTCAATCCATGATATCGTCCTTTGTCAAGTACATGGTGAGATGCAGGGATACCTTTTACTGCAATATGTGCCATTACTAGAGACTGAATTATTTTATACGATTGATGTATCTTCTTGTTTTTTGATGACCATCTCCAAGAATCGATCCACCCTCGTTGAATCTTTAGTCTTTTAGGTTTCTTTGGTGATGAACACATGTCTAAAGAATGATTACACTTCCCTCAATGACGACAAGGATTGAGATCAAAACATTGATCCTCCATGTGGGCAATTGGATGACAATGTCATCACCGATGTTGAAAGGAACATGTGAAGATGGATCATCTCGAAGGAATCAAAAACTTTGAATCCAGATTGGTCTAAAATAATATGGAATATGAAAGGTCACTTCCTTATCATATCGGATAAAAGTTATGTGTTTGTTGTTCTTGATTTATTCCTAGTGTCTGATGATGGGCTTTGAAATATTACACTGAACGTGTTCATGATAATCTTTTTTTTATGCACATGATGTTGTTTCACTGAGTCGATCACGTGCTGACACACTATAGGAATCATTATCAAATTTAGAAAGAGTGTTTTTCTAAACAAGAACTAGTTTACAATGTTGATTCCTTCATTTTATTTTTTCATGTTGGAGCTGTGATTGAGCTTGAAGATGTTCTACCTTGGCTTGTGAATCATGTAAACAAGTTAGAAGGGATTGGAGAGTTTCTTTGTTGATTAATATCGTATTTAAAATAGAAATGAGTATTAGAGTGTTCAATAACTCTAATAATTCCTTAGCTTGATCCATCTGAAAGACTGATTGAGGCCTCAAAGGTCTTCTTGCAACTCCACCCTTTGACAATAGGGCTTAGAACCCAAATTAGAAAATGGAGGGCGTTGGTTTCTACCGAGAATGAAAACTATACAATTCCACTTAATTTTGATTTGAAACTCGCTAAAAACTATTGCTATTACCGAAATACAAGAAATCTTACAAAATTCACTATTTTAAAGTTATAATTTGATGTTGAATCTTCAAGTGAGTTTGTCTCCAAAATGAATGATTTAAATTTGTAATAAAAAATAGGCCTCTAGACTTGAATGATATGGGTTCTTCGATGATACTTAGCTATGGTGCCAAGGCCACTTCCTTTGGGGAGGTAGACGACTAGCTTCCTGCGACTTCTTTGGAGTTTTCACTTATTCTCTTATTGTTTTCCTCTTCTCGAAGATCGGAAGACAATGGTGGTTGTTATTGTTGTGTTTGGAGTTTTCACTTATTCTCTTATTGTTTTCCTCTTCTCGAAGATCGGAAGACAATGGTGGTTGTTATTGTTGTGTTATGCATTTGATGAGCAGTTGAAATAAACCCAATGAATTATTACAGATCCTATACATATTAATTTATAAATTTGAAGCTATAGGTTAATTAATGTTAATATATAATTAATTTAAATATTATAAATCACAATCACTTAACAAAGATGGTGACTTATCACATAGATGTATTTATACACCTAATTTTTACTATTCTAAACATCATCAATTATATATAATATAATAATAATAATAATCTATTTTTAAGGTAGGTGTACATACACTACCCCCTCTGGATTTGAACCCATGACCTCCTAAAAGGAAACACATGCTCTTAACCATTAGACCCACTCATGCTGTACTTTTCATCCAAACATGTATTTTTAGGATGATATAAAAACACATCATCCAACATGTAAGACTTTTCCAATTACAAGTGGTATTTGAACTTGCTCATCAACCTTTTCTTCACCCCTCTCATTCATCATCCTCTTCTCCTCTTCCATAATCATTATTTTCCTCTTCACAATCCTCGACCACACCTTCTTGTCCCACCACTCCCCATCCCCCATTTCCTTGACCACTCAATCGCCCTTTTCCTCCGACCCTGCACACTTCCGCTTGCTTCCATTTGCATACCCTTCCCTTCTCCATCACTTCCCAAACTACACCAACTGTCATCCGCTCCGCTCGTCCAATCCATATTTTCTAAACTCTGTTGTTTCCCTCTCATATTCCATTCCTTTCCCATATACTTCGGCACCTAGGCACCCCAGTCCGGCCCCACACGCCTACTCTTCTACACACCTGCCTCCCTCTCTTCTTCGCAGTCACCTGCGCTACTCTATTCCACCCGCACCTCATTACGAGCACTCGCTCCTCCCTCTCTTCGTGCCAACCATTCCTTGCCTCACTCTTCTCTCTCCATGCATCCTCTGCGTCCACCTTTCATCCTGCTCTACGCACCCCCCCTTGCAACCTGCGCCTCGACCCACGAACATTCCTTCCACCTTCGCATATCCTTCTACGCCATCTCCCTCATCCAAACACTCTCTAGACTTCCCCCATCTCACTACGAACTTTGCTTCCTCCAGCTCCCGCATACTCCCGCATACTCTCTCGTTGCGTGCTACACATTTCCTCCCCGTCACTCCATTGCATCCCACGCTCCATTGCCATCACTCCATTGCATTCCACGTCCCACCCTCCTCTGCATTGTTTCCATGTCCACGGTACACCCTTACATCGTTTACTCCTGTGCACTACTCCTAACACCATTCCTCCCACAAGCACTCACGCCCTTACACCAGTCCCACGCCCGACACTCGCCCGTGTCCACTCCTTGTCCACGCAGCCCCAGCCTCCTCCGCTTCTACTACTACTCCATCCTTTCATTGTTGTCCTCCCATCGCACACTCCAAATTGCTGCAACCAGTCTGCAGGCCCGTTCCCTCCTTCATGCCATTTAAAAACCCAAGCTACACCAATTTTCCAAAATTTTATAGTAATAATATTATTATAATCTTGAAGAAAACCCCTAATCTCATTATGATCCCAATAATATTATTATTGTGAAATAATAATAAGTATTGTATATATTTTGGGAAAACAAAAACAATATATGTATAATAATATTAAGAATACTTATTACAATCATTTGTTGATGATTTTTATTTTTCTTCCGAATTCTCAAGTCCTTGGAGGTGGAAATGTTGCCATCCCGCGATAAAACTCTCGAAGGAATCTAGAAAGTAAACAAAAAGCGGGGAAACCATGAAGAAGAAATTAAAATTATGAAGGAAATTATAAAAAACCATTTGAAACAAAAACATGAGAAAGAAAGTAAAACTGAAAATAATAAAAAAACCAACCAACAAAAAACGATTGACGGAGATGGAATCAAGAAAGAATTTGTAGCAAGATCAGACCCCGAAGAATTTATTGTTCTAACTGAGCCAACGTTGAGAGAAAACGATGAAGAAGCCTATGAAGAAGAAGCGGCTACGGCATCTCACTTCTCAAGAAAGGGAAAACAAGAAACTGCTATGGCACCTACGATAGCAGAAGCGGTTACGTCCCCTGAATTTCCAAATAAGGAAGAGTTATAAACTGATTTTGCACCCACAACAGAAGAAGTACGACAATCACATGCATTGACAACTTACATTCCCCCTCACAGAAGGGTTAGAGCATCAGACGCAAGAAAAATTAACAACCACTGCTCGAGATACAAGATGCAAAAAGAAATGCCTAGCCATAACATACACATATGCCAGAAATGAACCACCGTTCGAAGTACAAGACTCAAAATGCGATGCCAGATCATAATTGTGCACAAGTTCTGGAAATTCGTTGAATTTTAATTTAAGGAATAGAAAAGAATCACAAGAAGGTTCCAATCTACAGAACTACAAAATTAGCAAAAATGGCTAGCAAAACGCCATAACAAGGACAAATCAGAATCCTTTCCAGGGATCCCAACCAAAACCAAGGATGAAATAAGGAAGAGGATAACAACGACGAAGAAAAGAGAGATAAACATGACATGCATCAATATCATAATGTTAAAGACCATTATTATTTAGAACAAATCACTTAATAAGGTGTCATGTCCCAAATTTTTCATTGGGTCACAATGGCCTAATCACATTTGCCATATTCATGAGAGTTTGTCAAATTGATGCTAAGGGTCAAATAATTGACAAAGAGGAAAATTGTTAGTCTCCTAGGTTGGGGAGTTGAAGCTTTGGAATTTGGAATAAGGAGAAAAATTAATGATGTTTGAACATTAGAATGGCATAAATATTTAATAAAGGATATAAATAAATAAATACAAGGAAAAATCAAATTGGCAATTGATCATGAAGACCCATGGAGAATGTGGAATCCACACAAGCTAGATTTTCTATGCCACATGACATCCTCCTCTTGTCATTTCGAATACATAAGAAGCCCAAGGGTCTTGAGATGAATTTGAAGGTCAATATACTTGGCATGAATCAATTAAGTTTGAATTGGAGTGGAAGAGTAACTCCCATTGAAGAGGAAGATGCATTTTGGAGCTAGTGAGACACTTAGACTAGATTTCCTAGCTCTATGACAACAAGGATGAAGATGCTATGAAACCTATGACACAAGTCATATATGAAGGCTGACATATGCCATATTTGAAGTCTTAGGTCGAAATAGAGCATCTAAGAGATATCTCATGTGAGTTGGGGAAGCTCAATGGGCTCCGACTCGAATTTGAGGAAGGTGGAAGGCTAGGAAAGGGAAGACACATGTAAAATCATGAGCATACACCCTAATTCGAATTGACTTGAGTTTGTGGATGGATTGGGAACCTTATAAGGCTAATAATTTTTAGAAAATAAAGGAATCAACAAGTGAATGGCATTTTATCATTTGAGAAATTGTCATTTGTGAATTGTAAGAGTTAGTGGATGACTAGTTTTCTTGCTTTAGCCAATTTTGAGAGTGAAAGATTCCCATACAAGTTGGTGTTTGGATAGGTCACTCAGTTATTTCATGGAGTCTTATTTGTAGGTGTAATATACATGGAATGTTGTGGATTCTTCTATTGCAACACTTTCTCTCAGCCATTTCCAGTTTGTATGGCATATTCTTGCTCATGGAGGGATTGAGATTTAGGTGAGCTATTGATCTATTTGGATAAGATTCTAATACTCCATTATTTTGTTTTATGATTTAAATTGTTTGTATTTCAAGTTCAGAAGACTCTCAGGTCTAAATGCCAAAATATTTCATGTAAAAATGTTTAACACTGAAGAAATAGTGCCATTTCCCCACATGATCTTGTTGTGCACCATTGTAATGCTAATGATTTTGAATTGGGAAATATTTTCATTGTCCATTAGTGATTGTAATAATATAAATATTCTCTTTTATTCATTCTAAAAAATTCTTAGGTATAATTATCAAATGGTTGTAAGGAAAAGTGATAATTAATGAGCAAACAATGACCATTTTCCCACTACATTGATGTATGCTATGATAATGCTGATTATTTCGAATGGAAGGATGTATCTATGATAAATTTATGAGGAATGGACTGTAATTAATGTATATGAAAATTTTTATATTCAGTACTTAAGCATCATAAGCCATTTCACTCATTTTTATTGCATTGGGAAAATATTTGGTGCATTTTCCCCAAGGGTCGAAATTGTGATTTGGGAGCTATTTTGGAAAGAGTCATAAAAACCTATATAAACTGAACCACGATGCATATTAGAATTTAAAATTTCCCTTACACAGCCCCTTCCTCGTTTCATAAATTCGAGTGACTTTGGGACCATTTGAGAAGCCATTTTCGAGAATTACCCAAGGGGAATTGGAGCCCCAATTTGCTAGTAAAGTCTCATACTTTGAAAAGAACATTAAACAAGTTTTCAGAAGTAATTGGGGGGTAATAAAATATCATTTAACATAATATTTAAGTTTTAATATCATTCATGTACCTTCTGATAAAACTTTGGAGCATTTGGGTCAATTTGGAGGTCTAGACTTCAAAACTAGTTAAGGTCAAAATTGAGGAAAAGTGAAAAAATTGTTCATTTAATAAAATTCCAAAAAGGAAAATTAGAGTGGTATCATATCATGATATTAGAACCTTATGTGGTCTTATATTTATGAGGACAATAATTTAGGGACCACCATTATATATTGAAACCCAAAAGTGCTTTTGTTGAAGAGGAAATTATGACTAGGGATGAAAATGGAACCTCATATGATGGTGAGGAGCTTATAAAAATTATGGAACCTATATTTGAAGACATGACCAAGAATATTATGAAAGGATTTGAATTGTTGGCTATCCAAAGTTGTAAAAATATATTGATTTTAAAAAAACCAAAGGGAAAAATTCATCAACTTGCTTGAAGGAGCAAAAGGAGGAGACCCATGAACCACCTAGTTCAAAAATAGGTGAAGTAGAATAAGTAGTACATGAAGAGGATCAAAATTCACTCCCAAGTTAATATGAAAAATATGAAGAGAGATCACATGAGTATGAAGAAGTTTCTATTGACAATACTGAAGATAATTTCGAGACACATTCTACCTTGGAAATGAACTAAAGAACATCTACTGATGGATGCTTGAACTATGAAGGGGTACCTACTAATGGGTGCTCACAAATCTATGTTGGTGACATAGATATCACTTGTTTTTCCTCCTATGTTTCAGATTGTCAAATGGTAGATTGTTTGGAGGATTCTCATGACATGGTGGATCATGAGAAATGTGTAAATTTGAATGTGCTTGATGTTTTTGAAGATGAACTTGAATATATCCAAACACTTGATGTGGTGTAAGAGGAACTTGAATTGTCTCTTGATGAAGGTTATGCAATTCTTAAAGAAGAGCATGATTCCTCTACATTGGAACCCATCTATGACAAAGGTTTCACACTTTTGAAGGAGCTGCATGATACGACCCATATGGATCCTTCCCATGATGAAACTTCTGCACTTTTTTATAATTTGGGTGAGTTAGTTCATTCTCCTACATCCTACAATTCCATGTTTTGTAGCATTAGTCTCAATGAAGTATGGGTGAAAGGGTTCTTTTTGATGGTGCCACATGAGGAGTATGGAACTCCTAGATTTACTTTTTACGATGACATGGTTGGAGCACACTCTTATTCACATTTGTAGCAGCATCCTTTGTTATTTTATGAAGATGCACATCTACATGGATGCACGTATGATAAGTATTTGAGTCACTTGAAGACTCATGGTTTTTCATGCTCAACACTTGGTTCATTTGATGTTGGAGGAACTTCATCCAACACTAGGGTGAATAGATTTATGATTGGAGAACATTTTCGTTTCTAGCCACATACTTTGTTATATCTTTATGATTCTCTCATTCATGGATGTATTGATGAGACTTCTTTGAGCCACTTGAAGTCTTCATGTTTTATTTTCTTCTTATTTGATTTGGTGGAGGTTCTTCATTCACTTCTTGGATGAAAGAACACATTGCTGATCATTATTTTGATGCATATTACATTATTTGGGAGCATAATTATAGGACATGGGATCCTCACCTATGTCATTGGAGCAGATTTGATTGGTCACTTGAAGCTTGTATGCACTTGGAAAATGGTGGTATACTTACTTGGAGGTCATTAGAGGAAATTTGGGGTCTAAAATGGGCCTTCTAAGAAAACGTGCCAAAATAAGTTTTTGTGAGTTGGAATTCAAGAACCAATAGAATTTCAATAAAATAAGTCAACCATAATGGTTGAATTGGCATATTTGTCATTAAAAAAAACTACTTTTTTTGTTCGTATTTTCGACATATCTCATTGTGTTTTTACTCAAATTCCGATCGGGAGAGCTCGTTGGATGCGGAATTTGATTCCGCATCCAATGAGTACCCACACTGCATGCTTTTAACGGACCCCACTACCCCAAAAACAAGAAATACCTGAAAAAATGTGATGATGATGTCATCATCACATTTTTCAGGTATTTCTTGTTTTTGGGGTAGCGGGGTCCATCAAAAGTATGTCATGTGGGTACTCGTTGGATGCAGAATCAAATTCCGCATCCAACGAGCTCTCCTGATCGAAATTTGAGTAAAAACACAGGGAGATATGTCGAAAATACGAACACAAAAAGTAGTTTTTTTCTTTCTTCCTCCAAAATTAATTAATATTATTTTATTATTTTAACCATTATTTTACTATTTTAACTATTATTTTATTATTTTCCTTAGGAGGCCCATTTTAGACCCCAAAATTCCTCTAATGATAAGCACTTTCATGATTTTTTGATGAGGCACCTCCTTGATGTACATTTTTATTATGTTGTTATGTACTTTGATGATGTATATTATGTACTTATGATTTTTGGAAGAATGCATACAAGAAAATGGGATCCCAGAATTTTCTTTCCTAATGGGATGGGTTGTAGAGCACTCTTAATTGTTGGAATGCAATACAAGAAATGAGACCCTGGGATAGTTTTTAGTCCCATTGTTTTCAATTTTTTTGGGAAACAAGCAGTATGGGAGATGTACTCCCCACTTAATAAAGTGATTTTAATTAGAGTAGTGCAGCAACAAGCATGGTGGTTCCTCTCTCAAATCTTGATGGAATCTCAAAGACTCAAAGTTGGGAAACTTAGTGGCAACTTCAAAGAACCATACAGAAAGCAGGTTCTTCAACACCCATATTTGAAATTTCTTGAGGACAAGCAATATTGGGAAGGGAGGATTTGTCATGTCCCAAATTTTGCATTGGGTCACAATGGCCTAATCAAATTTTCCATATTCATGAGATTTTGTCAAATTGATGCATACGATATTTCTACAGTGTCACGATTCTTCATTCACCGATGGAGTTCTTGCCTTAGAGGCCTTTGTCCTTATTGCTGCAATGATAACCGACCACACAAAGGATAATAAGGCACACCACATGGTAGGAAATAACCCGTAAATTTATGGATTTGGGTTTTGAGAGATGCCATGTGCGAAGGGAATGAAGCTTGTAGGAGGTGAATTCATATACAATATAATACATAGGAGATGGATATGTAGAGGGGATGAACACGATGCTAATGTGGCTCAGGCCACAGGAGGTGTGGAGAGTCTCCCCGGACCACCGCACACAGGGGAGGTAACGACCGAGCTCTGATACCATTTTTGGTACACTGAGAACGGATATAGGCGAAGATAAGTGTGAATTCCCAATTTCATTGAAATGATACACACATAAATAGGATGCGATGTGATGCTTGGTTTTGTCTTCGAAGCCATCTCTTAGAATCCAAGGCGACACTTCCTATTCACCTATGACTCTTGACGTGAAAAGTGGTAATATTACACAATATAATTTTGCATCATCCAAAGTATCAGGTTTCGAAAAATGGCGATGAGTATTGGAAATTGATTATTTTATAGGCGCGTCCACCCTTGCAATGAGGAGTGATGCCCAATGAGCTGTGGAACCACATCCTTCTGGTTGAAACAAGGTTACTCTATGGCATATTTAAGCATTGAATATAAGGGCACTCCCATCTTCATATATTTGGAAGGCAACACATTTTTAAGTATCATCAAATCCCATTTAACATTAAGGTGACGTGTTGGAGTATTGATGTTACTAATGGGTTTGAAGCCCAAGTTATATGTTTAGGATAAATCAATGGACTTGATTTACTATAATGTTGACATTAGGTCGATATATGAATCTCACATATATTCTAGCATTGAGATTAGATGAGGGGGTCACATATATTCTAGTGTTAATGAGACTATAACAAGGGGAGAGGAAAGCTTTGATGTCACGAGACTACTGTTGTAAAGAGAAGAGAGCGCTACGATAATTTTTGAAGCAATACAAAAGGGGCTAGAATATTTCAGGTAATGGTTTTTTCTTGTTAGGGTTTTCCGCTGTAAATATATGTTTATTGTTCATTTGTGCGATTGGTTTTATTACTTATTGATTTGTTTTTCGAACAATATCACTACAGTGTCTAAAGTGGTATTAGATATCGTACATGTGAGCGCGAGATAGACTAAAATGATAGTGTTATTCTACACACAAACTTCTATGTAGTTTTGATGAGTGACAAACCTATGGAATTCCATTTTTTCTATCCCGTGAAGACCTCTCCAATATATGCGTTAAAATTGCTACTACTTTCTTCATAAGAAACCCTTATTTTGGAAACATGGTTAAGCTATGAATCATTTATGCATGGACTGAGATAACTCATGCTTACTATGTCTTCTCATTATCGGGTACATTCTAACATTAAGCTTCATCGACTCTTCTTTCAAACCTCGAAATTACATCAATGAGCCCATGCTTAAAACCCTATGATTGTTGACTTGTAAAGTTCGTCTTACTCTGTCTTCCCCCTCATCCTTTTCCCTTTTCCATAACTTCATTGCTACAATGAGATTTGTATCTCTTAAACTATGCAACCAGGCATAGCTCATCTATCTTTAATCGATTAATGATATGAAATCTAGTTTTGTGCTTGATTTTTATGGTGCATGGACCTATTATTTTACCACCCTTTTCTCTCCGCCAGAGTTCCCATCTCTTCAATATCACTACCACTTTTATTGATCTGTACTAGATTAATGGATTTCTCTCAATCTCGATGCTTTGAGGTTTCTTGGGGGCATGGTGAACTTTTGTGAGTTTATTCTTAATAGTATTTTATTGCTTTTTACCTCGTTTATGAATTGAATGACTACTTTATTTGTTATTTATACTTCCTTTAAATATTTATCATTATCACTCATCCTCTTGGATTTCATAGACTTGCATCCTATCAGTTGTCTGCCGATCAAAATAACTTTCTGTGATTCAGGTGTCATTTTCTCACTTTTGGTCCACCTTTTACTTGTCAAACTGAATCATGCCAATTCTTCTTATGTTGATATTTGTTCTCATCGATCCCACCTTTGTTGTTACTAACTACAAGTTTCTAACTTGACCTATTTAGAGGGTCATGCATTGAGAAACATAAGGCTCTAACACTGTTGATCTAGAATGAGACGAGAATATGGTTGACACACCCTAATCCCTAGAATTTAATGTGCATATCAACAATTAATTGAGCACAATTGTAGGAATAAGTAAATAGAATGAAACGTGCACACACACATTGTAGAAGATTGCAAGTATTATTATCAAATGGTCGATTGCATGGCGGTGGAAATCTCTAAGAAGAGATGCTTAGCTACTCTCATGTGTAGACTCTCTCCAAAAGGTGAGAATACTTTTTCTTTGCTTAAAATGAACTTCAGAAATGAAAAGACAAGAAGGGGATAAGACAAGGCATGGAAGGCCAAGAGTCAGTGACATTGAGGTGAAAAACCAATGGTCAACTCGTCATGGACATAACTATTGCACATGAAGTTTGAATTGGGTCCAAGGCTCATAAAAAAGTTCTCGATGAGAAAAACCAGGTGAAGGGGGTGGGTAATTTATACACAACATTTTTGGGGACCAAAAATTGTGTTCGATGCCTACAAATGACACCAAAAGTTAAAAACCCAAATTTGCACCAAATTTCCCAAACTTGCTAGATTGGTCAAGAAGGTTCGAACGGTAGGATGGATCACATCAGCAGTAATAGAAGCATATGCATGAACATGAAAATATGTGTCCTGTTTGCGTGGACCAGGTTTGGTGAATCTTAATTGAGGATTGTTTTCTTTGTGTTTGTCTTGCATATTTAATGGCACTCTCCATGGTGGTGGGAAAAAACATTCTCACTTTCAGATAATATTTCGTATCTAATACTAGTAACACAAAACTCACCTACATGCAATGCATCAAGGTTTTCCTTTTCCTTTAATATTTGGAAAGTTTCTTATATTTCTCAACTTTTAGCTTCTTTTGAAAAACATGAGTAATTTTGAACCTCATATGACTCATCCCAGTTTGTCATATATTTGGACATAGGCTTGGAGGAAATTTCAATGATAGTGTAGATGTCCCTCGTTTCCCACTCCGTTCTGAGGGTTTCATTCTTTTCACTGAATAGGATACCTAAGAGAGAAATCATTGGGTACTATGAGGAGGTGAGGCTCATGGAAAGAGAGCGAAGAGGATAATATTATTTATTAGATTGGTTGTTTAAAATTAAAATATTATTCATGAGATTGACGGTTTAAAAATAAATTATTATTGAAGAATAAGAAATACATATAATATTTTGGTTAGAAAACCATGTAAATGATATACACCACATGCATCACTAAGTAATATAGGGGAGAGGGGGATGGTAGAATAGACCCCTTTGCCACCAATTAAGTGAGTTGTTTCATACTCATTTTGACCTTTGTAATGTGGCATGTGGCATCTTCCAGGAGGCCCGACTCACCACCAACTTGCACTAAGAAGTGAGGATGACTTAAATAAGCATGCGCACGACATCGTCCGATCTTGTCAATCTCCCACTATCACCATAGGATTTTAGCTTAGATGCCACCAAAATTACAATCGCAATTTGTGATACCCTTCATGATTAATGGGCGTTAATCAATGTAGTTATCTAGCTAATTTTGTTTGCCTAGCGATCCTCTAAATTTTTGATTAGCATTTTATTTATTTTTTTGTGCAGTTTCTAACTACCAATTTAATGCCTCAACTACCATTATATCTACACAATTTAATATCTGCAATTTATATACTATAATCAATCAAATTTGATTATTGCAGTTTACTTAAAATGGCTCAATCAAAGCAAAGAGATAGTAAATTATCTCTGAAACTATCTAATTTAGCAATCCAATTCCTTGGCAACTCTTTAAATCAATCAAGTGTTTCCCAAACTGTGACTTATCCTCCTAGCCTTCCGTGCTTGTGCCTCTAACAAAGCAACGTCTAGCCGGTAACATTTTATAATTCCTTAGAAATAGCTCTCGGCTCAAGCTCAATCTTACAATTTAGTATCCTGCTCTCAATGTTTTTCCCTTCCAAAGTCCTCAACCCTTGTTTAAAAATATAACCCCCGATCCTTCTCCAGCATTTTCCTTTATTTCTTTCCCCCACATCCTTCATAGCCTTGAGACAAGAGTGGATGCCCCCTTTCCTAGGAAGGACCCATAATAATAAAATAATACCTTCTTTCTTGAAATCATTCCCGCAACTAAGTTTGGCGTAAAATTAAGATCAAATCAAATCCTTGGTAAGATTTATAAATTCAATCTTCTAATGAAATGGACCTAATTAAAACTTAAATAAAATGCAACGGTATTCTATAATAAAACACAAAATAAATCCCAGGAGAAACGTAACTTGCAGGCATGCAACTAAATTTCTTACCATGCCCATCATGCATCAAATCGTTAATAGTATTGATTAATAACTAGTGTATTTTTAAAACAATACTAGTGCACACGTGCAGGGCATGTATGCGTAGCTAGTGGACACATAGCTTGCGCACGTATTAATAATAACAGTCGTTACCTCTAATGCATAGTTCATGTATCTTCACAATCTAACATGCAAGAGAGTAAACTAGGCAAACACACCATTCAAGACTCTTTATTATTTTGCGTTAATTCAATATGAATTGAATTTTAGCACCACGATTTGTCATAAATGAACCGGGAAAATATTCTAAACAAGGTAGGAACCAAGTACAAAACTAATGTGGCGTATATAATTCCCAAACAACACTCTCAACTAACATTGAACCATCCTTCCTGACTTACCAACTTTCGTCTTCCATGTCGTATACTTTCCTCTGCCACAATACACCGCAACATCAACTATACTGACCTAAATCCATATATAAACTGTAAGTGGAAGTGTTTCCTACGTGCACGTAACTTCCCCATCAAGGGTGAAACTAACGATCATCATCATCACACATCTACGGGAGAGTGGCATAACACAGCCCTCCCACGAGTCTAGGTTTCAAAGTATTAATGATGCGTAACACCTACACCCCTCTTGATAAAATCAGCATCAACACACTATTATTATGGCATATAGAGCTACTGCTATTGTTCTTAGAGATACACCATCGATTGACAAGCTTGGGAAAGTATGCTTCCTACAATTTTTTCACTTTCCCACATATCATATAGACGTAGCCTCCCAATAATTAAATCACAAATTAATGCTTTGTACCACACATTTTCTCTTTTGATGTCCACGTCATTGATGTTACTTTAGAACCATGGCTATCCTGCTACCTCTTACCACGTTTTCCAATGTCGTTTGGAATTCGGCTACTATTGTGATGGTAGGTGTCTGATTTGAGTTCCTAATTTAGGCATAGTAAAGTTGTGACAAAATGTTTACTAGGGATGTCATCCACGAATGTGGGGAATCATCCCTTGGGTTTTTGTGCAAGGTTTTCCTACATACATAAATACAAAGATGCAGACTAGTGTACGTCGATGGGTTTACTAGGTATGCTTTCCCGAATTTGTGAATTTCATCCCTAAGAAACCTATCAGTGTAATATAGTGGACCTCACTATGGGGGATTCGTATTGGGCCACTCCTAAGTAGAACTAGTTCAAATGCCTAGCAACATCAGTTTGCATTGGCTGAAATCATTATCTAGCGGAAATATTATGTTGTTAGAGAGATGTGTTTATTAAATTTCCATCGCTGGTAATAGATATTGAACATGTATTGTAATCTTTGTAGGTTACCAGAACAAGGGGGCATGGGGGGCCAAGGAGCCACCCGCAAGAAATTTTCTGGGTCCGTTTTGGGTTGTTTCCAACCCATTGCAAACTAATTATGGTCAAGGAATTGGGATTTCAATCTAATTTGTGTTAATGGTTTAGGGATTTGGATTCTATAATATTATACTATAAGCATAAAAGTTAATATAGTGAGATAGAGAATGGAGAGACTCTTGTGAATCTTGGTTTTCCCTTTTTTGGGCTTCCAAGCTAAATCTTCGCGTAATGTGTGTGTGAGCCATTGTTAATTCTCATGTTTTAGATCCTATTTTGTATTTTTTTCCTTACATGGGGTTATCAAAATTATTCAATAGGAATAGACCCAATGAGGCCTAATACGCTGTAATATTTGATTGAAATAATTATTTTGATATTCATCGACAGAATGTTGCACAATGATGGTCTCTAACTTTACATGAACCAAATAACACAAGGGTTCCACTTTGAACCATATTCCGTGTGTGACCTCTTCGGGGAGTTCATGAACCAATTAGGTCCATGACGCTTCTGTTGTTGCACTCTTTGATTCTCTTTTAGGACAATAACTTTCTCCTCATTCAATTCAAACAGAAGAGAATTATAACTTTCTCATTGTTCCATTTCAGCATAAGCTACATGAAGTCAGCTTTGCTCATCTACCAAAGCATTATCCATCCCTTGGATATACTCTATTTGTCAATCAATATTCTTGATAAAAATTGTCCACTTGATAATCTCGCCATGTGTATCTAGTATCGAATCAATATTTTATTCAAGAACCAACTCATTCATGTATAATAAGATTGTGTTACAAAATCTATGTGGCAAGATGAATAATTTGAAAGCCTTCAAGGATTTCATTATTGCATGTATTTAAAGATCGTCAGTGTGGTACCGATGCTTTGTTTGCGACCATACTCCAAAGGAATATTTCCAAATTTCTCTAATGTTGCTCCCCATCCTAAGCTTGGGGCATCAACCCATACAATGTAGCTACTCTCCTATGGGTATCCTTAGTGACAATGTGGCCTTAGTTTTTTCATTAATTTTCATGATTGCAGTTGTATGATCATCCACCCACCTCCATTTGTTTCTTCGAGAAATTTTTATAGTTGTGCTTGTTCAGAGGAGACGTCTTTTTCGGTATGGCAATATGCAATTGATGCACCCAAGGAAACATTGTAACTACTTCGGGGATTCAATTTTACTGGGAAATTGTAGGATGGTTTTTGCAATGCATGGTTGTGTTTTTACCTTCTCACATTTGATGTGAAGCTTGAGGATATCTATTTTTGGCTTCATCGTAACTATTTTATATTTTGAGAGCACAATTTCGCGCTTTCTTATTAATTTCAAGAATTGTGCTAAATGGGAACAATGCTCATCAATCGAGAAAGAACAAACTAATGTCATCAATATATACAATTATAAATTATAGTATGGGATGAAATTATTGTCCATCGATATTTGAATGTAGACTATTTCATTGCAAAGTACAAATGGTGTGACTAACCATTCATACTAACTTTGAGAGGCCCTGGATGTTGTTTTATGGATGTCTTCTAGTGTTGTCTTGATATGGTAAAGCCTACTTTTGTCATCAAACTTGTTATAAATTCCATTATTGGTCGAATGTGTTCATAATGCATCTTTGTAGGGCCTAGGATACTTTAATATGATAGTGATTGCATTTCATGGTACATAATTAATTACCATTTGTTTATTTCCTCTCCCCTTTACATTGTAGCTATTGACCATTGGATAAAAAATGTTTGAAGAAAAGGAGTATATGGGTTTGTACTTGAGGAATTCCTTAACTGCTTCATCAATGTCTACCTTCTTACAATATTTACAACAATATCTTTCCCGAATACCTTTGCTTTCCAAAATTACTTTATTTCATAATATTGCTTGGCAGATTGCCAAAATTCTTGTGGATTTAAACCACAACACTTTTTCAAAATATTTTTCATCGATAGGAGCTCGTTGCCGTGTTTTGCGATTGTTGAATAACCTCTATACTTTACTTTTCTGACTATATTTCCAAGAGCTATTTGTCCATAACAACCTAATATTTATTCTAAACCAAGGAATTATTGTTCTAGGTCCTCGTATATTTTTGTTACAAAACTTTGGAAATCTTGAATATATAATTGATTGCTTTATTGTAGATATGAACTTGGGTGGTTTACCTAGAGTGATGCGTGGATTGAGCTTCATACAAGAGTTCTTGGGCCAATCCTTTGAGTTGGCTACCTTTTTTGTTTGTGTCACTCAATGTCCCTACTCGGAGTAGGTGTTGTAATCAACGTTGAGAGGTTTGCACAGGGTGCCATCCATGAAATTCAAGGAAGTGCTCGAGGGTTCCTTGTGATATTTTTGATGGGTCATATATATAATCCCAGTGATTATCTCAATCAGTTGATTCCAATGTTGCGAGGCATTTCGCTGGTTCCATGATAGTTGGTGCCTGGATCAAATCCCCCTAGATGAGGTGAACTAGTCTATGTCAATGGGTTTACGAGGGATGTCATCCATGAATGCGGGGAGGAAATCCCTTGGTTTTAGTGTGAGGTTTTTCTTGTAGCATATTAATCTTAGACTAAATGACCTTAATGATGTAACCTAGGTGGCATTTATATCATAGCACAAGCAACCTATATGGTGCCCATTGCAAATTGATTGCGTAATCCCTAGAACTATGGTAATCGTAAGACCACATTAGATCATGTTTTGACATGACATCATGATACCATAGAGGCATTATAATGACACATGATATTGTTATTGTCAGAAGGTGTTGTGACAACCAAATAAGTATTGTATGAACATGTGAGTATGGTTTTCCCACATGTTAAGACATTGATCCTCGGCCTATGGAAGAATCCATAAGAATTTGGATGTGACTATTATCACCCTTTAGGGAATGAATCCTCCTCTTATCTGAAAGATGAAAGAAGCTGGTTGTGACCATGTTTATGCCTAGGAACTCCTATCTTGGTGGTGAAAGGAGTCGCCTTGATTGTTATTTGCTACTCCCACCATCATGTCTAGGAGAGTTGACCGTGATTTTTTGGAGCTGTTACTTTTTTGGTTGTTCGAACACTCGGGATGAAGATAAGTACATATAAGCATGAATGCCTAATTTCATTAAAATGATACAATAAGTAAATACAATGTGATGTCACGCTTGGTTAAACATCTTCGAAGTCGTCTCTCGGACTCCAAGGTGGCTCTTCCTATTCATCCATGACTCTTTACCTAAATACTAATATTAATAGATATACATCACCCAAAGGATTAGTTTTCCAACATTCCCCCCCTTAACCCAAAGGGGGGTTTGTGAGTCCAAGCAATTTTATGAAAGAGAGTTGATATCTGGGAGTGGAAAGCGGCCAACGACTGGGTCCATCATTGAAGTGCTCTCTGATATGGTGGTTTTGGGATGACCACAAACATAGTAGATGGTGGTTTGGGATAACACTGAACAAGTGGTTAGAAAAGTCTCTTGTTTTCTACTAAATGGAGGTTTTAGGATTTCTACAAACCAAAATCTAGATGGTGGTTTAGGATGATGGAAAATCAAGAGGTGGTGAAGAGAAGTTGATTTCTTCTACTAACCGATGGTTTTTGGAGGACCAAAAAATAGGTGGTGGTTTTAGGATGACCAAAAGTCGAGTGATGGTATTAAGATGACCACAAACCATTGGATGCTTTGGAACATGGCGATTTTTGTGTATCTAGGATACAAATCTGACTCTTGCTTTGGATTTGGCTCGAGGATCTATCTCTGTCTCCTTTCTACAACTCGGACTCTTGCTCTGGATGTGGACCGAGGCTCTATCTAAGGGTTTTGGCTCAAGTTCGCTTGTTCCCACATTTTATAGGTCTAGTTATTGAGAAATGCATATGATTGTCAAGGATTCAAAACATGAACCATGGCTTTCAATACATGATATCCCTCTCTGTCAAGTACAAGGTGAGATGCAGGGATACATTCTATTGGAATATGTGCCATTATTCGAGACTGAATTCTTTTGTATGATTTATGTATCTTCTTGTTTTTTATGACCATCGCCAAGTATTGATCCACCCTCATTGAATCTTGTAGGTTTCTTTGGTTATGAACATATGTCTAAAAAATGATTAGGCTTCCCACAATGACGACAAGGATTTAGATCAAAACATTGATCCTCCATGTGGGTAATTGGATGGCAATGTCATCATCGATGTTGAAATGAACATGTGAAGATGAATCATCTCGAAGGAATCCAAAACTTTGAATCCGGATTTGTCTAGAATAATATGGAATAAGAAAGATCACTTCCTTATCATATCTGATACAAGTTATGTGTTTGTTGAGGCTTGATTTATTCCTAGGGTCTAATGATGGGATTTAAAATATGGCACTGGATATGTTCATGATAAGCTTTGTCTTATGCATGTGACGTTGCTTCACTGAGTCGATCATGTGCTGACAGTTGATAGGAATCATTATCAGATTTAAAAAGAGTGTTTTTCTAAACAAGAACTAGTTCACAATGTTGACTTTCATTGTATTTTGTCATGTTGGAGTTGTGATTGAGTTTAAAGATGTTCTACTTTGGCTTTTGAATCATGTAAACAAGTTAGCATGGATTGGAGAGTTGCTTTGTTGATTGTGATTTCATTTCGAATAGAAATGAGTATTAGAGTGTTCAATAACTCTAATAATTCCTCAGCGTGAGCCATCTCAAAGACTGACTGAGGCCTCAAAGATCTACTTGCAACTCCACCCTTTGACAGTAAGACTTAGCACCCAAATTAGAAAATAGAGGGTGTTGGTTTCTACAGATAAAGAAAATGATACAATTCAACTTAGTTTTGATTTAAAACTCGCTAACAACTATTGCAATTACCAAAATACAAGAAAGCTTACAAAATTCACTATTTGCAAGTTATAATTTGATGTTGAATCTTTAGCTGAGTTAGTCTCCAAAATGAATGATTTAACTTTGTAACCACATATAGGCCTCTAGACTTGAATGATCTAGTTTCTTCGACGATGCTTAACTATGGTGCTAAGGCCACTTCCTCTGGGGAGGTAAACGATTCACTTCTTGCAACTTCTTTGGAGTTTTCACTTATTTTATTGTTGTTTTCCTCTTCTCAGAAATCAGAAGAAGACCGTGTTTGTTGTTGTTGGGTTATGGGTTTGATGAGTAGATGTAATAAACCAAATGGATTATTACGGATGCTATACATATTAATTTATAAATTTGAAGCTATATGTTAATTAATGTTAATATATAATTAATTTAAATATGATAAGTCACAATCACTTAACAAAGATCGCAACTTATCACATATTGGTGTATTTATACACATAATTTTTACTATTATAAACATCATCAATTATATATAAAAATACATCATCCAACATGTAAGACATTTCCTCTTACAAGTGGTATCAGAGCTTGTTCTTCGACGTTTTCTTCACACCTCTCATTCATCATCCTCTTCTCCTCTTCCATAATCATTCTTTTTCACCTCCACTTTCCTCGACCACATCTTCTTGTTCCACCACTCTCCATCACCCATTTCCCTCACCAATCCATCGCCCTTTTCATTCGACCTTGCACACTTCCACTTGTCACCATTTTCATACCCTTCCATTCTCTATTACTCCCCAAAATAAACCAACTCTCATCCGTTCTGCGCGTCCACTCCATATTTTCTACACTCTATTGTTTCCCTCTCCTCTCCCATTCCTTTCCCATATAATTCTACACCTACATACCCCATCTCGTCCTCGCACGCATGCTCTTCCACACACCTTGCTCCCTCTCTTCTCCGCGGTTTCCTGTGCTACTCTGTTTCACCCATGCCTCATTACGAGCACTCCCTCCTCCCTCTCTTCGTGCTAACCATTCCTATCCTCACCCATCTCTCTTCGTGCATCCTATCCAACCACCTTTCATCTTTCTCTATTCACCCCCCCTTTCAACCTGTTCCTCGACCCACCAACGCTCCTTCTACCTTTGCATCTCCTTCTACGCCATCTCCCTAATCCAAACAATCTGCTCACATCCACACTTCCCCCATCTCACTGTGACCTCAGTTCCTCCATCTCCTGCATACTCTCTCGTTGCACGCTACACACTTCCTCCCCATTTCCATTTCCATCACTCTATTCCATCCCACACTCTACCTTCAGTTGTGCTCCTATCCACGTTCCAAATGCCAACCCCCCCCCTTGGTGGCATACTTTTTCCACCTTTGAGATCAAACACATGAAATTTAGAGCATGGAGGGACTTTAAACCCTTCCTAACAGCCAAATAGTTATGTTAAACTTTCTTTTGATACACAAATCCTTCAATTTTTTGGGCTCTCGTAGCTATTTGTTCTACCTTCCAACTTTCCGCACTTCTAGTCTTTCCGCACGCTCTCTTCTGCACTGAGATTTCCACATTCACCTTTTCGCACTTCGGAATGGGGAAAACAAAAAACTCACTTTTCCAATTTTCAAACTTCTACACTTCTGCACTTCTGCCTCCACACTTCTCCTTCAACATGCACCTTTCCGCACTTCCCTTTCTGCTATGCAGAATGCGGAAATCAGATCTTCATTTCAACTTATTTTCGAAGTTGAGTTTCCTGCACTTCAACTCTTTTGCGCCGCCGATTCTTTTTGTCCTCACTTTCGACCGTCAATCTACTTCTAGATGCGGATCATGATCTAACTCTATGGATCCGTATCTTCTATTTATGGAAATTGATCATGACTGTTGGATCTAACTTTTCTCAGATTGATGGTGGATCTCAACTGTCATACGACGAATTTTCTTTTCACGCACATGAAAACTTTCTTTGTCTGTGCTAGTTCATTCAATGAAATTGCTGAGAGCTGTAGATCTCGTTCAACGATCAACTTTGTCCATTGATGTTAATCCTCTTTACCATGATTAATTTCGAATTTCACAACTTGACTGCCCTTTTATCCTCCATGATTTTTCAGCAGTGAAATGATCCTTGACCGTTGATCTTCTATCTAGGTCTATCTCTGCCACCCAATCTATATTCATGCAGACGATTTAATCGTTTATCTTGGTCGCAACTCCAATTTGTGGAATTGATCCTCAGTCATATGTATGTTCCTTCTACGATCTCGACCATCCAAGCTTGCACAGGCTTAAATCTTAGTTTCCATCGATCCTTATAGTGATCGACCTACAGATCCAAAACCCTACAACAAGGTTACTCTGCACACACACTTTATTCACAAAATCCTTAATGGATTATTCACTTAATTCCCCTTCGATTGATTAGAGAATCGATCAATCGATCTTTGTTTCCCTCCTTCTCAGAAGCCCTAATTCACGCACAAGCTTAACAACTATTAACATAGATTTAAACAGTAATTCAATTCATGAATTTACACACTTAGAGATTATGTCGAAATAGGCTTTTAATTCACACACTCAAACTGTACATACAAACTATCTAAGAACCTATGTTATGATCTCCTTAGGCCTGATACATCTTTGATTGGGATTTCCTATGTTTCTTATAGGTCTTACTGACCTCTCTATCTATATATCTATGTATCATGTCTCTCCTACTCCTATTGTCTCTGTCTTCTGTCTTATATATGCCTCGTAGGCTTACATATTTATATACAACAAGATTCATGAACCATTCTAGTTCAAATCCTCAATACACTCAACAACATGTTGAATTAAGTCAACTATCAAGCCTATCCTATGACTCACTGCCATTAATTGAGGACTTTGTTACATGATCCATCAATTGACCCAATGACTCACTCATCCTCTTAGTGACTCATCTAAATGACTCATCATATATCTAGAATAAAATAAAACATAGGTTTATTTACAATTTGATAGTTCAAAGACCATCAATTCAGAATTGAAGACCCATTCTAGGCTTGATCAAATATTGAGCTTGAAATTTGAATGGAGAGAAGGATGCTCCTGCATCAGTTCCACCCTTCGCTGAATTGTCTCCATGTCCACGATCTACCCTTACATTGTTTACTCATGTGTACTACTCCTAACACCTTGCCATCAAGTTTGGAAGCTTCTCTGATATCGTGGTTGATTATGCAGAATCTAAGATTCGTGGTCGAATATTTTCAAAGGACGAATGACTTGTAATAAACCAAATGGTTTTTTACAGATGCTATACATATTAATTTATAAATTTGAAGTTAGAGGTTAACTAATTTTAATGCATAATTGATATAAATATGATAAGTCACGGTCACTTAACAAAGATCGTGACTTATCGTATATTGGTGTATTTATACGCCTCATTTGTTCTATTCTAAACATAATCAATTATATATAAAAACTACATTATCCAACATGTAAGAATTTTCCTCTTACAGTAGAGACCTAAAGAAGCACGAAACGACCTTGATGGAGAAGCCAAGATTCACATATAATTTCCCAATACCGTTCAAAGCGGCCGTGAGGGTAAGATTGGTGTTGTTATTGTGAAGGCTCTCGATATTTGCAATGATGTCGAGCCAAAATTATGACGACACCTTCCGTGTGTCCTCTTCATCTATCGATTGCTTGGCTACGAAGCTCCACTTCTTCAACAACACATCCTACAATGCTTTTATGTTTTAGGCATGTTCAACTTTGTGCAATCGTTTAACATTTTTCCTCCCATGTCTATTCAATTCTATGTAGTGTTTTGACCTTTCATATTCCAAGATCTTGGAACATTGTGACCGCTAACTACACTTCAATATTCGCAAGTGGCGTGTTCCTATAAACTTGTATGTTTTAGTTAAACTTTCCCACCGTCTACCATGTTTTGGGAAATTCACAAATCTCCCAACTATATCCCTGTTTCCATTTAGTATCAAAGGTATTCGGCCAATTTATCTGCGTACAAACCAACTCAACCAGTATTGGCAAATCCTCTCTTGGAGTTCCCGCAACCTAAGGAAATTTGATTGTCCCCCACTAAATAAATAAACTAGTGCTACCCAATCATGGGTGGAAGTTGATATGCAGAACGTCTAGAGAACACCCTTCTCTCGTTAAAGAATTAAACACGTCTTTGTAAATATTGTGGCCTATGAATTTCTATGGAAAATTCCTTCCACCCATAATTCTGTAACATAAATGCACAACAGAGAGCTTCCATTCAATTCACCTTGGAATTGTTGCTCCAAGGGCTTGAAGGGGACCTATAGAAGAAGGATGGAGCCTTCCAACCTTCATGTAGCTCACATGTATCTTGCAATTCGACGTCACTTCTAGGATATTTCTACAGTGTGATGATTCTTCATTCACCGATGGAGTTCTCTCCTTCAAGTCCTTTGCTCTTGATGATGCAATGATAGCCGACCACGCAGAAGATAATAAGGCGCACCGCACGGTCGTAAATAACCCGTAAATTCATGGATTTGGGTTTTTCATAGATTCCACGTGCGAAGGGAATGAAGCTCGCGGGAGGTGAATTCATATATGAGATAATACGCAGGAGATGGAAATGCAGAGGGGATGAACATGACGCTAATGAGGCTTAGGCCGCAGGAGGTGTCGAGAGTCTCCTTGGACCACTATGCATAGGGGAGGTAACGACTTAGCTTTGATACCATTGTTGGGACACTAAGAACGAATATAGGCAAAGATAAGTGTGAATTCCCAATTTCATTGAAATGATACACACATAAATAGGATGCGATATGACGCTTGGTTTCATCTTCGAAGCCATCTCTTGGACTCCAAGGCGACTCTTCCTATTCACCTGTGACTCTTGACATGAAAAGTGGTAACATTACACAATATAATTTTGCAGCCCAAAGTATCAGGTTTTGAATAATGGTAACGATGATTGGCAATTGATTATTTTATAGGCGCGTCCACCCTTCCAGTGAGGAGTGATGCCCAATGAGTTGTCAAACCGCATCCTTCTTGTTGAAAGAAGGTGAATCTATGGCATATTTAAGCTTAGAATATAAGGGCACTCCCATCTTCATATATTTGGAAGGCAACACATTGTTAAGTATCATCAAAACCCATTTAACATTAAGGCGACTTATTGGAGCATTGATGTTAATAATGGGTTTGAATCCCAAGTTACATGTTTGGGATAAATCAACGACCCGCATTTAATATAATGTTGAGATTAGATTGACATTTGAATCTCACATATATTCTAGTGTTGCGATTAGATGACAGGGTCACATATAATCTAGTGTTAATGAGCCTATAACAAGGGGAGAGGAAAACCTTGATGTCATGAGACTATTGTTGTAAAGAGAAGAGACTCGCTACGATCATTTTTGAAGCAATACACAAGGGGCTAGAATATTTGAGGCAATGGTTTTTCCTGTTAAGGTTTTGCACTGTAAATCTATGTTTATTGTTCATTTGTGTGATTGGTTTTATTGCTTATTGATTTTTTTTTCGAACAATGTCACTACGGTGTCTAAGAAATGGAAAGGGGCATTAGAGATCCTACATGTGAGTGTGAGATATGCTAAAAATGATAGTGTTATCCAACACACAAACTTGTATGTAGTTTTGATGAGTGACAAACCTTTGGAATTCCATTTTTGCTATCCTGTGAAGACCTCTCCAACATATGTGTTAAAATTGCTATGATGTTCTTCATAAGGAGCCCTTCTTTTGGAAACATGGTTAAGATATGAATCGTTTGCGCATTGAATGAGATAACTCATGCTTACTATGTATTCTCATTACCGGGTACATTCTAACATTAAGCTTCATCGACTCTTCTTTCAAACCTCGAAATTACATCAATGGGCCCATGTTTAAAAACTTATGATTGTTGACTTGTAAAATTCGTATTACTCTATCTTCCCACTTATCCTTTTCCCTTTTTGATAGCTTCCTTACTACACAAGGCTTTGTGTCTCTTCAACTATGCACCCTGGCATAGCTCATCTACCTTTAATTTATTAATGATATGAAATCTAGTTTTGTGCTTGATTTTCTATGGTGCATGGGCCTGTTATTTTACAACCCTTACCTCTTCGCCAGAGTTCCCATCTCTTCAATATCACTACCACTTTTATTGATCCGTACTAGATTAATTGATTTCTCTCAATCTCGATGCTTTGAGGTTTGTTGGGGGAATGGCGAACTTTTGTGAGTTTCTTCTTAATAATATTTTATTGCTTTTTACTTCGTTTATTGCTTGAATGACTACTTTATTTGTTATTTATACTTCCTTTAAAGCTTTAACATTATCACTCATCCTCTTGGATTTCATAGAGTTGCATCCTCTCAGTCATCTGTCGGTCGAACTAAATTTCGTTGATTCAGGTGTCATTCATTCACTTCCGGCTGGAAATTTACTTGTCTAACCGAGTTATGCCAATTCTTCTTATGTTTATCTTTGTTCTCATCAATTCCACCTTTGTTGTTACTAACTACAAATTTCTACCTTGACCTCTTTAAAAGGTCATGCATTGGGAAACATAAGGCTCTAACACTGTTGATTTAGAATGAGGCAAGAATATCGTTGACACACACTAATCCATGGAAGTTAATGTGCATACCAACAATTAACTGAGCACAATTGTAGGAATAAGTAAATAGAATGAAATGCACACACACGCATTGTGGAATATTGCAAGTATTATTATCGAATTGCCGATTGCATGGCGGTGGAAATCTCTAAGAAGAGATGTTTAACTACTCTCATGTGCAAACTCTCTCCAAAAGGCGAGAATACTTTTTCTTTGCTTAAAATGAACTTCAGAAATGAAAAGGCAAGAAGGGGAAGAGATGGGGCATGGAAGGTCAAGAATCTAAGACATCGAGGAAAAAAACGATGGTCAACTCGTCAGGGCCATAAATATTGCGCATGAATTTTGAATCGGGTCCAAGGCTCATACAAAAGTTCTCGATGAGAAAATTAGGTGAAGGGGGTGGGTACTTTATACACAACATTTTTTGGGGGAAAAATTGTGTTCGATTCCTACAAATGACACCAAAAGTGAAAAACCCAAATTTGCACCAAGCTTCCCAAACTTGCTAGAATGGTCGAGCAGGTTCGAATGGTAGGATGGATCACATCAACGGTAATAGAAGCATATGCTTGAACATCAAAATATGTGTTGTGTTTGCGTGGACCAGGTTTGACACATCTTAATTGAGAATTGTTTTCTTTGTGGTCGTCTCACATATTTAATGGCACTCTCCATGGTGGTGGGAGAAAACATTCTCACTTTTAGATAATATTTCATATCTAAGATTTGTAACAAAGAACTTGTCTACACACATTGCATCAAGGTTTTCCTTTGTCTTCAATATTTGGAAAGTTTCTTATATTTCTCAACTTTTAGCTTCTTTTGAAAAACATGAGTAATTTTGAACCTCATATGACTCATCCCAATTTGTGATATATTTGGACATAGACTTGGAGGAACTTTCAACAATAGTGCATATGTCCCTCATTGCCCACTCAGTTCCGAAGGTTTCATTCTTTTCACTGCATAGGATACCTAAGTGAGAAATCATTGGGTACTATGAGGAGGTGAGGATCATGGAAAGAGAGCAAAGAGGATAAGAATATTTATTAGATTGGTCATTTAAAATTAAAATATTATTCATGAGATTGATGGTTTAAAAATAAAGTATTATTGAAGAATAAGAAATACATATAATTGTTTGGTTAGAAAACCATGTAATTGATATATACCACATGAATCACTAAGTAATATAGGGGAGAGGGGGATCATAGAAAAGGGAGAGAGATGGAAGTGGAAAAGTATACCTTTCTCTGTCTTTTGGCTAAGATCAAGTGTAGCATATGTTCTTATCAATTTAATATATGATACATTGTTCATAGAACCATATGATATTAAATGTATTTTTCTAGGGGGAAGGCCCACTCACAATAGCTTGCTATTAGGGCTCTTGGGCCTCACTTGTGCGTTGCCCTACAGAACCAACCTGGAGCACCCCAACAACACCTAACCAAAAATTGTGGGTGAAAAGGAAAATCACTGAAATACCGGAAATAAAACTCAATTAGCGAAAATAAAAAATATGAAGAGCAGAGACAAATCTTCATAGTGTTTCTGAATATATATATAGATAGATAGTCAGTTAGTTAGTTTTTGGTGAAGCGTTGTGGTTTCTACCATCTTTGTAAAATATCATATCATGCAGTTAGTTCTGATTGCAGTCAATCCTGATCTTATGTTAATTGGTATCAGTTATACGAAGACTTGAAAACTAGTTCTCCATTTTGAGTTTTTTTTTTTATAATATAGGAAAATTTTTATTACTAATGGTTTGGTAAAATCTCATGTTTTTGTTTATAATATATATGCATGTTGATGGAGAGTAAATCCAATTTACTTTTGGTGTCATCCTTTGAATGAGGGAAAATGTCCAATGTGTTTTAAAGGGAAGCATAAGTTGTAGTTTTTTTGAGAAGTTATCATATCATGGATTAAGCTCTAGTTTTGATTCCCACGTTGGTTAATAATTGAGAAATGGATTTATTTAGTATTTATTTTGGGGAGTGAGTGTATGTTTATACTTGTCACATGTTTACTCTTCTTGAACAGATTCACTTCCAAAGAGATTTATTTTTTAATAAAATATGTTTTAAGATATTGTCAATTTGTAATTAGTTTCCATGGTTGGTATGGATGCTTAAAGTGAGTTGTTACTATCTTTCTTATCTTTAAATCTTATGTTTATACTTGTGATATATTTTCTCTTCTTGAATAGTTTTACTTCCAATTTTTTCTTCATTGAATCAATTATATATTTATAAAATGCAACTTTGAGAAGATGTCATTTTAGTTGACTTGAATGCAATATGCTAACACAAATGGATTTATTACTTGTTGAAGAACATGAATTAGTATTTATTTTTGGGAGATGACTTGGTTGATATTGAGCCTATAATAATTTATGGGGTTTCAAGATTTATTTTTTTCAAATAAAATATTTTAAAATGTGTAAATATGTAATTATTTTCAAAGTGTAAATATGTGGTTAACATGGATGGTTAAAGTAAACTTGTTGTTATTATCTTTCTTTTCTTTAAAGCTTATGTTTATACTTGTGTCATGTTTTCTCTTCTCAACCATATTTACTTCCAAATGCACAATGCATTTAATGGAATATATACTTACATAATTTAACATTGAGAAGCTACCATTTTCACTAACTTCAATTGAATATGCTAACATGATGTGATAACTTGTTAGAATTTAGTTTAGTCTTTGTTGGTAACTAGTGTATTCTTTAGTCATGTTTGAAAGCTTGTTAGACTTTAGTTTAGTCTTTCTTGGTAACTAGTGTATTCTTTAGTCATGCTTGCAAGGCATTTCTCCTTGGTGCCAACCCTTTTTGTGACTTTAAGGTCAATGGAAGGCACCCCCCTTTGCAAAGATGTGATGCATGAATTAGGGATCTCGTAAACCATGAAAAAGGTTTGGGAGTTTATTTTTTTATTGAATAGGACATTATCCCTCTAGATCCATTGCAAAAAGATATTTTCCTATGGATATTATCCCTCTTAAGGGAATGGGCAAGAGAAGTATCGTAAACTATTATGAGGGTATTGTACCATAAAATACACATTATATAATGAACAAGAGAATAAATATTAGTTTTGTAGCAGAGGTTCCAAATAGTCCTTTCCTCAAACAAGTTGTCCGTAAAATCCCAAAATCTAGTTTCCAATTCCTTGACAAAATTTACTTGCATAAATAGATTGAATTCCATGAGAGGTTTCTTCAAAAAATAGCTCATAGGTTTCATAAAAAATTTCACGTGAATCCATAAATAAATCATATCGTATCCAAATAAATAAAATAAACATGAGATAAAGCACCTATCTTTTCCAAATATGCAACCAGAATCGACTCGGCCACGTTCCACCTAGCCGTAGACACAATACAAGATAAAAATCACCTTGCAATGGTCACCCCTGAGCCATAACCATAATTACATAAGAAAGGGCGCACTCAACCACAAATTCTCTCAAGAATTCAGTCCAACCACAACCCAATGGCAAGTATGACCTCTACTTCCACTCCACGGAAATTCTAGTGACTGTAGGAGACCAGTCCCACCACAATTCAATGGAAAACAACACTTCCAATCCAGGGAAATTGCAGTAGCTCCAGGAAAAATAACAATGAAATCAGAGTAACTCATCTTGGGTATAGGATCAGTAAGGATCTCATTCCAAGAGTAACAAAATCCAACCATAAGTATCAAACAAAAGCACAAGAGAAAAAGCATGAACCAACACTTAAGAGTGACGTTCAAAACAAGCAAATAAAATTCCTTCATTAGAAATTCAAATTGGGAGAGAGATGGATAAAAGCATGAGAGTTACATTCCAAAAATATCAAATAGGATTTACACATCAAGTGGATACACCAAGAGGCACACTAATCCAACTCATGCAGGCGCACTAGGTGAGATAAGAACTCCAATCCTCAAACAAAAATTATTCTTAAGGTAAATAAAACCAAGGAATAACACAACATGTGAGCGTACATAACTAAGAGGATCCATCAAGTACATAAGAAGGGTTTACAACATCAACATAGGCTCAACACAAATAGGTAAACATGTTTCCACAACCCCTTGCTCGTAACACCATGGTTCGTCATACTCTCTTTCGTGGCATCGGTCATTCGGTTGTTTTTATTTTATTAATTATTTTATAAGTTCAACATAATAAAAATAATAGTAATGTGCAAATTACCATAGTCTGGGCACCCTGTGCCACTATGTCCAACATAACAACAATAATAATATGTGCAGGGGATAAACCAGAGGGTATTATGGTGAACATAATTAAACAAGAATTCAAAAATCACAATAAGGTTTTCAATAAACCAGAAATCAACGGTATACTAGAGATTCTATGTAGCAACCAAGTCTCTTACAATCCACGCTTTTAAAAGATAAATATTTAATACAAGCATACACATAACATTAAGCAACCACTTTATTATTAGGAAAATTCATCTTTCCAATTATATGTAACTCAAAAATTTCACACTCTTACAAAAATAAACAATCTTATAGCTGAAATTAAATTACCTCATAGAGTTAAAGGTGCAATATGAATCACTATAACATAGGTTTATTTACATATTAAATAAAACTAAGATGAGACAGTGCTCCATACCTCAACCAGGACTAAACAAGTTAACCATGCAAGGTTAACACACCAATTAGGGAAACAAAAAAATATGAGAGTTGTAACATTAGTGGCTCATGACTAACACTATAAATTATCCCGTTAGATAATATAATAGGTACATTTAACCATTTACTTTATTTTCAGAAGAAAATAAATACCCTAGATACAAAGCATTGAAACCTATCTCTCGGGTGCGGTACATAGCCACTCGAATAAACATTGGTGGCTAAAACACTCAATGAGCACTGAATGGGCTCCAAAATTTCATAAATAATTAGTCAAAATCAATTAAACAATCAACAATGAGCCATATTAGACTCCAACAATGCAAAAGCGTAGAATCGAAACAACTTAAATAGCTTAAACAATACATTAATCGTAGATCACAACATTAATCAAGTAATTAACAACGACGATTAACCCTTAAACATGATCCGATGACTTAACTCTATCTCAACGATCCAAAGTTGGGAAATAGTTCAAACTCATACATGAATATCAAAAGTTGTTAAAATAGTTTAACCGATCCTTGAATAGCGTGATTTCGGAATATGGTTGAAAAACTCTTTGAACTATTTGTAAACAATAATATAGGCGAAACAAACTTTTTTGTAAAGAAACACCGTGTCAATGTTTTTTGTTTTTGTTTTAAGTGGCAAAGAAAATCTACAACATAAGTAGTCAATGTGGGATACTTTTTTTAATTGGATATGCCATGTCTTAAACTTCAATAAAGTGTTTCAAAATAAAGACCATGTTTTGATATATGGAAGCCATCTAACATTGCCTTGGAAAGAGTGCCACTAAGGTTAATGACACTGATGTGCTTGGACCCCTTTACAATTATGTAGGTTATACAAGACCAATTGCATGGAATTGCATCAGATGGATGCCAATTTTGGTATATGCTTTCTTTGTGAGCATTAAGCTTTTTCAGGAAGACCTTAAGATTGAGCAAAGTCTTATTGCCTTGTTCTAGAGAAGAAGCGTTTGTATTGAGAAACATTCAGTAAGAGCCAAAATATGAAGAAAAAAACTGAATTCATAAGCAATAGTAATACAAGCATGTCCTTTTCAGAGAGTTCCAAAACATTTTGAATGAGGAACACTACTTGACTTCTATATTCATGTCAATTTTTAGTATACCAGAAGGCCTAATATCGATCATCCTAATTCAAAATGACAACCAAATTAATGTTGATGCTAGTTTTTGGGCCTTTGCTCGCCAAGAAGAAGGGCGTTAATGGTATGCTAACGTGACTATTTATTATGGTGTTTCAGTCACCTGTTGGTTTCTAAAATACACGCTAGATACATATTTTAAATGGAATAAAAATTAGGTTAGGTCCACTTGCCTCCGCTTGAAAAATTAGGTCATGTCATTTAAATTGTTCTTCGCTCTAATGGAAACTAGAACTGTTAGATATTTCTATTGGGATTAATAATAAACATAAAAACATTGGAATATATTTTCCTAACTTCCCGAGGTCCTTAATTAGATGATAGAATTTTGATTACGTACCCCAAATTAACTTCGAACCAATTCTGGTCTGACTGATTTAATTTCAATTTTCACATGATTATGTCAAGAAATTTTGGCAAACAAAAAATTGAGTAAAGATGCGGAATTTTTTAGGTTTTCGTATTTATTTTGAAGTTATCAAAGAACTATTTAGATATCCTTGACTCATTATGACTAAACTCTTCACAAACCGATTGGTTTTGTTTACTTAGTTATAAGGTACTAGGGACTGTGAATCGACCCTCATTTGGGAATTTCGCGTCGATTATACTCACACATGGAAAGACAGTTTCCAAGGGAATCTAGAATATGTGTATGATATTAAATTGCAATAACATAAGTAGGAATGGTAAGGCTTCTCATTGAAGAAAAATTATGGGTGAAGATATCCTTTGATACTTTTCTTGACTATCATTACTATTGTAGTTCATGGTAACATATTGTTTGGAGGTCAAGAATGTGGAAAATAAAGAAATTACATTTAAAAAAAATGAAACCAGGCATGGATTCAAGTTTTGTTGCAACTGCTTGTAATATTAATGCCAAGTTTTGGGATTCAATTTTAATATTTCCAAGAATGATGATAAATACCTCTATATTGTTGTGTTTCCAAGCAGAATTTTAGACTTTGTTTGACGTGCCTTTCCTTTGAATTCAATCCATGAGTAATACACAGATACAAAAATAGAGCAAAAGACATGATGTATATCCTAACATTAAAGCCATTGCTTAAATTATCACACCTGGAATTTTTCTACTAAGATCATGGCCATGCAAAGCCATTTGAATACCTCTGTTGTTAACCTCATACATTTCTTCATCCCTTGGATATAAAATCTACCAAGATCATAAAAAACTTAACGAATATTCCTTCACTCTTATAACAAAACATAGATTGCTTCCATTGGCACAATATTGGTTGTACAAAGACCGAGGTATTATTAATATTGACAACTAAGAAAAATAGATTTGTTTACAAGAAGTTTGTGTAACTGGCATAACCGACAACGGTTCTTCTCATGTAATTTATTTTATGAAGTATATAGTGCATGGTTTGGATACCTATTGTAAATGTATGGTAGGTCGAATGGTAGAAATGGCCTGTCTTGTAATCTCCATGTTCTTGATTACAGAGAATCAATACTTTTCCCACGTGGACATTTCCCCTTATAAGGTTTTACTACATTAGATATTGATGTTTATCTAACAAGTGTTAATGGTAGAAATGGACCGTCTTGTAATATCCATGTTCTTTATTGACGAGAATCAATACTTTGTCTACATAGAAGTTTCCCATTATGGGGTTTTACCACATTAAAGAATGATTTTTATCTCTAATTTTTTCTCTCTGTTTATCTAAGATACCATGAGAGAAAAGAGACATCAAGGGGGATAGAGCATCTGGTTCCTGATTTCAGTCTGGTTGCTGACAGTTGTTTTCAGGAAGAAGAGAGTGTTGATGGATCGACTGGCTGTTGAGTCCAGCTGAACGCTACTGGATCGTGGAGTAGAGAGTCACCCGTTGCTGAGTCAGGTTGACCGCTACATGACCATGGAGTATAGAGTCACTCGTATGCAGAGAGGAGCACTTCCAGACATGGAGAAGAGGGTTGTCAACAAGAACCGTGAAGAGGACCATTTCTGGCTGTCAGTAAAAACCGTGAAGCCAATGTTGCCACTGGACCGTGCAAAAGAGGTTCGTGTGAAGAGGAGGAGTAGTCTGCTGCTGGACCATGGAGAAGAGGGTTGTTAGAAAAACTCATGAAGGAGGAGAAGAGAAGTTGTTGCAGGACTATGGAGAAGAGAGACTCCCAACACAAGAAGAAAAAAAACCGTGTTCACTAGACCTGTGAAGAGGAGGGAATACATGTCTGCATAAGTGTATCTAGAACACACAGAAAAGGATGACACCAAAGAAATTAGAGAGTAGATACGATATAACTATTTAATAAAATTATCACAACAATGTCTAGTACTAAAGTTGAAATTGAGAAGTTTAGAGATAAAATTAGCTTTGAATTGTGGAAATTGAAGATGTGGTATCTGTTAGTACAACAAGGGTTACATAAATCCTTAGATGGTAAGAGAAAGAAACCCATAACTATGACAGATGATGAATGGGAGGAATTAGATTCCAGAGCACTTAGCACAATTCGATTATGTCTTGCGGATGATGTATTTTTTAATATCATTGCATAAAATTTAGTAACAAGCCTAATAATGAAGCAAGTTAGAAAGTCTGTACATGAAGAAATCTTTGACAAACATAATTTACTTAAAGAAACAATTGTACGGTATGAAAATGAAAGAAGGTACGAAGATAACATATCATTTGAATGTTTAATTTTAATACTCGTATTTGCCAATTAATAGTATGGATGTTAAAATTGATGATGAAGATAAATCAGTCAATCTTTTATGTACCTTACACGAATATTAGGGTAAAGTAATTTATTCCATTAGTATTAGTACAATTGATACATTGGAATTTGACACTATGGTTGGAGCACTCTTGTCTGAGGAATTTAGAAAGAAATCTAGTTTTGAAACTTCTACATTTGAAGCTTTGGTTGTTAGATGTCGATCCAAAGAAAGAGAAGAAAATTCAAGAGGTACTTCTAGATCTAAATCTAAGGGAAACAAGAGAAAATTAAAATGTTGGTACTGTAACAAGACTGGTCATCTCAAGAAGGGCTGTTGGAAAATATAATAATCCAAGAAAGATGCCTCCAAATCTGAGGAAAATTTAGTTAAGTCTGATTCAAGTATGACCGATGAGGTTTTGTCCTTTTGTAGTGTTTCTAAATATAATGAAGAATTTATATTAGATTATGGTGCTTCGCACCATGTATGTCCTAACAAAAATTGGTTCACTTCCTATCAAACAGTTAATGTTGGTGTAGTTCTTTTGGGATACAATCATTCATGTAAGACTGTTGGGTTTGGAAGTGTTAACATTAAAATGTTTGATGGAGTTATAAGAACACTAACAGATGTTAGACATGTGCCTGAATTAAAGAAAAAAATAATTTCTTTAGGAGTGTTGGATTCTTGTGGTCATAAGTTACAGGTTTAAGTGGAGTACTAAAAGTATCTCAAGGTGATTTAGTGGTCATGAAGGCACTGAAAACATGAAACCTTTACAAATTGGTTGGAAGAACTCAAGTTAATGATACAACATTAGTATCTGAAGAGGTGTCAGAATCCACTCAATTATGGCATAAGCGTCTTGGTCATATGAGTAAGAGAGGACTTCAGGTATTAATGAATCGTAAATTGCTTTTAAATTTGAAATCTCTGGATTTGATGTTTTGTAGACATTGTATTTTTGTGAAACAATGTAGCTATAAATTCAAAACAGGTAGTCATGTTAGTAAAGGTGTTCTTGATTACATTCTTTATTATGTATGGGGTCCATATCCTACAATTTCGTACGGGGGAGAAGCATATTTTTTTTTGTTTGTGTATGATTTTTCAAGGAAAGGTTGGGTCTATGTTTTAAAAAGGAAAGTTGTTGTGTTTGATACTTTCAAGTGTTTTAGAGTTATGGTGGAAAAAATAACTGGCAAGATAATCAAATGCTTAAGAACATATAATGGTGATGAGTTTACTTAATTAGAGTTTGAAAATTATTGCAAAGAAGAAGGGAACGCAAGACATAAAACAAATGTATACACTCCTTAGCAAAATGGTGTTGCAGAACGCATGAATAAGACTCTTCTAGATAGAGCAAGGAGCATGCTCAATAATGCTAATTTGGGTCAAAAGTTGTGGGAATAAACGATCTCGACTACTTGTTACCTAATAAATCGGTCACCTTCAGTTGCAATAAATTCTAAAATTCCGGAAGAGGTATGGACTGTTCATCCTTGTGATTATCAAATTTGAAAATATTTGGTTGTGAAGCTCATGCACTTACTCCTAAACATCAACGTTCTAAGTTAGACCCCAGATCTAAGAAATGCATCTTTGTTGGATATAATGATTTAAAAAAAGGATATATGCTGTGAGATCCTACGGCCCACAATATCGTCATTAGCAGAGATGTAATTTTTTATGAATCTTCTCTGATTAAATCAGAATATGCAAACATTGATGCGAAACATGAATAGGTACTGGCGAAACAACTAGTTCAGTTGGAGACCCAACCTTCTCATGACTCAAAGAATAAATAATATCTTTTTAGTGATAAAGAATTCACAGAAGATGAACAGATTCAAGATAATGTGGAAACCCCACAACCTACACCGAGAATATCAACAACGAAGATAAATCCTCCTAAGAGGTACCGATTTTGTTTCGTTTGTTGCTTTATTTACTGAGGATGGAAAACCTTCTTGTTTTCAGGAATCCATTGATTGTGTTGACAATGCTATGTGGAAGATGGCAATGAAAGAAGAAATGGATTTTTTGAAGAAAAACAAGACATAAGAATTGGTTGAACTCCCCAAAGATAGAATTTTTTTTATGTAAGTTGGTCTTCAAGTTTAAGAAAGGCAATATTGTTGGTAACATTGAAAGATACAAAGCCATATTGGTCGCAAAAGGGAATTCTCAAATGGAAGGTATTGACTATCATGATATTTTTTCAATGGTTGTCAATCTTGCATCTATTCGTATTGTGTTAGCACTAGTTGCATTGCTTGATCTGGAGTTAGATCAACTAGATGTTAAAACAACATTCTTACATGGAGATTTAGATGAGGAGTTTTTTATGGAAAAACTGGAAGGTTTGGTGCAACATCATAAAGGAAGATTAGTTTGCAAGCTCAAGAAATCATTGTATGGCCTAAAATAGTCGCCCAAGCAATGGTGCAAGAAGTTTGATTCTTTTATGGAGATCCAAGGTTATACTAGAAGTGAATATGATCATTGTTTATACTTCAAAAGGTTGAATGACATATTCATTATCTTAGTGTTATATGTTGATGATATGCTTATTGTTAGTAAAATCATGGACGCGATTAACATGTTGAAGGCTCAGAAGGATAGGACGTTTGATATGAAGGATCTTGGAGATGCAAAACAAATTTTGGGTATTGAAATAAACAGAGAAAAAAAGAAATGGTAAGCTTAGTTTTTTCACAGGAGAAGTATGTTGAGAAAATACTTGTAAGATTTGAAATGAATAACAAAAAACTTGTGAATGTTCCTTTCACTTCCCATTTTAAAATTTCTTGAGGTGTATGTCCTAGTAGTGTTGAAGAAAAAGATTATATGTCTTGTGTACCAAATGCCAATGGAGTAGGATGTTTAATGTATGCATTGGTGTGTACTAGACCTAATATTTTACATGCAGTAGATGTTGTTAGTAAATACATGGAAAATTCGAGAAAAGAACATTGGAATGCAGTGAAATGGGTGTTTTGGTACATAAGAGCCAAAAGTGACCATTGTATCACTTTTAACAATAACAATGATTTTGTATTTGGTTTTGTTGATTTAGATTTCGTAGGTGATTTGGACATGTGAAGGTCTACTTCAGGTTTTGTCTTTACTATTGCAGGTGGAGCTATAAGTTGGATGTCAAAGCTTCAGGAAACAGTTGATTTATCCACTATAGAGGATGAATACATTGCTGCCTCACATGCTTGCAAAGAGGCGATTTGGCTAAAAGGTATACTAAGAGAAATTGGAAGGTTGCAGAATAGTGCACATCTTTTCTGTGATAGCCAAAGTGTTATACATTTGGCTACCAATCCTGTATATCATAGTAAGACTAAGCATATTGATATTTTGTATTACAAGCCATTGGTGAAGGTGGAGTAAATCCGAAAAAGGTTCATACTCAAGAACATTGTGTAGATATGTTTACAAAACCTGTGTTATTAGAGAAGCTACTATGGTGTGTGGTTTCTCTTGGTTTTAAAAAAAGGTGACGAATAGTCTTGGGAAATTTAAGTATTAGAAAATTTTGTTGTAAAGGTGGATATTGTTAGTATTGACAACTAACACAAAATTAGATTTGTTTACGAGAAGTTTGTGTAACTGGCATAACTGACAGGAGTTCTTCTCATGTAACTTATTTTATAAAGTATATAGTGCATGGTTTGGATACGTATTGTAATTGTGTGGTAGGTTGAATGGTAGAAATAGCTCATTTTGTAATCTCAATGTTCTTGATTAATGATAATCAATAGTTTGCATGTGTGGACATTTCCCCTTATGGGGTTTTACCACATTAGACAATGATGTTTATCTCTGGTTTTTTGTCTCTATTTATCTAACATGTATATCAATCCAGATCTACGTAGGCGAAGAAATAACTTTCCAATGCCGTGTAATTCACTAATGAGAATGGAAAACACTTAATGATATGTGTCAATTGGAGGGACATAAAAAGTCAAGATGGAATTACTAGAGCCAATGTGGGACAAATGAATATACTAAAACCCTATTTCAGCAATGCATTTAACTAAATATGTAATCTATGCATCACGCATAAACCCTCAATAGGATAGGAGAATCCACTATAAGAATTCTAAAAAGACCCTTAACCAAACAAACTAAAGTAGCAAACAACTCAGTTAATGGAAGCCACACAAGCCACGAACAGTTGGACACTGTGCAGGCCTGAACAATCTAAGAGTCCGAATAGCCAGACATATTGGAAAATAAGAGAGGAGTCGAACTAACTATATGCAACACAAAAACTTGTGGACCACAAAAAAGTAAATTTGTTGTTGGAGACCAATACCTGTAACGTTGAATGGAATGCATTAGAAAGAATATCGAATCAGAAAGGTGAAACCAAAACCACAAGGAACAATACGAGAAGGAAAATGGTAAGCATTACCAATCAAAGAGAAATTCAACCAACACCAACGTTCGCAGGTTTAAAATCCAACTACATAAATCCTCGCACATGACATAAGAATATAGAGGTAATGAAATGGTAGATGCCAACAGTGCAACGGAGCAGGAACAACAACCAGCACAGAGAAGACTATCTTGGATCAACAACCAACCCGGAAGAGAATAGGACTTAATGAACAATAAAACTAGTAGGGTAACAATGAATAAAGAATGTCGTTGAATACTTAAGAAGAAGGCAAGGCTTCTGACTAGAAACACCCTATGATAACTCCATAACATAGCAGAATTAAATGCATTGAACCAACCACAATAGAGGAGAGTAAATGCCATGACCTCAAAAATATGTTGATTTGATCTCACACGGCCGAAGGCATCCTCTGACATCGTCCACACCATCCATAGTTGATGCAACATTGAAGACGCTTGTACAAAATAATTTAAAAGAACTCCACTGATGATACACCAACGCGCCATCATAATGCCTGGCACAAATCCCATGGCTTACATCATCTACACCCTACGCAATGAGAATTCAGATAAATGGGGATTTAATTAAAATAAAAAAATAAAGGAAGAAAAATAAACTTAAATTTTAACTATAGAGGTAGTGCAAATGCATGCAATAATTGGATAGTCAAACAAAGTTTGAATGGAGGTGAATGCTATATGTCCCTTGCAGGGACATAATAATGAGATCTACATTTCAATTATTCACCAACTAAACATTCGTTACTATTTATTTCAAGCCATCTTTGGGATTCCAACCCATGTGGCATTGACGATACTAGGTCAATTCTCCCCACATTCTCCCTAGCTCATTTGCGTGAGACTTATGATAAGCGAGGTAGGTTAGATCAATATCAACTAAGGCTGATAAAGAAAGTTCAATGTGAAAACAAGGCGCCCTGCTTTGCAGTAAATATAGATATGACTTACAAGTGTTGTTAAAAAAATAGCATGAAATGCGATGCAAGTAAGTTATAAGGAATTAACTAGTGTTGGAACTAATGTAGCCCCCAACACATGTAGAGTTATAAGGAATTAACCAGCGTTGTAACTGAATTAACTTGTTGCACATAGATCTATAAGGAATTAGCGAGTGTTTTAATATAGTTTGATTGTTGTTTTAACTGCTAGCATATATTTAAACAACCACTTGAAACAAGCCGCAACTCCCCTCTTGAAGGGTCAATCAAATAGAAAGTAATTATAGTTCTTTATGCATGGACACTTTGAATAACGTTGATATATATTTATCACAGGCTAAGTGAACTTACTTTTTCACTAAGCACATGCATTTTCTACTAATAAGTTCTCGAATACATCCTATACAAGCACATATAAGCCATCTATCTTTTCTTTAAGTTGCATTCCCTTTCTAGACCGTTGTTTATACAATTAATTCATGCATTGTATTTTGAACTCACAAAGTGTTGTTTATACAATTTAGTCATGCATTGTATTTCGTACTCACAAAGGGTTGTGTACTTTGAGTAGGCACCTCATGTCAATGTATGCATGCATTCTCATCTTGAGTGACTATTGTTAACTCCTATTTTCCATAGTTAGAAAATGGTTTTGCAACCAACCTTTAGTCAGATAAGTTTTGTTTTGACCATCCCCTCTTCTTTTGTAGTGAAACACAAGTCCTAGAAAACCGTTATCCCATAATCTATTTGGTTCTTGAAGTATGAATTAAAAATCTGTAAATAGCATGATAAGTATGAAGAAGGTGTTCTTTGACAAATTAAATATGAACATAGGTCCCCTATAGAATGTTTCTTTGTATAACCAAGAGAATTTTTAGGATGAAGAGGAATACTTGCAGGTGAAAGAGGGTATTGTGAGCCATTTTCCTTGTAGATCTTTGCCTTAAAAAATGCCAAGCCTTTTCGCCAATATTTTAGGGCCATTTTTTGGGCAAAGAAGACAGGATTTCATGACAACGTATTTTTCCATCCAAACTTGGGTATTGACGGATCTGTTTCCTTCCTTGCAGAGAAACTGTTATAAAAAAGAATAAAAGATAAAAAACAACTAACTTCCATTTCTAAACTTTATCCTTGTCCTTAGTAACTGAATAAAATATTAAGTAATTTATTTTATAAGTTAACAAATAGTTAATAAAGTGGTTAAGCAGACAACTTGAATTTTGTCCTTATCGTCTGGATTCTTAATTTGTTCCAAGCTTCTTGTTTCCACCCCTATGTGTTATTATTCTTGTTGGGTTCCATAGCATGTGGCCTGTAAAGGGTTGGAGAAACTCCTTTGAGACTTTCTCTTGGCCAACTTGCAAAAAAAATGGTTTCCATCAAGTTAGTTAATTGGGGCCTTTTTTGCAGTCCAAAGGGATGGGGTGGCATGGAAAGGATTGGGTCATTTCATTAAGCCCATACTCAATGTGCTAAATGGGTGATTAGAGTAGTGAAAGGTCAAGAGAATTGGAAATTACTCATGCCCCACTGTTTTCTATAAGTGGCCTTGTTGGGGAAAAAGAGCGTAAAAAACCTCAATTTGCAAACCTTGTGGTTGACTCTACCCCAAGTCTAAATCCATGCCGCTCTTGTAGCACAAAATAAGTGGAAGGCCTAGGATGTTGCTAAGAACCCCTTGTGTTGGAAGGGTGATTTGTGGAAGGTGAAAGCATGTCATTCAATAGGCATTTGATTTGGTAACCCCCTTGATGTGTGAAGGAAAATCATTGGAAATTTTTTCTTGGTTGTCAACTGGGTGATTAATTAATAAGAGCCTTTTCAAAGCTACGGGCCGCTTTGATTGCTACTACCATTGCTAGAAAACATAGATATCTTTGAAAAAAATAATTGTAGTTATTTAGACTCAACAAACCCATTATCAAGTAGGTACATGGTCTAGTCATTGCTAACCTTTTGCTTAAGTTGGGTTTGCGTGTCTTGATGTTGTGGTGAAGAAACCGGAAATGGAATTACTCTAAAGGCTTCATGAAATATAAACCAACTAACGGGTATTGGTGGCTAAGCACTAGGCCAATGCTTGATTCTAAGTTGCATGAACTGTAGAGATTAACCTCTATGCAGTCTCCTTGGTTTTGAGGTCCACTCGCTATGGCAATATATTTTGACCCTGAGAAGGTTGTTTTTTATTGGCCCTTGCTACTTAATGACCTTCCTCTTGGTGATTACCTGAAGTACTAGGAGTTTAATATCCCTAGTTCCTTTTTTTCCACTAAGATGAATCTACCAAGCATTTGCTTTGATTTTGTCTCTATGCCAAGTCACTTTGGAGGGCTCAAACCCATGTGATCAACTTCTTACCAAGTGATAAGCTCCCTTGTGCAAAATAGTTCCAAGAAGTGTGGTAGCTAATATAGCCCCGAGTGGGTCAATGACTTGTGCATGCATTCCAATGCACAACAACAACTAGGGTAAGGTTCAGGGCCCCCAACTTGTAGTTACTTAACCAAAGATTAATTGAATTGAATTTGTACTAAGGGATCTGTCATAATGTTAAGCTTGGTTGCATTCTTCTTAATCATGGGTGCATTCTTCTCAATCATGGAAAGGGATAGCTTGTTAAAAAATGCTCATTTTGATAAACTCACTTGTATGAGAAGATTGCTTTAATCTATGGTAACAAAGTTTTGAGAGTCAACCCTATTCACACTGAATTAGGTTTATTTAAATCTGTGGATAAACAAAGTAGAGGGACCTTTAAATTTGTGGATAAACAAAGTAGAGGGACCGTTCCCTTGAATTGTAAAAAAGAGGTACCATTGCCTTGAGAAATGTAACCTTTTGAAGTGGGTAAAGAAAGGTAAATAGATTTTCTAAAGCTTTTTCGTCCTACAAATAAGGTGGTTTTAAATGTTAATTCCGCATTTAATTAGGTTATAGTTTAAATTCCATTATGATTATTATTATAATTTTAATAACAGACATATTTGGATCTATTTATAGACCTACACTTATTGATTGAGCAAACAAGCCACGAAGGCATTGTGTGCGAAAGAGTTGTGTTATTTGAGATAAGAATTGCTATTTGGTAAAAGGTTTTGGGCAAAATCTTTCAGTTGAAAATATTCTTCCGATTCTGCCTAAGTGAAGGACGACCCTGCAATCATTATCTTCAAACTGAAAACAAAACTAGGGCTTCCAGTTTACCGCTCCCTCCTGGAGCAAAGAGAAAAAGCAGGGTTTCCAGTTTAGCCCTCTCTCTTGGAGCAGAGAGTAAAAGTAGGGTTTCCATTTTAGCCCTCCCTTGTCTTATTGTCAATATTTTCCCTTCGTTCTTCTACTTGCTATTTAAAGACAATGACAACCAGCGTTCAAAATTGACCCATTTACAGCCCTTCCAAAGGGTTTTAGCCTTTCCCAAAAGTGTAAAGTTAAAATTATCTTTCAAAAAAAAAAATTTTGAATTTTACTCTTCCAACAAAGAAGGACATAATTTATATCAGCATTTCAAAAGAAGTGCAACTTTTGAAATTATTCATCCATATAAATTTCTCTTCTCTTTACATCCTCTTCTCTTTAAATCCTCATCTCATAGTCATAACTAAGGATTATTATGCCTCCACATCCTCACCTTATAATACGAATTGGGTCAAGGCCCAAAGACAACCATAAAATATTAAATGTGTCAAGAGGCAAAGAGTAAGATACAACTATAAGTTTTATATTAAATTTATCTTATAAGTCTTTAATTAACAGTATCAACTGAGATAGTCCATAATTTTAGGTCTTCTTCCTCATTATCATACCTTACCTTTTGGTAAGACAATAAAGAGGGTAGTTGGAAAATGTTTTAGGAATAGAGGTTGTATACATTAATTGTTTTCATTAAATAATTTAATTTCTTACCAATGACTATCGATTCAGTGAACCGTGGACTCGTACAAAATACAACAAATTTTAGAGCCCCAAACACTTAATTACACACACCTATAACTTTCTGAAATCTAGTCATTAATAAACTTATTTTGATATTCTGGTTCAATTTAAAAGAAGTGTTAGAAATACAGTGAAAAGGAGCCTTAGAAATACAGTGAGTTCAAGTACAAATTGTATGCTTTCACAACCAGCGCTAAAAAGCTAGAACCCCGAGATTGCGTCTAGAACCTGGGGATTGCGTCGGAATCTGAGCTGAAGAGGACTCTCCAAAAGAGTGAAGAAGACCAGCAGCATCTGAAGAGTAATTTGGAAGTTGCTATTGCAGCTGTGCAAACAACACATGATCTGTTGGCCAGTGAAAGGAAATCATTGACCCAAAACAATACAGCGTTGATCTTTGAAAAAGAATTCCTCAAGAACCAAATGAATGTACTGAAGATGGCAGAACAATCTCTACAAACCGAATTGGATACAAGAAAATTGGTTTCGGAGAAAGAGAAGGTAAGACTTGAGGGCAAAGTAAGGGAGTTGCAAACAACCGTCAATTCTCTAAAGAGCTTGAATCTACGGCAAAGGAGAAAAAGATCCTGTTAGATGAACTTTCATGATTTTCATGATTTTATGCAGGAAAATGTTCTTCGAAGATGAATACAAGTCTTTACAAACCGAATTGGATACAATAATATTGTCTTTACAAACCGAATTGGATACAAGAACATTGGTTTCAGAGAAACAGAAGTAAGACTTGAGGGCAGAGTAAGGGAGTTGCAAACAACCATCGATTCTCTTAACAAAGAGCTTGAATCTACGGCAAAGGAGAAAAAGATCATGTTAGATGAACTTTCATCCATTTATGCCCAAAAATGTTCTTTGAACAGGAACACAAGTCTTTACAAACCGAATTCGATACAAGAATATTGGTTTCAAAGGAGAGAAGGTAAGACTTGAGGGCAGAGTAAGGGAGTTGCAAACAACCTTCAATTCTCTTAAAAAAGAGTTTGAATCTACGACAAAGGAGAAAGAGAGCCTATTAGATGAACTTTCATCTATTTATGGCGGAAAAATGTTCTTCGAAGAGGAATACAGGTCTTTACAAACCGAATTGGATAAAAGAACATTGGATTCAGAGAAAGAGAAGGTAAGACTTGAGGGCAGAGAAAGGGAGTTGCAAACAACCGTCAAATCTCTTAACAAAGAGCTCGAATCTACGGCAAAGGAGAAAAAGAGCCTATTAGATGGACTTTCATCCATTTATGCCGGAAAAATGTTCTTCGAAGAGGAATACAAGTCTTTACAAACCGAATTCGATACAAGAACATTGGTTTCAGAGGAAGAGAAGGTAAGACTTGAGGGCAGAGTAAGGGAGTTGCAAAGAATCTTCAATTCTCTTAACAAAGAGCTTGAATCCTCTAGGGTTATCGCAGAGGAGAAAAAGGGGCAATTACTTGATATACAGAATCGACATTCAGATCTTGTAGAGGCGAAAAGGTGCCTCGAGTCACAAGTCAATGAATTGAACATGTTTCAAAAGAGAATGACCGTCTTCATAACGGAATCAGGGAATTGGAGACATCTCTCGATTCTGTCAAGAAGGATAACGAGTCCAAAGATAATCGAATACAGCAGTTCATGTCAATGTCAGAACGTCAACCTCTGCAGGCAAAGCCGCTTGTGAATCCAAATGCAAATGGGAATGGGAAGCCAAATTCAATTGGCGAAAAGGAAAAACCAAAACTTGTTGGTGAAAAGGAAAATCATCCAAATACTGGAAAGCAGGTTCCTGATAAGACAAAACGAAATCACCGAAAATAAAATAGATGAAGAGCTGTGACAAATCTTCATAGTGTTTCTGAAGATATTTATATAGATAGAAAGTCGGTTAGTTAGTTTTTGGTGAAGCGTTGTGGTTTCTACCATCTCTGTAGAATATCATATCATGCCGTCGGTTCTAATTGCGGTCAGTTCTTATATTATGTTAATTGGTAGCAGTTAAACGAAGACTTGAAACTGGTTCTTCATTTTAAGATTTTGTTTATAATATAGGAAGAATTTTATTGCTAATGGTTTGGTAAAATCTTGTTTTTTTTTTTATATAATATATATTTAGATTGATGGAAAGTAAATCCAATTTTCCTTTGGTGTCATCTTTGGAATGAGGGAAAATGTCCAATGTGTTTTACCTTGGAAGCATAAGTTATAGTTTTCTTGAGAAGTTATCATATATCACGGAGTAAGCACTAGTTTTGATTCCCATGTTGGTTGATAATTGAGAAATATATTTATTTAGTATTTATTTTGGGGAGTGAGTGTATGTTTATGAGCGTCACATGTTTTCTCTTGTTGAACAGATTCACTTCCAAAGAGATTTTATTGTCAATTTGTAATTAGTTTCCATGGTTGGTATGGACTGAGTTGTTACTAACTTTCTTATATTTAAAGCTTATGTTTATACTTGTGATATCTTTTCTCTTCTTGAACAGATTTACTTCCAAATGCTTCTTCATTTAACTTGGAGGACTATAAAATTGGAATGACATACATGCTTAACCATTCTTTCATACATATATATGTTTTAACCCTTTGGAACCCATTAGCTTGATTGCCAATGCCCAACCAAGGATTTAACCTATATGGACAAAATTTAACAACAACCTTTGGAACCTATTGGATTTCTTCCCAATGTCCAACTAAGGCTTAACCAAACAACTAACATCATTCATGCAACAAAAACATCCTTTGGGGCCTATTTGATTTTTTGCTAATGTCCCACTAATGCATAACCACATTCTAATCCATTGCCTTGAACCAGTCATATAACTTTTAATTATCAATTTTATAACCATCAAACAAAATATAATTCCACGGATAAGAATTCAACAAGCCAATACACACAATTACTCTATAACAACAAAATTCTACATCCATTCCATTTCACACAAGTTTTATACACTTATATGAGATATAAACTATCTGGAAATTGGTTTTGTGGCGACGACACTCCACCCAAATGTAGGTAGTTATGCTCATTAATCTATCAATAGAACACCACCCCTGAGTTGAGACTCATGCATTAGCCACAAACATATCACCAACCAAAGTTTTCTCAAGGTCCCTCACGTGACAATCAGGATTTGATGGCCTTCAAGCAAATCCATGTCAAACTATACAATTCATTTAATCAGCTTCATTCCACTGGCACGATAGTGATATATGTCATTGTTCTTTGTGCCTAGATTTCCACCAATGTAATGTCATGTACAGTTTTCTAATTCACTAGTGTAACCAGAGGTCAGACGAGGTAAGGCATTCAACAAGGGAAGATTTTTGGGTTCAGGTTTGAGCACACTAGTTTCCCACCAGCCCAATTAACCCTAGTCAAATTCGGAAGCTTCTCTCAGGTGTAGAACATGGTTTCATTGTCCAACAATGAATCCAATTTTCTTATAATTCAACGTTCTACCTCACGCCCTGGTTTCTACAGACTCTCTTATGTCTATACACTATGCATTAAACACTCAACACTCAACATGCTCTGATTCTGTATCGTGCTTCAACACACTCAATTCAACATTCAACTACCTACGTTCGAGAGTTTTCTTCAGTGTGGAAGATGAACAACCACCAACTCCCTAGGAATGTCATTCTTTTTTGTTCCCTTCTCCTTTGGATCAATGTTTTTTGTGAATGCATAAAGTCACCTAATTTCCCCTTTAAGGTATGGGAAGGATGGTGAACAGTGAACCCTTTGAAGCTGATAATATTGTCCTCTGTGAATTCAGCCCCATGCTTCCTTAACTCCATGAGTTGACCCCTCCACCAATCTCACCCATGACTTCAATGCTTAGGTAGAAAATAATCAAGAGGGTAGATAATTGGTCACATAGGGATTTTTGACATATTTTCTCTTAAATCAATAGGGTTTCAAGGCTAGGAACTTATCCCCTCTCACTTAAGTTTGGTGAATACATGAGTCCTTGATCTATAGCATTCTAACTCATCCACGACCAACTGTAGTTTTGTGATTAACATTTAAGAGAAAAACATACAATGAGCTCTGCCATAGGGACACTCATAATCGTTTACACAATCACATTTGTCAAGCTGGGGTTTTAGACCAAGGGTGTTACAGTTCCCTACCCCTTAAAATCTACACCGTCCTTGGTGTTTTGATGCTTATAAACATTTACATAATATTTACATATTTCAAAACTCACAAAATTTTGCAGGTACCCCTCTAATAGTGCATCCTTCAAGTCATATTTTCAAAACTAGGTCCATTGGACCTCTCCATGCTGCTCCTGTTGGCTCGACCTCCTAGCTCAACATTTAGATTCCATGAAACTGGAACTCTTTCAACTGTGCTACTTCCCAACTTAGTCAAAAGTTTCAAAATTTCGTTGTTTTCAGATTTCTTGCTACCTCTTGTTGGGAATTTACTGAGGTAATGATTATCGCCACATTTCCAACAGTTCACAGTTGGCTTGACTCTTTGTTCCAACTTTCTTTTTGTTTGCACCTCATTTGCATTTACTTCCATGTGAGGGTGTTTCTTGGTTGACTGATTTGGAAAAGGCTCTTTTAAAATTGATTGGCTTTCACCCTTGGCCATGGTTTCCAAAACACTTTTCACTTTGTTTTGCAAGCATATTTAATCCTACAAAAATTTAAGGTTCATTACAGTTTGCTGCTCTTGAATTGTTATCCTCCTTCTAATATTTTCTTGGGTCTTCTTGATTGCTTAGAGCAATTCTTCATCCACATGGATAATTCTTTGGTCAACTGCAATATGTTATGTATATAACTTCTCTCACTTCTTCCACTAACATAATCTGCATTGTTCTTTAATAGTTACAACCAACTTTACTGGAAGGTTACCTATGAAATTCATCAATATGAACCCCATTAAGCTAAACATAATCATGTACATTAAAATCAGCCATTTCATTTACTTTGATGACTAAGGATTCCCATGCTTTCTACAAAAGTTTTCATGCATTTCATGTTTAACCCAACAAATGTGTATTGATCAGTTTGTTCATCTTTATTTCTTTTTACAATAATTTATTATTTCCATCATTTAGCGTTTAGTTCAAACAAAAATAAACACAATAAATTCTAGCTGGAATATACATGTTAACACTTTCTTTTCCAAGATAGTAACAACAAAAGTAAAAGAGAAGAGTAGGATTCCCCCCCATCCCCCCATCTTAGTCTTATCCCAAAATGGCGCTTTCACGACTATGGCTTTCCTGCTCCTTGATCGCTTTCACCTTTAATTATAGGCATTTACTCACCTGATCATCATTCCATCCATGAAACTTCACACCCAAAGTCTGTCCTAGACCCTCAATCGAAGAACTAGCTTTTGAATAAAAGGTAGAAGCATCAAAGAGAAGTATCGTAAACTATTATGATGGTATTGTACCATAAAAATACACATTATATAATGAACATGAGAATAAATATCAGTTTTGTAGCAAAGGTTCCAAATAGTCATTTCCTCAAACAAGTTGTGCATAAAATCCCAAAAGATAGTTTCCAATTCCTTGACAAAATTTACTTGCATAAATATATTGAATTCCATGAGAGGTTTCTTCGAAAAATAGCTCATAGGTTTCATAAAAAATTTCACGGGAATCCATAAATAAATCATATTGTAGCCAAATAAATAAAATAAACATGAGATAAAGCACCTATCTTTTCCAAATATGCAAGCAGAATTGACTCTGCCACGTTCCACCTAGCCGTAGACACAATGCAAGATAAAAATCACCTTGCAATGGTCACCCCCGATCCATAACCATAATTCCATAAGAAAGGGTGCACTCAACCACAAATTCTCTCAAGAATTCAGTCCAACCACAACCCAATGGAAAGTATGACCTCTACTTCCACTCCACAGGAATTCCAGTGACTATAGGAGACCAGTCCCACCACAACCCAATGGAAAAAAACACTTCCAATATAGGGAAATTGCAGTGGCTCTAGGAAAAATACCAATGAACTCAGAGTAACTCATCTTTGGTATAGGATCAGTAAGGATCTCATTCCAAGAGTAACAAAATCCAACCACAAGTATCAAACACAAGCACAAGAGCAAAAACATGAACCAACACTCAAGAGTGACGTTCAAAACAAGAAAATAAAATTCCTTCCTTAAAAATTCAAATTGGGAGAGAGATGGATAAAAGCATGAGAGTTACATTCCAAAAATATCAAATAGGATTTACACCTCAAGTGGATACACCAAGAGGCACACTAATCCAACTCATGCAAGCACACTAGGTGAGATAAGAATTCGAATCCTCAAATAAAAATTATTCTTAAGGTAAATAAAACCAAGGGATAACACAACACGTGAGCGTACATAACTAAGAGGATCCATCAAGTACATAAGAAGGGTTTACAACATCAGCATAGGTTCAACACAAATAGGTAAACATGTTTCCAAAACCCCTTGCTCATAACACCATGGTTCCTATCCTCTCTTTCGTGGCATCGGTCATTCGGTTGTTTTTATTTTATTAATTATTTTATAAGTTCAACATAATAAAAATAATATTAATGTGCAAATTACCATAGTCTGGTCACCTTGTGCCACTATGTCCAACATAACAACATTAATAATATGTGCAGGGGATAAACTATAGGGTATTATAGTAAACATAATGAAACAAGCATTCATAAATCACAATAAGGTTTTCAATAAATTGGAAATCAATGGTACACTAGAGACTCTATGTAGCAACCAAATCTCTCACCATCCATGCTTTTAAAATATAAATATTTAATACAAGCATACACGTAACATTAAGCAACCACTTTATTATCATGAAAAGTCATCTTTCCAATTATATGTAACTCCAAAATTTCACATTCTTACATAAATAAACAATCTTATAGTTGGAATTCAATTGCCTCATAGAGTTAAAGGTGCAACATGAATCAATATAACATAGGTTAGTTTACATATTAAATAAAACTAAGATGAGACCGTACTCCATACCTCAACAGGGACTAAACAAGATAACCATCCAAGGTTAACAAACCAATTAAGGCAACAAAAAAATATGAGAGTTGTAACATTAGTGGCTCACGGGTAACACTATAAATTATTCCGTTAGATAATATAATAGGTACATTTAACCATTTACTTTATTTTCAGAAGAAAATAAATACCCCGGAGACCAAGCATTGAAACCTATCTCTCAGGTGCGGTACATAGCCACCCGAATAAACATTGGTGGCTAAAACACTCAATGAGGATTGAATGGGCTCCAAAATTTCTTAAACAATTAGTGAAAATCAATTAAACAATCAACAATGAGCCATATTATACTCAAACAATGCAGAAGCATAGAATCAAAACAACTTAAATAGCTTAAATAATACATTAATCATAGATCACAACATTAGTCAAGTAATTAACAACGATGATTAACCCTTAAACATGATCTGATGACTTAAATCCGTCTCAACAATCCAAAGTTGGGAAACAGTTCAAACTCATACATGAATATCAAACGTTGTTAAAATAGTTCAAACTGATACTTGAATAGCATGAGTTTGGAATATGGTTTATAAACTGTTTGTATATTAACATGTTAACTTTGAAATAGTAATTATTGTTTTTCTAAAATCCTTCATAATCATCAAGGAGTATTAGACTAAATTTAATATATATATATAAACTGTCAAACATAATTTGTAAACAATAGTATAGGTGAAACAAACTTTTTTGTAAAGAAACACAGTATCGAGGATTTTTTATTATTACAAGTGGCCAAGAAAATCTACAACATAAGTTTTCAATGTGAAATAATTTTTTTTAATTGGATATGACATGTATTAAACTTCAATAAAGTGTTTCAGAATAAAGACCATGTTATGCTATATGGAAGCAATCTAACATTGTCTTGGAAAGAGTGCTAGTAAGGTTAATGACACGGATATGCTCGAACCCCTTTACAATTATGCAGGTTATACGAGACCAATTGCATGGACTTGCATCAGATGGCTTCCAATTTTGGTATATGATTTCTTTGTGAGCATTAAGCTTTTCCTGGAAGACCTTAAGATTGAGCAAAGTCTTAATGCCTTGTTCTAGAGAAGAAGCGTTTATATTGAGCAACATTCAGTAAGAGCCAAAATCTGAAGAAAAAAAAATGAATTCATAAGCAATAGTAATACAAGCATGTCCTTTTCAGAGAGTTCCAAAACATTTTCAATGGGGAACACTATTTTACTTCTATATTCAAGTCAATTTTTAGTATACCAGAAGGCCTAATATCGATCATGCTAATTCACAATGACAAGAAAAGTAATGTTGATGCTATTTTTTTGGCCTTTGATCGCCAAGAAAAAGGGCGTTACTGGTATGCTAATGTGCCTATTTCTTATGGTTTTTCAATCACCAGTTAGTTTCTAAAATACACGCCAGATACATATTTTAAATGGAATAAAAATTAGGTTAGGTCCACTTGCCTCCGCTGGAAAAATTAGGTCATGTCATTTAAACTATTCTTCGCTCTAATGGCAACTAGCACTGTTAGATATTTCTTTTGGGATTAATAATAAACATAAAAAATTGGAATATATTTTCTTAACTTCCTGAGGTCCTTAATTAGATGATAGAATTTTGATTACGTACCCAAAATTAACTTCGAACCAATTCTGGTCTGACTGATTTTATTTCAATTTTCACACGGTTATGTCAAGAAATTTAGGCAAATAAAAAATCGAGTAAAGATGCGGAATTTTTTAGGTTTTTGTATTTATTTTGAAGTTATCAAATAACTATTTCGATCTCCTTGACTCATTATGACTACATGTTTCACAGACCGATTGGTTTTGTTTACTTAGTTATAAGGTACTAGGGATTGTGAATCGACCCTCATTTGAGAATTCCACGTCGATTATAGTCACAGATGGAAAGACAGTTTTTGAGGGAATCTAGAAGATGTGTATGATATTAAATTACAATAACATAAGTAGGCATGGTAATGCTTCTCATTGAAGAAAAATTACGGGTGAAGATATCCTTTGATACTTTTCTTGACTATCGTTACTGTTGTAGTTCATGGTAACATATAATTTGGAGTTTTAGAATGTGGAAAATAAAGAAATTACATTTAAAAAAAATGAAATGTGGTATGGATTCAAGTTTTGTTGCAACTGCTTGTAATATTAATGCCAAATTTTGGCAATCAATTTTAATTTTTCCAAGAATGATGATACATACCTCGATATTGTTGTGTTTCCAAGCAGAATTTTAGACTTTTTTTGACGTGTCTTTCCTTTGACTTCAACCCATGAGTAATACATAGATACAAAAATACAACGAAAGACATGATGTATATCCTAACAGTAAAGCCATTGCTAAAACACTCAATGAGCATTGAATGGGATCCAAAATTTCTTCAACAATTAGTCAAAATCAATTAAACAATCAACAATGAGCCATATTAGACTCAAAGAATGCAGAAACATAGAATCGAAACAACTTAAATAGCTTAAATAATACATTAATCGTAGATCACAACATTAGTAAAGTAATTAGCGATGATGATTAACCCTTAAACATGATCCGATGACTTAAATCCATCTCAACGATCCAAAGTCGGGAAATAGTTCAAACTCATACATGAATATCAAAAGTTGTTAAAATAGTTCAAATTGATACTTGAATAGCGTGACTTAGGAATATGGTTTATAAAATGTTTGTATATTAACATGTTAACTTTGAAAGAGTAATTATTGTTTTTATAAAATCCTTCTTAATCATCAAGGAGTATTAGATTAAATTTAATATATATATATATATATATACTGTCAAACATAATTCATAAACAATAATATAGGTGTAAATTTTTTTTTTGTAAAGAAACACAGTGTTGAGGATTTTTTTAGTATAAGTAGCCAAGAAAATATACAACATAAGTTTTCAATGTGAAATACATTTTTTTAATTGGATATGACATGTATTAAACTTCAATAAAGTGTTTCAGAATAAAGACCATGTTCTGCTATATGGAAGCCATCTAACATTGTCTTGGAAAGAGTGCCAGTAAGGTTAATGGCACAGATGTGCTCGGACACCTTTACAATTATGCAGGTGTTGCAGCTGCAACATTTTCCCGAAATTCCAAAAAATTTCAGGACCCTCCTTTGCTTGGATTAGTTTGGTTTTCTTCTTTGATTTGATCTAATGATTTTTTAGAAAGATTTATAATGCTTGGATTGATCTACCATTTGTTTTAGATTTTCCTCTAACGCTTGAAACAATCCACTGTTTGATCAAACTTTATCGTTGCTTTTAAATGCGTTTTCAGCACGCTTGAATCGGAATATTATTTGGTTGGCGTTCCCACCGTTGCGGCAAAATAACCAATCGTGGCTTCTATGTTTTCTCCGATGCGTTTGTTTCAATTGAATGACTTTGGGTTTTACATTGGCGCAATTTATTAATACTTTCTCCGCTGTTGCGGACGGAAAATTGCGATCTCTCCTGATTAATGTTTCGTTTTGTGGCCTTATGTTGTTATTTCCGTCGATCCTTGAGTTATGGGGTTTCTGCCGTTGCGGCTACGGAAAGCTCTATCCTTCCGGCCGTTGAGTCGTTTTAAAACCCGACGTTGCGGAAGGTTGCGTCCTTTCTGTTCCCGCCGTTGCGGATGAAAGAAGCGATAACCCTTCCGATGTTTAGTCGTTTTCCTTTCGACTCAAACCTTATGTCACGGACTATGGTAACCTTTTTGCTTCCGCCATTGCGGCTCCCGAATCAATTAGCCACCCGAAGTACAAAGTGCTCCGACCGCCGATGCTTATCAGTCTTTTAGTCGCGCGTTTCTTTAACCTTTCCTTTTCCGTCGTTGCAGCTGGGAAGTTATTTAGCTTCCGATGTCAATATCTTTCGACTTCTGATTGAGAGTTTTCCTGCCCGCGGGTCGCGTGTCCTTAACCTTTTTCTCTTCCCCCGCTGCGGCTGGGGCAGAGCTTTTAGCTTCCGATTCCAGCGCCCTGAGCGTTCGATGAGTTCTCTGTTCTTGTCGTTGGTGGTTTCTTGCGAACCCGTGGGTAGAGGAAGTAGTAGTGTCGGTGTTTGTTAAGCTTTGTGGCAGTAATACTGTGCATGGCCTCTCTTAATGCTTAGCCGTTTCAGTTGATATGATTTGAATGTGATCCCAATGAATGATGCACGTCGTTTGATTGTAGGTGGTTTCCGGAGAATGGTCAAACTATTGCGGCGTGAAGGGAGACGGGCAGTTTGGTAAAAGTAGAGCCGAAACCATCAAGATCGCAAGCAGGACAAACGAAGGAAAAGACAAAGTGAATGGTGACAAAGGCACAGACCCGAAAGATCTGTCAGTTACTAATCAGATCGTGAACGCGCACAGAAAATAAAATGGGAAGATGAAGCGTTTTGAGGGACCGAAAGGTCATACGTTTGGAGGGGCAGCCCAAGCGGTCTACGGTTGTAGTTTAAATATTTGAAAGTAGAACTTAGAAGGGGATTTTTCCTGGTTAGACATGTAAAGCAATATTGTACTAAGAACTACTTTTTTTTGCAATAAAGAATTATTGTTTTCCTATTGGAGAAAGATTGGTGGCACTTTCAAATGTTATGCTGTGGATTGCGGAAAGATGAACTATTTTGTTTTTTCAGCTTTTGTCCATTAACTGTGAGATCGTTCTAACTCTTAGAGCCTCTGTTCTTGTTTGAATGATTTCTGGTTTATTCTGTGGAATTACCACCATGAGTAATGTATGCTGTTCATAAACAATTGGCTATCTGGTTGTCTAAATATCTCTAATCGTTCATGTGTTGTAGGAAGGGATATCAGCTATCTGTAATTTCTCTTTATAATGCATGCACAATACACATTACTCATAATTAAGTTACAGTTTGCTCCCCGAGGATAGATAGATAGATAGTTAGTTTTATTTTATTACTGCATATGTGATTTAGATGCTTGTGAGTTCTAAGACAAGAGGTAAGAACCTGCGCATCACGTTGTGACTGCTCCTTGCCTCCTTATCACCCTGTATGGTTAATTAGGCATATGCATATCATACTTAAGTCAAAAAATACAAAAATATACACGGTGGACCGGGCCGCAATCGGTAAAAAACCTTTGTTTTTGTTACTTTGACCTACGGTAGCCGGACCGCAAACCGGGCGGATTCCCTATACCAAACAGTCACGGGCTAGTTGGGAACGTTGACTGGGGAGAATTCCTTGCTGTTGTTTCCTGTGATTTTCCAGGCCTCAACAGTTCTGGCGCTAGAAGGACGGCTGCCAGTGCATGGCTGGCCGTGGAAACTTATTTTCCCAAGATTACCCCACCAGCAGATGTTTTGAAGCTTTTAACCTGACCCAAGTACTTACAGGTTTTAGTTCTACCTTTGAAGCAAACAAGCCTGGTTTCACCTTACGCTGCTCTTTGCTCAGACTCTGGTTCTTTACCTATACCAATGGCAGGTATTAATGTGAATCAGCCCAACCCATTGCCGGCATGGAGAGCTAGATCACTTTTGAACCTCACACCTCCTTTGCATAACCTACCTCAAGCTTTTGATAAGCTGCTGCCTAAGTTTGATCTTGATGAAAAGAATGCTGTAGATGACCACTTGCAAAGTTTTTATCTAGCATTAGAGGGGTTAAGGGCTGGGGAGTACGAAGATGTTGTTTGTCGATTATTCCCGTATACCCTTAAAGGGGCAGCAACATCTTGGTATTTCGGTCTGCCTGCAAACTCTATTCCTGATTGGGACACTTTCGAAAGGACTTTCATAAGTAAGTACTCAGCCCAAAAGACACATGCCTCACTAATGAAAGGTCTTGGTTTGTTAAGAAAAGAGAAGGATGAGAAGGTGCATCATTTTACCCACAGATTTTCAACATACTTAAAGAATTTTTCTGAAACTGACAGACCCTCAGACAAAGTCTTAATTGAATATTATACCTCAGCCCTAGGACCTGAACTAGCCATGTTTTCCAAAATGAAAGCCAAGCCTACGTTGGTAGAGACTTATGAAGAAGCATAAAGGGTAGAGGCTGAAAAGGAAAGTATAGAAGACTATCCTGAGCAACTGAGAGAAAAGACTATCGAGAGAAGAACTTTATTGCTGTCTAAACCTCAAGCTGAACAATCACATGATTATCAGGGAATGCTGAAAATGATGCAGAATCTATCCAACCGAATAATAGATCTGGAGAAAGATAGGGAAGTTCAGAGAACTTACAAACCCTACTACCCAAAAAGAGAGGATAGCAACCAATGGAAAATACCTCCACCGAATTTACCATCAATGAACATAGCAGAAGTAGGGGGGGATAATTTCTGCACTTTTCACCAACAACCTCATTCTGAAAAGAAGTGTCCCCAATGGTTAAATTCGATGACATTGGTGATGAATAAGCTGCTGGACTCTAAATTGACTAAATACAGTAGTAAGGAAGAAGAGAAAAACCAGACCATAGAGAAACACGATGATGATACCATGTTCTTATGGAATGGTAGCTCACTTTTCAACACAGAAGAGAATGCTTTTAAATCTGAATGCACACCTACAACAACAAAAGATATGGACCTAACAATTAGAGACAATGCAATAATTTCGAAGATTAAAAGGTTGCAATCGAATGTCAAAAGACAGATAAATCCAATATTGAAAATAAAACGCCTGAAGTCACTACTGTCAACCAGGAAGTAGAGCCAATCCATGAGCCTGTCAAACCTGCAGAAGAACAGGTAGGTGTTAATGAGGGAGACACTAAAGAAACTAAAGAGCTTAAAGAGGATATACCCATTCAAAACCAACCAGGAGAAGAAGACATAGAACCAGGTTGGGAAGAAAAAGCTGAAACCCCGCCTTTTCTTTTGACCCTAGAAATGTTGAATCATAATGTGCATAATTGCTTGGTAGATTCTGGATCAGCAGTGAATGTAATGCCATTGGAGGTTTGCAAAAAGATTAATGGAAAGCCAGAGTCCACACCTTGGGAAGTAACGCAATTAGATAGAACAGGGGTCAAAGTAGTAGGAGAGATGAAAAATTTCCTCATTCGCTTTTCTGCAAATAACAAGATATGTCAATTTATTGACATTATGGTGGCTGACATACCGGGTGGATATGGGCTTATTCTCAACCGAGATTGGTCTACCAAGTTGGAAGGTTATTTCGCTTTAGATTGGTCTCATTTATTGTTACCTCTCAAAGGTACCCCAAATCAGATAAAAATGTTGAGAGAACCTTACATGAAGCATACTGTCACTAAGCTAGGAGAAGGTAATGAATCTGTTGAGTCTGTCCTGGGAAATTATCTGACTGAGCTTAAGCTAAAATATCATACCTCAAGAAAGGCCAATTCTATGATTGACACTCAGCCTGAGCTCCTTCAACTTCCTCAGGCTGAGAAGGATGACTATAGGATAGTAGACATGTGTTCAATTTCAAAAATAGCACAGCTAGACCATAGATAGATTTCCATCCTGCACTGCAGCCTAGCCCTTTAACTCGCTGGATTGAATAATTTTTAAGGGCAGGCACACCTTTCTTTTCTTTTTGCTTTGTACATAAATAAATTGATATTGTTTTCTTTAATACTTTGATGCTATTTTCTTTTGGTTTATTGCTTTGATGTTGTTTTCTTTTATTTTTACTGCTTTGTTAGTAGTTCTTTTGGTTTTGAATAAAGAGGCAAACTTTGGTTGCAATGGAAATATCAGGGTTCTTTATTAACTGAAATCTTGAGCAAACGACTGTACTTTGAAACATAGAATGTCTTCTAGTAGCAGTGTTCCTAACTGCCCATGCATTCATTGAAGTCTTACTTAACACCTGTAAATAACTCAAAAGTAAAAGAGGTCTAGGATACTAGTTCGAGGCTCCATCCATTTCACATCTTAAATGTCCAAGGGGGTGATAGCAAAAGACCCATGGAAAGGAAGCAGGGTAAACGGTATATCATATATAAATGATCCCATGCCATAATTTCAGAAAAGCTAAAAGCTATCAAGAGTCAAAACTCCTTAAAGAAGCAATACATATCAAAGCAAAGTATCAAAAGCATGAATCTCAAATTGCCAAAAGTTCCTCTCCATTCGTGAGATGAAAAGCCAATTCTTCTCTCACACAAAAGGACACTATGGATAGAGGAGCCTGAATAAAATTAAGAAAGAAAGGCAAATGGAGGACTCACAAGAACTAAAGTTCAAAATGGCACAAAAGTGCAGTTGGCATGGGAATGAGGAACAAAAGGATAGTGCTTTTTACTATCTATTACAATCATGTGGTTTCAAAGCTAGAAACTACCTAAGGACGGGCAAGATAAACTTCACTTATCAGGCCTCGAAAGAGTTATTCAGACTTGCAAATATTTCTGATGTTACCATTTCCCAAAGAATGGACTACTTCTTAATTATTTAAATGCATAATTTGGCTGGCCTAGGAATACAAACATCTGGAAGATTTCAACTTTTCATCTAGAAGGTCTTGCACTGGGAAGAAGTTAAGTCAGAAATATGGGGTTTTCTAGGTAGTCGCCAATTGTTGCAGCCGCAACATTTTCCCGAAATTCCAAAAAATTTTAGGACCCTCCTTTGCTTGGATTAGTTTGGTTTTCTTCTTTGATTTGATCTAATGATTATTTAGAAAGATTTCTAATGCTTGGATTGATCTACCATTTGTTTTAGATTTTCCTCTAACGCTTGAAACAATCCACTATTTAATCAAACTTTATCGTAGCTTTTAAATGCGTTTTCAGCACGCTTGAATCGAAAGATTATTTGGTTGGCGTTCCCGCCGTTGCGGCAAAATTACCAGTCGTGGCTTCTATGTTTTCTCCGATGTGTTTGTTTCAATCGACTGACTTTGGGTTTTACATCGGCGCAGTTTATTAATACTTTCTCCGCCGTTGCGGACGGAAAATTGCGATCTCTCCCGATTAATGTTTGGTTTTGCGGCCCCACGTTGTTATTTTCGTCGATCCTTGAGTTATGGGGTTTCCGCCGTTGCTGTTGCAGAAAGCTCTATCCTTCTGGCCGTTGAGTCGTTTTAAAACCTGACGTTGCGGAAGGTTGCGTCCTTTCCGTTCCCGTCGTTGCGGATGAAAGAAGCGATAACCCTTCTGATGTTTAGTCGTTTTCCTTTCGACTGAGACCTTACGTCACAGACTGTGGTAACCTTTTCGCTTCCGCCGTTGTGGCTCCCGAATCAATTAGCCACTCGAAGTACAAAGCACTCTGACCGCCGATACTTATCACTCTTTTAGTCGCACGTTTCTTTAACCTTTCCTTTTCCGCCATTGCGGCTGGGAAGTCATTTAGCTTCCGATGTCAATATCTTCCGACTTCCGATTGAGAGTTTTCTCGCCCGCGGGTCGCGTGTCCTTAACATTTTTCTCTTCCGCCGTTGCGGCTGGGGCAGAGCTTTTAGCTTCCGATTCCAGCGCCCTAAGCGTTCGATGAGTTCTCTGTTCTTGTCGTTGGTGGTTTCTTGCGAACCCGTGGGTAGACGAAGTAGTAGTGCTGGCGTTTGTTAAGCTTCGTGGCAGTAATACTGTGCATGGCCTCTCTTAATGCTTAGCCGTTTCAGTTGATATGATTTGAATGTGATCCCAATGAATGATGCATGCCATTTGATTGCAGGTGGTTTCCGGAGAATGGTCAAACTACTGCGGCGCGAAGGGAGACGGGTAGTTTGGTAAAAGTAGAGCCGAAACCATCAGGATCGCAAGCAGGACAAACGAAGGAAAAGACAAAGTGAATGGTGATAAAGGCACAGACCCGAAAGTTTTGTCAGTTACTAATCAGATCGTGAACGCGCACAGAAAATAAAATGGGAAGATGAAGCGTTTTGAGGGACCGAAAGGTCATACGTTTGGAGGGGCAGCCCAAGCGGTCTGCGGTTGTAGTTTAAATATTTGAAAGTAGAATTAGAAGGGGCTTTTTCCCAGTTAGACATGTAAAGCAATATTGTAAGAAGAACTACTTTTTTTTTGCAATAAAGAATTAATGTTTGCTTGTTGGAGAAAGATTGGCGGCACTTTCAAATGTTATGCTGTGGATTGCGGAAAGATGAACTATTTTGTTTTTTCAGCTTTTGTCCATTAACTGTGAGATCGTTCTAACTCTTAGAGCCTATGTTCTTGTTTGAATGATTTCTAGTTTATTTTTTGGAATTACCATTAGAGGAATTTTGGGGTCTCAAATGGGCCTCCTAAGGAAAATAATAAAATAATATTGATTAATTTTGGAGGAAGAAAGAAAAAAACTACTTTTTGTGTTCGTATTTTCGACATATCTCCCTATGTTTTTACTCAAATCTCGATCGAGAGAGCTCGTTGGATGCGGAATTTGATTCTGCATCCAACGAATTCCCACACTGCATACTTTTGATGGACCCCACTACCCCAAAAACTAGAAATACCTGAAAAAACATGATGATGACGTCATCATCACATTTTTTCAGGTATTTCTAGTTTTTGGGGTAGTGGGGTCCATCAAAAGTATGCAGTGTGGGTACTCGTTGGATGCAGAATCAAATTCCGCATCCAACGAGATCTCCCGATCGAAATTTGAGTAAAAACACAATGAAATATGTCGAAAATACAAACAAAAAAAGTAGTTTTTTTTAATGACAAATATGTCAATTCAACCATTATGGTTGACTTATTTTATTGAAATTCTATTGGTTCTTGAATTCCAACTCACAAAAACTTATTTTGGCACGTTTTCTTATAAGGCCCATTTTAGACCCCAAATTTCCTCTAATGCACCATGAGTAATGTATGCTGTTCATAAACAATTGGCTATCTGGTTGTCTAAATATCTCTAATCGTTCATGTGTTGTAGGAAGGGATATCAACTATCTGTAATTTCTCTTTATAATGCATGCACAATACACATTACTCGTAATTAAGTTACAGTTTGCTCCCCGGGGATAGATAGATAGATAGTTAGTTTTATTTTATTACTGCATATGTGATTTAGATGCTTGTGAGTTCTAAGATGAGAGGTAAGAACCTGCGCATCACGTTGTGACTGCTCCTTGCATCCTTATCACCCTGTATGGTTAATTAGGCATATGCATATCATACTTAAGTCAAAAAATACAAAAATATACACGGTGGACCTAGCCGCAACTGGTAAAAAACCTTTTTTTTTTGTTACTTTGACCTACGATAGCCGAACCGCAAACTGGACGGATTCCCTATACCAAACAGTCATAGGATAGTTGGGAATGTTGACTGGGGAGAATCCCTTGCTGTTGTTTCCTGCGATTTTCCAGGCCTCAACAGTAGGTTATACAAGACCAATTGTATGGACTTGTATCAGATGGATGACAATTTTGGTATATGATTTCTTTGTGAGAATTAAGCTTTTCCCGGAAGACCTTAAGATTGAGAAAAGTCTTATTGCCTTGTCTTAGAGAAGAAGTGTTTATATTGAGCAACATTCGGTAAGAGCCAAAACCTGAAGAAAAAAAACTAAATTCATAAGCAATAGTAATACAAGCATGTCGTTTTCAGAGAGTTCCAAAATTTTTTCAATGGGGAACACTATTTTACTTCTATATTCAGGTCAATTTTTAGTATACCAGAAGGCCTAATATCGATCACCCTAATTCACAATGATAAGAAAAGTAATGTTGATGCTATTTTTTTGGCCTTTTCTTGCCAAGAAAAAGGGCATTACTGGTATGCTAACATGCCTATTTCTTATGGTTTTTCAATCACCAGTTGGTTTCTAAAATACACATTGGATACATATTTTAAATGGAATAAAAATTAGGTTATGTCCACTTTCCTCCGCTGGAAAAATTAGGTCATGTCATTTAAATTATTCCTCGCTCTAATGGCAACTAGCGCTGTTAGATATTTCTTTTGGGATTAATAATAAACATAAAAAATTTGGAATATATTTTCCTAACTTCCTGAGGTCCTTAATTAGATGATAGAATTTTGATTATGTACCCAAAATTAACTTCGAACCAATTCTGGTCTGACTGATTTTAGTTCAATTTTCACACGATTATGTCAAGAAATTTTGGCAAATAAAAAATTGAGAAGATGCATAATTTTTTAGGTTTTCGTATTTATTTTGAAGTTATCAAATAACTATTTCGATCTCCTTGACTCATTATGACTACATGTTTCACAGACCGATTGGTTTTGTTTACTTAGTTATAAGGTACTAGGGATTGTGAATTGACCCTCATTTGGGAATTCCACATCGATTATACTCACACATGGAAAGACAGTTTCCAAGGGAATCGAGAAGATGTGTATGATATTAAATTACAATAACATAAGTAGGCATGGTAATGCTTCTCATTGAAGAAAAATTATGGGTGAAGATATCCTTTGATACTTTTATTGACTATCATTACTATTGTAGTTCATGGTAACATATAGTTTGGACTTTTAGAATGTGGAAAATAAGAGAAATTACATTTAAAAAAAAATGAAACCTGGTATGGATTCAAGCTTTGTTGCAATTGCTTGTAATATTAATGCCAAATTTTGCAATTCAATTTTAATGTTTCCAAGAATGATGATATATACCTCTATATTGTTGTGTTTCCAAGCAGAATTTTAGACTTTGTTTGACGTGTCTTTCCTTTGACTTCAACCCATGAGTAATACATAGATACAAAAATAGAGCGAAAGACACGATGTATATCCTAACAGTAAAGCCATTACTAAAATACTCAATGAGCACTGAATGGGCTCCAAAATTTCTTAAACAATTAGTCAAAATCAATTAAACAATCAACAATGAGCCATATTAGACTCAAACAATGCAGAAGCATCGAATCAAAACAACTTAAATAGCTTAAATAATACATTAATCTTAGATCACAACATTAGTCAAGTAATTAACGACGATGATTAACCCTTAAACATGATCCGATGACTTAAATCCGTATCAATGATCCAAAGTTGGGAAATAGTTCAAACTTATACATGAATATCAAAAGTTGTTAAAATAGTTCAAACCGATACTTGAATAGCGTGAGTTTGGAATATGGTTTATAAACTGTTTGTATATTAACATGTTAACTTTGAAAGAGTAATTATTCTTTTTTCTAAATCCTTCATAATCATCAAGGAGTATTATATATATATATATATATATATATATAAACTCTCAAACATAATTCGTAAACAATAATGTAGGTGAAACAAACTTTTTTGTAAAGAAACACAGTGTCGAGATTTTTTTTTATAAGTAGCCAATAAAATCTACAACATAAGTTGTCAATGTGAGATACATTTTTAAAATTGGATATGACATGTTTTAAACTTCAATAAAGTGTTTCAAAATAAATACCATGTTCTGCTATATGGAAGCCATCTAACATTGTCTTGGAAAGAGTGCCAATAAGGTTAATGACACTGATGTGCTCAGACCCCTTTACAATTATGCAGGTTATACAAGACCAATTGCATGGACTTGCATCAGATGGATGCCAAATTTGGTATATGATTTATTTGTGAGCATGAATATTTTCCCGGAAGACCTTAAGATTGGGCAAAGTCTTATTGCCTTGTTCTAGAGAAGAAGCGTTTGTATTGAGCAACATTCGGTGAGAGCCAAAATATGAAGAAAAAAAATTGAATTCATAAGCAATAGTAATACAAGCATGTCCTTTTCAGAGAGTTCCAAAACATTTTCAATGGGGAACACTATTTTACTTCTATATTCAGGTCAATTTTTAGTATACCAAAAGGCATAATATCGATCATCCTAATTCATAATGACAAGAAAAGTAATGTTGATGCTATTTTTTGGCCTTTGCTTGACAAGAAAAAGGGCGTTATTGGTATGCTAACGTGCCTATTTCTTATGGTCTTTCAATCACCAGTTGGTTTCTAAAATACAGGCCAGATACATATTTTAAATGGAATAAAATTAGGTTAGGTCCAATTGCCTCCGCTGGAAAAATTAGGTCATGTCATTTAAATTATTCTTCGCTCTAATGGCAACTAGCACTGTTAGATATTTCTTTTGGGATTAATAATAAACATAAAAACAATTGGAATATATTTTCCTCACTTCCCGAGGTTCTTAATTAGATGACAGAATTTTGATTACGTACCCAAAATTAACTTCGAACCAATTCTGGTATGACTGATTTTATTTCAATTTTCACACGATTATGTTAAGAAATTTCAGCAAATAAAAAATTGAGTAAAGATGTGGAATTTTTTAGGTTTTTCGTATTTATTTTAAAGTTATCAAATAACTATTTTGATATCCTTGACTCATTATGACTACATATTTCACAGACCAATTGGTTTTGTTTACTTAGTTATAAGGTACTAGGGACTGTGAATCGACCCTCATTTGGGAATTCCACGTCAATTATACTCACACATGGAAAGACAGTTTCCAAGGGAATCCAGAAGATGTGTATGATATTAAATTACAGTAACATAAGTAGGCATGGTAATGCTTCTCATTGAAGAAAAATTAAGGGTGAAGATATCCTTTGATACTTTTCTTCACTATCATTACTGTTGTAGTTCATGGTAGCATATAGTTTGGAGTTCAAGAATGTGGAAAATAAAGAAATTACATTTAAAAAAAAATGAAACCTGGTATGGATTCAAGTTTTGTTGCAACTGCTTGAAATATTAATGGCAAATTTTGGCATTCAATTTCAATTTTTCCATTGTTAACCTCATACATTTCTTCATCCCTTGGCTATAAAATCTACCAAACTCACATCACAAGAAGCCCTAAGAAGTTTTTTATAAAAGTTTTACCACAATCCTTGATGGAGTGGCCACATTGATGGAAGCATACACATGCAAAAGGAAAATTTGACATAATCTAGAATATGCAAATGAATGGAGGACCCCGACTCTATATTCGATGATTCAAATAAACCCAAACTAACATCTATCTCAACCAATATTTTTGCATCAAAATGTGCATTATGGATTTTATAAGAATAATATGCAATAATGTACTTACCAAGCATGTCACCAATATCCTTGTGTGAGTCGTCATTCCAGATCTCCATCAACATATGTGGTAGTTTACCCAGTACAAAGTGGCCTTGAACAATTCTTCTTGTGCATCGAACCCTGGGTGCCATGGTTTAAGGGCCAGAATAACCTTCTCACAAAACCAAAGGCCTCAAATAATTTTATCCGCATATTCTTGGGTTCTAAAGATAATCCCTAGAAAACCATTCTCAAGCATATGAAAAATAGGACCATAACAAACCGTCAAGACCCAATTTTCCCGAATCCATCTATTCAAACTGTCATTGTTCATTTTCCTAGCAAGGAATTTTTCCACTAGGTTTTTTCCAAGGAGGAGTCAAATTTGTTCCACCTGAACTTCTTTTCCAACAACCAAGTAACCTCCCATGAGATTTTATAACCTTCATATTTTTGTGTTTGGAATCCTTCATCATAGTGATAACATCCTCAACTTTCAAAATCTCTAGCCTCAAATCCGTATTTTCATTCTTAACCACAAAAGGGTTTGGCTAAGAGCCCTCCTCTGTTGTAGGACTAGAAAAAAAATACCCCCCTCTGGAATCCTTACAATACCCTATAGAAAATTTTGTGGATCCACATGTGATCATTGCGACAGTGTAAGAAATTTGACCATGAGATTGGTGGCCAAACCATAAAACCCATTCCTCTATGATAAAATTGTTTTGATGGTATCTCACCAAATCACTATCCATCATCGACCTGTCCAATGAATCCAAGTAGATAAAAATTCCATTTTCTATGAAATAATAATCACTCTAATCCACTAATGGTTCATAGTCTACCATTCCAACCTCATTGTAGGTTTACTATACATGAATCACCAAACTCATTGTCTAGGGTTTGCATCCATAGGCTCCATCTCTAAGTGAGTTAACTTTATCATGTCCCTTTTTATATTCATTTGGAATAAATCCCATTTATGTTTCTCCTCGTATCGTTGGTCATCCCAAACTACTTTTACTAATGTGTTGTTGATTTTCTTGTTGTACCAACTAGCACAATAAAATGACTCATATACTATGCACCCCTATGCCATAGACATCTCATGTTTTACCCTTTATTGAACAAACCCCTTCAATTTTTTCATGTACTTCTATAAGAATAATATCCAATTCCAGGAGACCACCTTATCTAATTTAAGCTCATTGACTAGGTGAATTAGTAGATGAACCTGCAAGTCCATGAAATTTGTGGGTAGTTACTTCTCAAACATACAAACAAGATCAACTATCTCTCAATGCCTCCATGGAATGTTATATGTATGGATATCCTTTAATGTTATCCAACATATAAATGCATATAATTTAGATGTAGCACATTGTAGGTCCTGGTGGATGTCATGCTTCACACACCCATGCACAAGCAAAGGATTATGAATCTACAAAATAAACACACACAAAATTAATTACCATAAAACTTTGAGTGCATAGTATATTATAAGCTACATTGCACTAAAAAAAGACACCTACTTGGCATATTTACCATTATAAGATTCAAATGGTCATGTGATTTCAAATCAGACAAATGTTTTTCTACAATGAAGTAGTAGTGTAGAGTCAACGAGTATAAATATGCTATAAAACTTTTCACTATAAAAATTATTTGGCATAAAAAGGAAGAAAACGATTATTGCTAGTATTATGGTGCGATTAGGGTTGTTTTTCACCTTCCAAGATTTGGGCATAGTTGAATTTGGTTATGATAAGGAGAAAGGGAGGTGGTTTTGGGCAGGAGGGAATCAAACTTGAACAAGTCATATTATATCTAGATTCCAATAGTTGGAGGAGATATCGAGCAATATCGTCATGCATCCCTTGTTCTTCATAATTATGCTACTTCCATTCTTTTGGGGTATCAATTTTGGGAGAAGACAAAAGCGTGACTTGAAGGATCCAACCTCTCTATGTATTACTTTTCTTTTTTTTGTGAGATTTAAACACTTGAATCCATCGAGGCTTATAGAGATAATATGTTACTTTCTTTGAGCACACATATGTAACACACCTAAAAATCATAAATAATATTTTTTTTACATGCATTACTTCCATACTTAGCATATTTCTCATGATTTACTTCTGTAAGTTTTAATACATTTATCATGTTTGTTTATGACAGGTTTTGTTGATTGGGGCAGTGGCTATCTCCTTCTGGAACCTCCAGCCATGTCCACACAGGTGATGTTTTCCGTTTTACCTATTCTTCATTGTTTACTTTTTATGAGGGATTAAACTAGCCTAAGGCATGGGGAGACTATCCATAGTCTTGACCCTAACCCTTATGTGTTACGTTGGTTAAGTGATAATTAAAAAGGACTTAGGCCTTGCCATATTCTAAGATATGGTGTGTGGTGGTCTCCCCTTTAAGCGTAAGGTGCTTAGGGTTTGTAAAGCATATGGTACCACCATATGGTGACCTTTTGTTATATTAATAAAGTTGTTAAGGTTTAAAAGATAATGTTTTTGGAATAAGAACTATATGGTTTATGATTATGATATGCTATACCATATGACCCATGATTGCTTATATCTATTGGCATTTTGGTTTAAACAATGATTGCAATATTATAAGGTTTGGCATATAAATCAAGGTTTAAACCAAAATAATTATAAGGTTTAAGATAATTCTTTGGTTTTGATTACCTGCGTTTTGTAAAACCTTCTTTGGGTTTGCCTTGCATCCATTGCCATAACACTGTAAAATTTGAAGTTCTGTAATTTTTTTAATATAAACCTAGCAGGGTTTGGGTTCCATTTGAATGGTCTTATTCCCATTACTATTTAAATGCTGGTATTTCAAAAAGTGTGGAAGCCATCAACGATGGTCTTACAACCACTTCTTAATATACGTTTTTTATTATTAAATAATGATGACTGGCCTTTGACTATGTGATTCCCATAATCATTTTTGTTTTATATTTATTTGTATATTGTTTAATTAAAACAAAGGCTTCCATCATCAATGTTCTTACGACCATGAATACAATGATTTGTTTGATGTTACACTACTGCATTTGTTTGGTGAATATAATGGATGTGTTTGAATGATATACCAATGCTTTGTCTCTGTGTAGATAGTGGCAGTGATGATATGGACTTACAACCCTATCATTACTTTGTTTTGCTGAATTAATAAGCGACCCGTAGGGTCTATGATTTTCTATACATGAGATAGCATTTGATTTTAACCAAGGATCAACTTCCATCAATGATGGCTTTAATGTTGATCCTTAGGAAAACAAAAGCTTGTTTTCGCAGCTGTAATAGCTAGCATGTAGGCTAAAACTGTGAATAGATTTGATTCTTGATTTAATTCATGGATAGTATATTTATTTAGTAGGATCTTTGACACAGATATGATTTGCTCATGCGAATCCGAGGAGGATTGTTTAAGTGACTACACTTTTAATGATAAGGATAACCAAAGGTTCTTGACTCGATTCTTAGGATCTGCCCAAAAATAATTGGTTTTTGAATTAAACATTTCATTTCTGGTTTGATTACTGTAGATATGTATATTTCTTAATTTGCTTATGGATCCTCGATCCGAAATGAAAATGTCTATAGGTCCATAAGGGACGATTTATGATTTTATTAGGGTTATTATTATTATGTAAATGGATAATTAGTTTAGACCCATGATCAGATATTTCTGTGTAATATTGTTTATATTTCTCATAATGTAATCATCGAGTAGGGTTACTCTGTAAACGATCTAATCCATACCTTAATAAATTCTTGTGTTTGCATTCTTAAGTAATTCTATATAAGGTGATAGTTATGCATGTCTATATCTAAAATCTAGATACTTTAAGATTAGAAATGTAGTGTGTGTGTGTATGTGTGTGTGTGTGTGTGTAGAGAGAGAGAGAGAGACTTCTTACTTTGTTTAAATCTAAAGTAAACTGGACTAATACTAACATGATTAGGGATCCTACCTATATTCAGTTTTGAAATTACAGTCTGGAAAGCTAATATAAATAATGAGTTCAATGATGCATTACTAAGTCGATAGTATAGGAAGATATTGGAAATAAATGATACAAATTGGAAATAGACGATTCATATCCATTTATGTGCAGAATTCAATTTTCAAATAAAATCATAATTCTTAATTTAAGTATAGACGTCAAATCATAGAATTTCCTAACTACTACTAAACATTTAATCATAGCATAATTACCGCTTATACATACTAGGTCCTACATCAACCTTTTCGGATCTAGAAATAAAACATTCTACAATTATTTTAAAACATAGATTATGACCCTGGCACCAATGATGGGAAAACAAAAATGGAGAACCTGTTCCTCTCAACCAACTCCCAAAGAAACCAAGTTATTTACTCCAGAACCCCCAATCTTGTTCCCTGAACCGCAAGAACAAATTCATTCAATGTGTCATCTCTTGCATTCTCAGATGCAATCCCCATCCAATGCTATTCTCTTGGTACTCATGGACATACTAATATATAGTATTTTTCCTAGGACTTGGTCATTTATGAGCCTCCTGCTCTTTAGCACTCAACAAGGAGTTGTGACCTGATTTTTGGGGATGGTGCCTCCTGCATCTTGAGTTCTCACTCAGTGGAATCAACTACTTGTCTTTTCCTCTTGTGGGTCAACAAACACTCTTTAACAACTATATCCACTTTTGTCCCCCTTCATCATATTTTATTAAATAAAAAATGTTTTATTTTTTACTTTCTACCAAAATAATACAACAAGAAAAGTAATAGATAAAGTAATTTTCAGCAAAATTAATAATAAATTATTAATTATTGGTGTATTACAACATATGCCATCATTGTACAGGTAAATGGAGAAATCTGTAAGAGTTTCCTTACCTAATCATATCATATTTTGTTGAGCTTGTCGAATTAGAGAAATGTCCATGCTCTTACATTGAGAAAAAGGCAAGGATGACTTCTATTTGTAGAAATATCGAGCCCATTACTCAGTTTATTACTTATATGTTGATATAATTCCTAGTTCAACCCAATGAAGTATAATAGTTCATATTCCTGAACTGAATTATGAAGCCCCGTATGTGAGTAAGAGGACCCTATCCACTATTCTTGTTATTTAATCTATGTATACTTTTGTATAGAGAAGGAGGGCATAATATCCCACGCCTCAACAGTTTATAGGATCATTTATCTCTCTAATCCAATGAATAAAGATAAGTCTGAAGCCAATAAATTAATTGAAATTCTTGTTTTAAAGTTGGCCTCTACTTTGAGAGCCAATTCAAACTAATCAATTTTCCCTCATAAAAACTTATCATAGATAGAAGGGCCTTGTAACTTCAGATCTTGTTGCACGGAAGAGATGCATTCTACAAATCAGTAGGGGAGTGATGTGTAACTCCTTTCGTGCTCATCCTAGAGTTGACACGTATCTTATATAAAATATAATAAAATATTATTAAAATAACTTGTCCGCTTAAACTAAATTTAAATTATTTAGAATTCCATATATATAAAACAACATAAATTAGATAAACTAAAACCATAAAAATTAGATTACATATTTCCACTCTAAAAAACGATTTACGTCTTGAGAGATTTGATCCTCTGAATGCTTGGTAGATCCCCTTTTAAATAGATCTATACTGGTTATATGTAACTGTTCTTTAACTTTGTAAAAAAACGATCTCTCTTACAAGATGGTGTAGCATGTGATATCTAGATATAAACTGTTCGTAAGCTTTGTTTTGATTAGAGTCAATAGGTTTGAGTATATAAATAAGATATAAGAGCTCTATCGCTTAAGGAGCCCATAACTGAGCTTTTATCCTCGAGACTGCACTGTCAGGAAGCCAAGAGTTTAACTTATCAAATAATTAAGTTGAATGTTAAGGTTTGAACTCTGTTTTTGGTTTTAGGAGTTGAACATTAATGTTTTGGGTTAAAGAGATCCAAAAATTTGGTAAACGGGAACGTAAATCTCCATTTCCTCATAAAGCGTGAAGCCAAATCCTTTGGAATTTATCATAAAAAAAGTAGTTCTTTTCCCTTAGATTTTAGAATCCTGTGATTACATAACAAGAGGAGCTGCTAAAGACAACAAGTCCCTGCCTTTAGAATTTGAAAATCTATTGAAGAGGAGATCCATGGATGCCTTCTTGTCTTAGTTTTCTAGAAACACATATCTGTCTAATACCAATGGTGGAGCCGTCGTGATGCTCGGTTAAAAGACTTCTCAACTTTGTTAAGTGCCTATTTTGTTAAGACTTCTCAATTTTGTTAAGTGCCTACCTTAACCTCTGCCTTTGCTACTTCGTCAATTGCCTATTATAGTTTCAGAGTAGTGGGCCACCTTGTTCCCGACACCATTTTATGAATAGTACTCACCCCCTCTACCTGAACCGGAACGATAGCTATTCCCGGCTTCAACTCCACTCCCAGAACCAAAGCGGGAAACTTTACTGTCACCATATACATACCCATTACCATTTCCTTGTTCTTGTTCTCGGTAGGAATCGTAGCCATTACCCAAACCGGCTCCGTAAACGTTATCTACTCCTTTGGTGGTGTAGCCTTCTCCATAGCCAGCGGTATTTGATCCGCCATTGGCGTTCTTGTAGGCAAGCTCTTTGTTAAAGAATTTTCTCTCCCCCGACTCCATGCTCCATACAAACAGACTCAAGGCAACAAGCACATATAAGCACAAAACTCTAGTAATAAGCGCCATTTGGGATTATTTATTCGACGCTTAGCCCAGTCAGAACTATATAGCTCTTGAGCAGAAGAGAACACTCGATGGAGAGAAGTAAAGGTTTCATATTTAACGTTCCATAGGGTTATTTTAAATTGCATAGGATTCCAAGGTAGAGACTTTGTATTAAAGAAGACACGTTAACATGGATTCCTATCTTATAATTATAATAATTATAAAATTAACTTAGTAAATGTTACCTTGCTATCCCATCATGTTGCAATACGACGAAGCGGTTCAACCACCACATGCATTTCATTGTCCTTGTCCCTATCCATCCTAAGTAAGAAAAAGTGGTAATAGAATGTTATTTTAAAAATAAAACATTTAAGATGGTGGCAATATAAAAATTATATAAATGAAATTATTGTGAAGGTTACAATAAGTTAGATCAATATAAGTTTCGAATTAAGAAATCCTTATATATCATTTATTTGTTTTATATGCATTGGAAAACAAACAAATATGCATTATTAAAGGTTTTGCAAAAAAAATTCCAACCTAAAGAAAACACATTATTTTATTTCAAGACAATTCCATGAATTCTGTATAATTAAAATTACAAAAGAAAGGTCTCGATACCACTTCCATTAGCATGATTTGCTTGCTTTACAATCTAGATAAGAAGATTATAATACTGCACAATAATGTTGCTTTAGTGGTGTTTCGATAAGGATTCTACATTGAATTTTGCTTGAATAATTAAAACGTTATTTTTTATTCTAAATAAACAACTTAGTTGCAATGAGGTAATGCATAACCAATAATGTTTCTTTAGTGGTATTTCGATAAGGGATTCTACATTGAATTTTGCTTGAACAATTAAAAACGATCTTTTTTATTCTAAATAAACAACTTAGTTGCAATGAGATAATGGATACACTATATTGATCTCAAAATGCGTGCGGTTCAAGCATCTCATATTTCTAATTCAGAATAATTTTTTTGACAATTGCATGAGATTAAACAATCATATAATGGACCAAGTAAATCTTGGGCAGAAAGCAGTTTATGCAAGTAAGGGTATGACAAAGCATGGTGAGAATCATAAAATATAGCTCCCAAAATTGTTAGAAAATGTGAGTAAAACAATGAACACTTGAAACAATAAATCGACTGCATGGACTGATGACACATAACCGTTGGAGTTAAAAAAAGTATAGCTAAGTTAAAACATTTGCAATATCCAAGTGTCATGTAGTTTTAAACATTTGTTGCATGCGAACAATCATGCACTTGCCAGTTGCTTGTTTTAGAGTCTTAGTACTTGGGAGTTGTGGGAGTACTTGGTGAGACTAGGCCACTGAGTTCGAATTGCATTGAATTGCGGGAAGAAATCGAGCAGTGCAATGGCTTCCATGGATGCACTTGGTTCCACTGCAGCCCTTGGAGTGGGAAGAGTAGACCAAATTTTGGGAATCCAATGAATATGAACATGTTGGTCTACAACTGGTGCATTCAGATCATTCAAAAGGCTAACTTCTAGTTCTCTACAGGTTGTCTCTCTCTTTGGCTTAAAAAAATAGCAATTGCACCACCTCCTCCTCCCCCCAAACCCAAAGCCAAGGGAGCAGTTTCATCTGCAACCGAGGAGCTTTCCAAGTAGAATGGTAAGTAATTAAATCACACTAATTTTCACCACAAAATGGGCTCTCAACAATTCATTTGAAATCTTATATCCAAATGCAATATTTAGTATTTACATTACATTTACTTATGCCCAATACGAGATAAGATTTGGAGATATCCAACCCATTAAATTGGGGTATTAGTAATAATGCAGGTCCCGATGGTATACTGGACAGAGATAAAATTCCTTATTACCTCAAAGGAGAGGTTCGTCGAAAGTAAGCATCACGATAGACATAGGTACTGAATGGTTGGATATTTTGGTTTCTTAGAGCTTACCATGACTAATGTTTTTTGTTTGTTTGTTTCTACTTGCAATCATGGATATGATCCCTTTGGACTCAGCAAGAAACCATAAAACTTTGACAAGTAAGATGATGGCCATGAATTAGTACCAAGGCAGCTCAAGAAGTGACTTCCTTAAACTAATTCTTTTATTCAGATGGTAGCAGGACATAGTCTGAAATATGTGTTGTTTCAGGTATAAGCATATGAACTCATTCATGCAAGATGGGCAATGTTGGGAGCTGTAGGGTTCATTATCCTAAAGGCCTTTAATGAATTTGGTGCCTACTATGGTCCTAAAGTTTTTCTGGTGAGGATGACCAAGAACCTGCCATTACCACCATGTTTCTATTAGCAAGTAGCTCAACCAAATTAGTAATGAATAAAATCATAAAACTCGCAATTTCAGAAAACCTCCAACCTTTTTCTTCTTGTTCCCATAAGATTCACGGAAAGAACTTCCAACTGAAATGGTATTTAGAAATAGAACCGACGTTGTTTGCTTGACGCCACCTCCAGTCTCACAATGAAGATGAGTTGGCTTGGGGATGCGGAACCAAACTGAAGATGGGAAAACTAGCTTGCTTCAAGATGGTTCCTGGTATGTCGTTACCAAGAATGGGAATTTTTATTTTATTTTTTAACAAAGAAAGAAGAATCTATAAACCAACTTATTGGAATTTTTTAGAAGTTGAATTAATCCAAAAAGAGACTTGAACAAGAATAGTGCTTGTGTAATGTAAATTTTATGTTTGCAACAGATTACGATTCAATTGTAGGTAGTAAGTGGGGTTCCTTGTTTCTACAAACAGGTGCTCTTGTTCTTCATGGAGTTATGCTGTGGTACTTCGGTGCCAGCATTCCCATCAACTTGATTGCTACTGTGATTGGAGAGGTGATCCTTGTTGGTGGAGCTGAATACTACTGAGCAACATTATATGTACTGGTAATTATTCCCATTCCTCCTTAAGTTAACTATTTTAATTCATAATGAGATTTTCTACTATGATCAATTTTAGGATATCGATTTCAAGCTTGAAACAAATATTGTAGCACTACAATTAACATAGAAATTTATCAGTAACTAGAATATTATGTATGCAGCGTGTAAAAATTCTATGTTGATAGCTTACTCGTTGGCGCCAAGCTCTTGGAAGATGTTTGTTATTGACAAACCTAGGCATCGACAGGCTAATAGCTCACAGTGATGGTTGAGACTGCACCAGCACACTCCTAGCTTACGTAGGAAGCAACAGTAGTTCATCTTATTTACTGGAAAGCCATATTTCATCCCTTAAATGAAATATTCCAGGGCTTATATACCTGACACAAAGCCATTGCAAGAAGCTATTACTGAGGTGGTAAGGTGATTGCAACGACAAAGGCGGTAGATGAAAACTCATTGGGATTCTTAAGCAAACACAAAGATGAAGGTGGAAATTGCATAGATCAGATAAGGAAGGTCGTGATGAAGGCATAGGTGGTGACAATGATAGACAGGGTGGATGAAAACTTATGGGAATGCTTAAGAAAACTCAGATGAAGGTGGGAATGCTTAAGAATGGCATCGCAGTGCAGGACAAGGAAGGCGGTGGGAAGGTAGTGATGAAGGAAGCGTGTGATGTTATTTCTGCTATTTCTGTTCCTGTAATTCCCTTTACCTGCAGAAAAGTTCATGTAGCATTAAACATAAAAACTTAGATTTGGAAGGAATCTAAAGAGGACAATAACTAGTTTCTACTTGCATACCTGTCTATTACGATTGGAAACATAAATAGACAGTGGAAAGGCGGCTATCAATCCTAGCATCAATATGACACCAAAAATAATCAAATTGGCCAAAAAGAAAACTCCACTTTCATCATTATTAGAATCAAAACCTTGCAAATATTTTGATGAAGAACTGCCACATAAAGCTCGACATTATCAGAAACCTGCCCACGATTTTCATGAACAACAGCACCGCCCAACATTTAGCTATTCAATCCGTAAGCATATTACACTATCTTGTCTATGATTTTCTGATGATCAGGAATTGGGATAAAGTAATCAACCGTGTTTATTTATAGACTGGTTGATCATGCAACTCACATAGATCATGCATGGAGAGACACTATGCACAGTGCATGCATGGAGAGACACTGTGCATGCCAAGTGCCATGGCAAAAAAAGAACAATTTTCACGGGTAGGTTCTAAGCATTAAGCATGCTAAGTATTAATTGTATTAAGATATCTTCAAACATGTAATGCTCTAAGAGTAATGCTAGAAGTTATCTAGCATTACTTGCTTTTATAAAATTGGACAAAAAAACTCAATTTTATCCTAAAATTTTAACGAACATAGTATTGTCTGCCTTGATATGAGGCCAAATAAGAAGGTGAATTTGTCAATTGGATGAAAAAATGGTCATTGCATATTGATTTGCTCATGAAAAGTGTTATACAGAGAAATGCTGACAATGAAATGAAAACATAAGATAAATTGTTAAAATTTGTTTCGATTTGCATGCAAGACGAATGAAATGGCGGCAAGGCCATTCATAGAGTCCCTACATGCCCGGAGGCAGGGACTAATAAGAGACAAAAACTATGTTTTGTTAACAATTAAAAAAGTGAACTATGATTACATTGTGCTCTCAGTGGACAGGTCTCCTAGTTTTATGTATGGGATGATCTTAGTGCTGTCTACTTTGGATAGAAGGTTGCTTTTCTCTTTATTATGTATTGACTATTGGAAATCTTTCTTATGCAGTTACTATTGGAAACCTTTTTTTAGAAAGTCTGCATTTTTTGTACACTTTGTGTAGCTCTTTTGTTGATGTTGATACTATGTATTATGATATGTAATTTAACACTTTTTTTCTTGAAAAATAATTAAAAAAATAAACTCCTTTGATTGAGGTACCAAGCTTATTTTTTTTTTTTTTACTATTTCGAGAGTAAAGAAACATTAGTTTTATTATATGCATGAGTTGAGTGGCATATTCTATAAAAAGAAAACAAAAACTAAGTCAAGAAGACTAGTAATCAAGTTCCTTATTTAAATTGATTGAGAGTCAAAATGAAAGATATTGATTTAGAACACGAATTTATGGTATGAAATCCAAGTTGTTATTAAAGAAAAAAGCAATAGTGATTATTGACCAGACTCCTTACTTGGTTGTTGTGAATGGTTATGAGTTTAGCATTTAAGCTGTAGCAATTAATGCCTCTATTCTAGTCCTAGTGGATTCATGCCGAACTTGGGGGTGACCTCTTGGCGGAAGGAATATACCCTAGATAGAGGGCCAGTAGGTTGGGTGAAACATTGTAGTTAAGCCTTTAGTCTCCCCACAGATGAGTGTTTTACACTTGCATTGTTATTATTGTTTAACTAGTTTGACGAAGATCTATATTGGTCATGTTGTTGCAAACTTGAAATTGTATCTTTAATTAATGTATGATGGTGAAATTACCAATGAGTTGTATTATTATCCAATGATTATGTGAAGCGAATTAGTTGATTAAATAAATGATCTCAACTATAATAAGAATATTTAATAGACTTGTATCTATATTTAAGTGACTGTGAATATAGATGAAAATTTGAAACAAATTCTTAACCCAATGATTAGACTTTTACATTCAGGTTTGAGTTGTGTATTGAGCTAAGTATTACGTAGGAATTTATTTAATACTAATATTTTAACTTATTACATCCATATGAAAATTGATGAGGTTAACAATGTGGGTAAGATAAGTATGAGGGAAGTAAGTGAAAATTTCTTTATATGTATTATATAGAATATATTAAACTAGCATTTGCACCGAGAGGTGCAAAAGAATGCCAAGAGGATAAAAATATTGAGTCTCTTCGCAACTGAACATTTCGGACTTACCTTGGGAGACTGGAAATTACATTTTGAGGTTCAACATATTTCTCTCCCCCCAGTCTCTTCCCACCCATCTCTCTCCCTCTCTCTCCCCCCCTCTCCCCCGATCTCTCTTCCTCTTTTGGAAATTCAGATTAACAACTCTGGTCGCACATTTAAAATCTTGAAGCATGGGTTTTCTAAAAATGAAAATATCCAAATAAATTAAAAGTTCCGAAAAACTAAGTCAAGGAGTCGACCCTAAAACATATCGAAGTTTCGCATCCCACTTTTCGCATTGCGGAAAATGGAAAGCGGATGAAAACAAAAATTGCGAAAAGAAAATCAAAGTTTCAATTTTCGCATTATACTTTCCCAATTTCCGCATTTTGCACTCTGAAAAGCAGAGGTCAGAAATACATAAATTTTTATTACGAATTTGTAACTTCTGATTTCTGTGTTCTGCATTGCGGAAAGCGGAAGTCGGGAATGGATTTCCCCAATGACTTGAAAAAAATGGATCCTAGATGACTTGAAGCTGATTTTATTAAGTGAAATGTTCATGCTTCTGCAGATGCTTCATTCAGTTGCAAAAAGACTCAATATTTTTACCCTCAATTCGTTGGGGGTTTCCATTCTTTCGACCTTCGCTTTTTGCAGTGTAGAGTGCGGAAATCAGAAATGTATTTGTCTCATATTTTTTATCTTATTTCTTGATTTCCGCTTTTCGCATTGTGGAATGCGTTTGATTTTTATTTTGGCAATTTTTGTTTTGATCTTTCCCAATAATTTTGATGAAATTTTTATGTGCACATCTTCATCTCAGTCGTTTGTTTTTTGTTATATCCACGGTCTATATTTGTTTGAATTTTTGAGGTTTTTACCATTTGTTTTACTGTTTCTGGAGATTTTTACTGTGCTTTCTTTTCGCTCGAGCTTACATCGACTGTGTTATTTTTACACTGTAGTAAGTTTTGACCAGGTTTGCCAAATTTCGAGCATAAATGGCATTTCACCTAATAAAATCTGCTTTCTGCAGTGCGGAAAGCAAGGATTTATTTTTTTCAAGTCATTGGGGAAATCCATTCCCGACTTCCGCTTTTCGCAGTGTGGAACACAGAAATCAGAAGTTACAAGATCGTAATAAAAATTTATGTATTTCCGACCTCCACTTTCCACAGTGCGAAATTCAGAAATCAGAACTTTGACTTTTTATTTTGGCATTTTTTGTTTTGATCTGCTTTCCACTTTCCGCAGTGTGGAATGCGGAATCCGAAAACACTAAATCGGAAGTTTCCCAATAATTTTTTCAAAGTTTTTATTTGCGTGCCTTCATCTCAGCCGTTTGTTTTTCTTTAGATGCATGATCCAGATTTTGTTTTTTCGTTGAGGTTTTGGCTATATAGTCTATTTTAATTTTTGAGGTTTTTACCATTTGTTTTACCTGCTTTTTTACTATTTATGGAGATTTTTATAGCACTTTCATTTCACTCGAGCTTACATTTGTCAGTGGTTCTCAAATATTTCCACCAGTAAGTTAACTCGTTACGACCATTTATCCTTTTAATTTTACACTGTTGTAAGATTTGACCAGGTTTGCCAAATTTCGGGCATAAATGATATCTATGGGTCGCAGACACACAAGATAAAAAATGGCTCTGCAAGAAGAAAGGTCCAAGGACCCAAACATCGGAGTCTTCAGAGACACTAGTGGGTGTATTTCTGAAAAACCAATATTTGGACTAGTTGAGAATTTATTATGTTTTCAATAATGATGATTTCTTGGGAATTCCTCATGACCAACCGACTTAAATTGGAATTTGAAGCTCACAGATCCATCTAATTGTCACCAAACCACCATTTATGCCCAACAAAGATGCGGTGAAGTGGGGACTCGACCATGCTAAGCCTAAGGAGCAAGTTTTCAATGACCACATTGGCGTATTTCCGGCGTCATTCAAACCTGATATTTTTTCCAAGGCTTACGCACTTGGACCCTCGAAACAACTACTGAACCGTAACTTCCTTGATGAAGCAATATCCTATTTCAATTACGAATATGTGGTGAAATCATGGATGGAAAACCCTACCGTCTTTAGTTCACAACCAGGGAATGTCTACCCTACTTCATGGTTCAGGGAACCATTTTCACTACTCGCAACGATGTTCTTTCGGTTATATGGTGAGACAAATTGTACATTTTTCAAAGCAGAATGGATTTCAGAAGCCCAACATATTATTCTTATAGGTGAGTCCTTCAATTGGGCACAAATATTATCTGTTAATTTGCAAGAGCAAATTGATAAATACCAGAAAACCCGGGAAAGCGAAAAACCCCAATTTTACATGTCGGCTTATGTCATGGACATTTTTTGTGCGACTTCGTCATTTCCTGACCTAGGTTGGAATTGGCAGAAGGATTGTCCACCGGTCCATATTTACTGTTATGACATGTGGGAGGATAATTTTGTTCCTCACATATATGAGATCTGTGACCTTTTCTTAGGGTCCATGTATCATAAGATCTTCAAGGCCAATGCTTCAGCATTTTCAGTAACAGTCAGGGCTTTAATTAGTTTGCATGGATATTGGTACATCAAGGAATATTTCTCCTATTTGATAATTTGGGGAAGCAACACCCTCCATTTGTTTCCTAGAATTTTTCCAGACTGGATGGTTTTACAGGAAATTGCCTTTCAAACCGTCATTGATGGTGCCCATGCAAAATTGGCTAAGCATAAGAGGAAGACTTGGCCTAAGTTCCCTGTGCATATAGATTCTTTGGTTATACACAATTCTATCTATGCAACTATGATGGCTAAGGAGATTACAACTATGAAGCTGGGAGAAGCTGGAAAATGGATGCATGATCCTAAGGCTTTCCTTGCTAGCCTTTTTGCTCAAGAAAATTATAAGTTCAATTATACACACAAAATTTTTCTAGATGATTCTATGTATAGGGCATTTGTTGATTTTTTAGAAGCAATGGAAAAGATCATTGTTCCAGAGGTAAAGTCCCATGTTTTCAAATATCAGAAATATATGAAGGATTTTACCCTTCATTTTAGAAAATTGAAATTTGAAGAAGAGGAAAAGGTTGTAAGGGAAAACATGGAAAGAGAAGCAAGACAAAAAGCAACAGTAGCTTCTGCTTCAGTATCCCAGTCCAAAGACAAAGGAAAAGTTATCATAGAAACCCATGGGAGTGCTCACTCTTCCCAAGAGATGGAAGCTCTTCAAAGTGGGGAATAATTAAAACAAGGTCTAGCCAAGCTCAGTTCTCAGCTTCGGAGACATTTCCAAGAGGTTGAACCCCAATAAAAGAACAATAAAACTCGGCTTGTTTCTCACCAACCAAAATTTCTTGAAGCATTAGTGGCTCAAATAGAGCAAATACCTCAGCATGTACTCAGGGATCAACAACGATTGCAGATAGCTGCACTTTACCTTCAAGAGCAAGTGCCTCCTTAAGTTCATCTAATCTGATAGGTTGAGCCTCAATTCAAGCATGAGATTGAAATCCATCAAATTTATAGTGATCTAGAGGAGGAGACTAGAAACCCCACTTTCCTTGTGAATATGTATACCTCCAGGACATCTTTTGTCCCCGATTCACAATTTTCAAGAGATCTTTTTCATGCTTTATTCCCTCGGCCTTCTTTTTTCCATGTGGATTTAAATCTTATTCTTGAGGACACTTCTAGAGATCCATTGGTATCACCAGAATTTCCCAGTGATACTCCCCCTGTTTCCCCATGTGTTTCATCAATTCCCATATAGCTCAGACTCCCACCACATCTTCTCGTATTCCTTTTTCCCAAGTGGAAAACCCTTCCATCTCTACTATCCCTTCTTCACAAACTAATACCCCTATTCCCACTTCTTCCACTTCCCTCATATCTATTTTCCCTACTTCCTCCTTGGACATTCTTCCCCTTAATGTAGAAATCTTGGTCTCACAATCAGAACCTCAGCGCAAAAAGAAGTTGCTTCAATTGCAATCGCTTCCTTAGGGAAATATTTTTGGAGCAAGAAGAACAAGGCCATTTTGAAGAAATGTTCGAAGAGGAAAAGAGAAGGCACACTGAAATGTGTGCCTGGATTTGATCAAATTGTTCGAAGAACTGATGCCCCAAATGAAAAGGAAGGAGCATTAAATACAACAACTTCTATGGGAGTCTTTGTAGGGGCTAACTATAATTCAGTTTCCCGGCTGACTAAAGACCTCCTTCGTAAGGAACACAAACTACGGAAGGAAAGAAAGGATATGGAAGCAACTGAGGCACGTCACCTTAAGGATATTGATCTCCTTAAACAAGAGAATCAAGATAAACAGATACATTTAGAGAATAAATCGATAGTCTCAAGGACCATCTTGAGAAATCAGAGGTCTTGAACAAGGAACAAGTTAATCACAATGCTACCCTAGAGAAACAACTCAAAGAATTATAGATATATTCAGCTGCGTCATCATTTTCAACATTAACAACTGAAGAATTTAAACAACTGGCTTGTAAGGTAAATGAGCAGTATCATCAATCCATGAGTATACAAGGTTGTGTGAAATACAGGAACTGTACAAATCATTTTGAGAACAGATGGATGTCCTGCAGGATCATTATACTTGGAAAACCGCAGCAATTAAGGCATTGAAAGATGTGATTGGCTAGCAAAAAAATATTAGAGACAGACCAAAGGATATGCCAATCATGGATAAAGTTCAGGCTCACAAAATCAAAGTGGCAATTGAAACTTGGGGAAGCCACTACAATGTAGTAGGAAGCATCATCCAAGATGGCCATGAAACATGCAAGTGTAGGTGGAAAGCTTCAGAGGTTTTACTCGATTTCTTAGGGTTGCCTATGTTAGAACCAATCTAAGAAGCACCTTCACCCAAGATAATATTAGATGAAGTTGACCGATCTTTTATTGCAGGCAAGGAGAAAATTGAGGGTGTCATCCATCTTAACCTGCAGGATAAGATGAGGTGGATCGAAACACCTAGTTCTGTGATGGTTAGGATAGAGGTTTATGTTGGTAAATGGAAAATGGTGCAGAAGATGGAGATCGCATCTGAGATTTTGAGTGCAGAAATACATCTGGAACAGGATAAATCTCAGGACATTGATTTCTTGATGGAATTAGATAACGGGTGTGTTCCTCCCTTGGTTCAACTTAAACTGTTTGATGTTGTAATCCCACATGTTGGGAATTTTCTTTTGTTGTAATACTTTGTAATATAATTTAAAGGGAAAAATTTCCCAAGTAGGGAGGAGGAATGTTTTTGGAGAATACGTGTTGAACTATTTCATATGTGATTTATTATGTTGCTAATGATTAGTAAATGATATCTGATACTAATTTTTTAATTAGTATTACCTCTTCGATGTATTGAATATTTCTTAGCTTCTGGATAAACCTTATACAATATTTGGTTTGATATTTATTTGAAGTTGGTTGTGGAGACTGATGTTAGCATGCATATTTGTATGTTAAAAAATTAAACCCCTTTTACCTTTATCTTTTTGAATTATCCAAACTTGGTATCATGCCATATATCGACCTGGTCAAGTGGGAAGCTGACCATGCAAGCCCTAAATAATGGTTTTGCAATGACCAGTACTGGAGAAGGACAATGAAAGACATATCTAGAAAGCTTTGTAGTTTTGGAAACATTGTAATGTTTTGCAATTGAATAAAATAACACTATTACTTATGTTATGTACTATGGCTATTTATTAAATTTGTTTCATCAATTTTGAGTTATTCTTCTATATTTGTGGTATACTGATCATAGGTTGCTCATGTATTAAATGTGTTGTTTTATGTACTGATTTTGCACTACAATTTTGACACATGAAATGTACATTGGAAAATTGTATTTATTTAATTTACATACTCTTTTACTGCAAGTGATGAATGGTTATTGATTCCTAATACTAATTTGTCAATTAGTATGACTTCATAGGATAGTTTTGTATTCATATAATACTTTAGATAAAGCATTGCAATTGTTATTGTTGAGTTTTATTTAAAGTTCATTTAAGGAAATAAGAGTTGATCTATATTTTGTATACGTTGAGGAATTATTTCCTTGTTATCAATTATATATCATAATTGTCCTCCTTAAAAACTTTCACAGGCAGTGTCTCAGTTTCTTGAGACAGTTTATTCTAGAACCTAATTATTTCAAAATTTCTTGGATCTTTTTTGAAACAAAAACAGATCTGTTACATCAACAAGTGACCAAAGAAAAGAAGTACATCTATATAGAAACAATGAGAAGCTTCAACCACAATTTGGTTTTAAAGACTTTGAAGCAAGTAAGCTTTCCTCTTGTTTCCTACGTTGGACATATGGATTGTCTTTCGAGAGTATCCGGAAAAAGAGAAAGGGAGAAATGCGAAGGCCTAAAAGAGATGTAACTCTTGATATTGCAGTGAATGTAAGCCATTTTCTACCAGTGTTTCCAATATCTATTGTTACATTTTGTAGGGTCATATGTTGGGCTTTATGAATTGTTAAACCCCATGCAATACAAAGTGGTAGTTTCCTACGAGATCCTCTTGTTATGGGAGATATTGGAACATAAGTGGGATTAGAAGCATCCCATAAGGGTCCTTTGTAATGGAGGAATTTGACAACAACAAAGGATGGTAAGGTAGGAGGTTGTTCATTGGAGTTGTAGACAATGTCAATGAATTTTCCAAGTGAGCCGTTAACAAATCTTGCTTGAACCCATAAAATAGCAATTAACATGACTTGTTGACCAATAGCAAGAAGGAATTTTAATGGAATTGGTCTTCATCAATGGATTGGTGGGCGTGTTTGGTCCTTTGTTCTGCAAAGCAATGTGCAATTGGAATATTGAGTTGTTTTAACATGAGTTTGTTGTGCAGGGCAACAAACCTATTTGTGGGATACAAGTGGATAGATTGTTGAAATGAATAGTTTTCCACATGTGAAAGGCATGAGGTTGTTCTTGTCATTAGGAGTTCCCAGTATTGAACAATTGGTGTTGCATTTCGAAGGTTTAGCAAGAGTTGGAAAAAGGCAGTTTGAGAAGGGCTATTTCCTTGTTGTTGTCAAATCATTTCAACCGTGATACAAGTATAAAATGTACGCCAGAGAGCAGTTCCAACAAATGAGGCTGCATACATGGGGTGTCCTTTACAGGAGTAAATTGTACGAAGTCACCAAGTAGGATTATGGAACAACCAACAAATGGGATTGTACAATGCAAGGGGAAATCCTGACGTAAGCGTGCATCAGTTTGAGTTAGCATTTTTGGGCCAATAAAGCTCATTTCATCTATGAGAATGTAACGAATATGATAGAGTTATTCTTGAACTTTTGAAAGGGATTGGCCTTGAAAGGGGTGCATTTCACCAATGGGTATTTGAAGAGAAGAATGTATTGTAGATGCATGTATGTTAAAAGAAGCAACACTAGTTAGAGCAAGGAGAAGAAGTGGGGAGGCATTTTGTTCAGATGCAGTTTGGAGTGTAGATTTCAAGCAAGATATGAGGTAATATTTCCCAGTGATTGCGGTACCTTGAATCACCATTTTGAATGGTTGAGCAAGTGTAGTGTTTCTAAAATGGGAAATTACAATTCAAAGGCTATACGTTGTGTGGGAGACAAGGAATCAGGCGAATTGAACAACGACGGGGTGTCTTCATGTAGTTGGGTGGACAAGTGATTGAGGTCAATAAATGATGTTGTTGTGTCATGCAAATGGCCCAGTTATATTGTTATGTTTCCAATCGTGAATTTTGTCAAAATAACGATGTCCAAGAATTTCAAGGTCATCAATCTGGATGTTGTTTCCTGTTTTCATTTGAGAGAGAAGTTCCCATTCATCCATGTTATGGGGCAAGGGAAGGGTAATAGCATCGGATTTTGAATCATCAGATAGAGGTGTAGAGGGTTCTTCTTGTGCACGTTCAACATGCCACACAACATATGTGCCTTTAATGTGATGCCAATGAGAAATAATTTCAGAAATTGTTGTTCCAATATCCCGGCGAATGGAACGAAAAGGTTTGTGTAGAAGAAGTTCGCTCCAACAAAACGGTTCAAAAGATGAAGAATCAAATGGAGGAATGGAATTGAATTGTGGATAGACTCTAACAATATTGTGACACAAGTTTTGTTTCCATGGATTTTTTTTCCTATTTGGTGAGAAAGACCAAGAACTAGCAACTTTAAGCACGGTCAGATGTTCAAGAGCAAGGGGTATTTGTATGTATGCAAATA
>LPNX010764047.1:117311-167503 GCA_001517045.1 Pseudotsuga menziesii
ATCTTTTGGAGCATGTGACACGTCTCTTGTGCACTAATGTCTCGTTCTGCAACTGTTTGTGCAATTTTTTTTTTGATTGGTTGAACAATGGGGCCGTCACTTGGTGCTACATGTGCAAGGTGATAGAGAATAGAATGGTAGCTTTCTGATTTTGGCTCTACTTTTGATGCATACATTGAAATGTATTTGAGGACACAATGTCTAGAAAGAACATGTTAGCAATCAACATTATCCCTCCATATTGAAAGCATGGTAGGGTTGTGAATATTTAGAAGGGAACCATTTCTTGCAGGATTGTAGGTTTTTACATCCATTTGGATCAATGAATAATGAAGAAGTATCTTGTAGGTCATATGAAAAACCATAGCGACATTGAACCGATGTTCCTTTTTTGTGAAGGCAAGTTGATTATGAACATCTAGTGTGCCTTTGAACAAAAATTACAAGTTCTTCATAGTCATTTGAGTAGTTTGATGAAAATATGGATGGCGATGCAAGAATGCATGGATCATTTGTAGTTGAATGGTGTAACCCAAATGTGGAAAAGTAGGAATTACAAGGATTCCATGTTGTAACATATGTGTCAAAAAATGTTTTTGCAACTTCAATTGCAATAACACCTTCCCATTCTAAGGGGTCCATATTTGGTGCATCTGCTAACCAAATAAAAACATGAATGTGTGTGGATCCTCTATGTTGTCATTCATACCTACATGGGAGGAAAAGAAATATATTAGAAGTGAATTGTATAAAGTGAGAAACACAAAGAGAAGAATAAGAAAGAAGATATGGTAGAATACCTACACCAAGAATCCGTTATATGAAAACCTTTTTGAAGCACCTCTTGAAGGAATATTTTGAATCGATTGTGCATGTATTGTGATGTAATATGTGGATTTGATATGATGTTGTGAATATTCCATTGAAAGTCTTGAGCTAAACAGATAGGACGTCCAACAGGCATTAGAGCATGCAAATCTGGCCATTTTGTGTCGACTGCACTAAGGGTGAAAAAGAACGTTGGTGTACCTTGTTGATTGATCATATTTCTAAGTTCAGCTATACTTTTGTTCCAATAAGAGCATGTTCCACGTAATGAAGACCCAAACCTTGTGACCAGGCCACCAATTTTGTCATTAGGGCTATCTTGCAATTGGTTAACAAGCTCAAGTATTGTGGGAGGTAGTGTATCTTCAAGATTAATTTTGACAAAAACATAGGCAGTAGCATTACTCCGATGATGCATAATTAGATTGTATATGTAGTACTGGAAGCGAGGATGTTGGCCAAATATGTTGTCATGATAGTGAATGAGGTGAAGTGCATATTCATGCATATCAACTTCATGAATGCATGGTTGTTTAAGCATTGTTGCACTTGTGTGGAACAAGTTTAGAAAAACCATGGAAAGAAGGCCTTCTGTGTTGTGCTCATTGATACGGGAGATTCCTATAGGGGGGAAATCAATGGAAGGTGGTACTGGGATATTTGATATGTGTAACAACTATCTAATTTCTTCAACCTTATTTCTAGCATTATTTTGTATTGAAATAAACAAGGAGGATTCTAATTCATAGGGTTCAAATGAATTTGGTGGTTGAACTATACAGGACAAGCCTTTTTGATGAGATAATGTATCATTGCTATTAACATGCAGAATTAAATGTTAAATGTCTATTAAAATAAGAGGAAAAGAAGTTAGTGCAATTGGGTTGACTTGTACATCCTTGTAGTATGGGTCGTTTTCCATTTTGTATTGAAGGGAAGCAAGAACACGTGTCCGACTAACAAACAGTTCATATGGATTGTTTGTAGATTTGCTTTTGCGAACAACAAGGATGCCAAGTTCTGATATTAAATGGGGTAGGTATGTGGAAATATTGGAAATGTATTGGGGGAAGCAGATAGTATGGCTATAATATTTATATTGACCACCATGAGCATGTGTGACTTGTAATATTGGGTTAGCACGACTAATGAGCATTTCTTCAACTTGTGTAAGTACTGCAAGGACAACTGGTTGGATGCCTGGGTCCATATTGTTTTCCAATGAAAACGATGGCCTTTTTCGTTCTAGAATACAACGAGAACAATTGTATGCACCATGGAAATTTTTTGTTACAATACCAGGGTAACATTCTTTGCAAATTGAGTAGACATGCATATCATCCAGTTGGTCCATTTTTTTATGAAATCGTTGGTGTGCATCATCGAGGTGGGTATTTGATGGATTTAACATAGGGTATGGAAGTGAAGGTCTGTCAAAAGGTTGGGCAAGATAATTTGAAGAAGACATATACACAGGTAGACGGGAAGATTTGTAAAGAAGACATTGTTTCTTATTGTTTTTATCTTTGTTCTGTGCATATACAACTCTTCTCCGTGCATTGGCTTGTTCATTTTCATGAGTCGGCATAATGCCTACAAGAAAATTGTAAACTTGTTAAAGAATTCGAAGCTTTGATTGCTGGCAGCAACTCATTTTCTATATGTATTAACTGCAAAGTATATGGGTATAAAGAAAAAGATATAAAGAAAATGTTAACTGATTGAATATTTGGAACTAAGAATGTACCTTAAAATAATATTTATGGAGTAAGTCTTTTTTTCAAGTCCTAGCTCGATAATTGTAAGAAAGCAACAATATAGAAGAACAAAGTGTAGTATGGGAAATGATATATGAAAAAAAGAAACATTAAATGTAATTATCGTTCTATACAGAAAGAATGAAAAGTTGTGGTAAGAAACAATAGAACACGGTTGTTTATTTTATAAATAAACACAATAGAAAATTAGTATTGTATTCAAAACTTACCATATAGGTTGCATGAACTATTTAGGTAAAAAACGTTAAGCGATAGCTTGCACAGTTGAATTATGAGACTAAAAAATAGAAATTCTATAAGGGAGTTAAAAAAAGACCCTTCTATGTTGAACTATGAAAGAATGACTTAAAATTGAGAATTGAAAGCATTCATTATAGACAATAAAGAATGCTTAAGTATCAGGTTGAAAAAACCTATATATTTAAATGTTCATTTGAAATTGCCAATTATGTGTTTTCAACCATGACAATTTCAACTTTTAGGTGTGGAATTCTGCAGAAGGTCTTGTTCTGATTGAAAGAGTAAGAAGTAATTTTTTGTTGCAGATCCTATAGACTATTTCAACAATTGATGCTGCTTCAGTTGAGAGAAGATATAGGTCTTTTGCAGAAATTACCATGAGTTGGTTTGCAGCATCATAAAAAGCTATGACACCAATAAGGTATCCAGTGACATATTCCAAGTTAACCTTTAGTATGTATCGATAGTCACATTCAAGAAACTCCCCATCACATTCACCATAATACCAAATGTCTCCAAATTTGTGGGAAATCTTTTTAGGCATTGTATACCATAAAAAAAAGAGGGCATGCAAGGAAATGAAAGTCATCCGTGTTAAAATTTGTGATGGTTGATACAAGAGAGTACCAAACAGGCTTTTCAGATGGTTGAAGAGTTTTTAGCTCATTGATGGTAATGATTTTACGAGGAAAAGAATGAGAGGCATTGAAATTTAGGCTCAAAGATGGTGATGCTTAACAAGATCCATTTTCATGAAACCATTTCTGGAGAACTGAAGTTTCTTCAATCTTTGGGTTTATTAAAATATTAGTGTTGGAGATAGTTCCAATATTTTTTTCATTAAAATATGTAACACGACCGCCTTTGATTGCTACAGCTGGGGGAGTAGGTAAACCATGGAGATTGGCAAGTTAGGCTCCTTCAATTTGGAAATGCTTGCCCCAAATTGTTATGTCATCACTATAGCCTGACATGTCACGAAGCCCAATGTTGTGGCTAACAGTCTCAACACCATCCTGTTTTCGTATCGTGGATGTAGGTGAAACTGAAATGACAAGTCCAACAAGGTTAACCATGGAATTGGCATGTATAGTTTGAATCTCTTGAATAGTTTTAAAGTTAAAGCAATATAAAGGTATTAAGGGGTATTCATCTAAGCATGCTTGGATGGTTGAGGAGGAAACTAGGAAAATCTCATTATGGCTTTTCAAATGGTTGAAAATTGGATTGGATGCTTTCACTATGCCATTTGATACTATGTACACTATTCCTATTTGCATTTGGTCATACAAAGAGAGTGCCAATTCATTGAATGCACATATATGTATTTCATCGTGTGAAGCATTAACAAGGTCAAATCCAAACACTTTTCCAGACCCTCATTGGTTTCCATATTCATGTATGTTTGTATTGGTTGTAACTTGACCTTGAATGTTTCAAACTTTGCTAAAACAAGAGAGTGATGTAAATGGGATAGTCGATGCAGGCAAGACAGGGTTTTCATTCATTGAGCTAGGGTTCACTGCAACATAGGAACTACTCTGCGAGGGAGAAGATACAGGTAAGTGGTAAGGTGCAGGATCTCCAATAATTGTTGCATCCACTATGATAGCTTTGAGTGCAAGCAATGCGATAGTCCTGTGAGAAGAAGTATGTTAGAGTTCAATGCGAGAGAAAAAACATTGGATGCATCAACAATTTGAAATTGATTAAGTGGAAAAAAAAGAACGAGGAAATTAAAAGTATGTTACATTATATACAATGTTTCATGTACATTGGGTAACTTTGATTATACTTCCTTCTTTTAGTTGTCCATTTTCTAGAAGACTACTATATATAATTGGAAGCAATAGTTCATGCTTGTGAAGGTCGTCTAAGATAGAAATTCAGAATCGAATAGATGATGAGTTGAGTGAGTTGACTTGGTTTAATGAGCAGACTTGTACCAGCGGGCAAAGTTTGACAACACCATGTAGCAAAAGTGAAATAGAATCTTCAGTCAGCATAGTCTCCATAACGTGATGGTTTTTTTTTCCCGTGGAATGAAACAGGGCATGAACACAAAATAAAAAATTCCAATGTAACATATTCATGTGACCTAACTAAAATGCATATACGATAAAAAAATCAGATGATCATATGCCATGAGTCTGGTTATTGTTATTTATTATTTGTTATAAATATTAAACGTGGACTATGACAAACATATAACCAGTTCTTATGGTTTTTCGAGCTTACAGAAGATTTTTTTATATGCCATAAAAAAGTTGAAAGAATAGAGCAATCCTTATGGGTCAAGGTTTTAATCTATTTTCTCTGTGTTTTCTTGGGTGAAAGTCAGAAAACGAAAAGACATCCAAAAGCTCATATTTAAGCGTGAACTAAAACTTTGGAAATAGAAACTTTGGGAAAGTTTGGATTTGGCGTTTCTGGCTTCAACATTCCACACAACAAAAAGAGAAAGTTGGAAAGAAATTTATTTGAACTAAAAACATATCGAAGTTGTACATTCCGCATTCCGTACTTGAGAAAGCGAAAGAAAAAAAAATTGCGAAGAAAAACATCAAAGCTCTGATTTCTGCATTCCGCACTGCAGAAACCGGAAGTCAAAAAAATGAAAAAAATATAAAAAATGACAAAGACTTTTTCGGCTTCTGCATTTTGCACGGAGGAAAGCAGAATTTGGAAAGCACGAAAATTTATTTGTGAACATGTAACTTCCTATTTCTGCATTCTGCACTTAGCAGAAGTTGGAAATAAATTTATTTGAACTTAAAACGTATTGAAGTTCTGCATTCCGCATTACGTACTTCGGAAAGCGAAAGAGTGCCAAATTGCAAAGAAAAATATCAAAGTTCTGATTTCGGAATCGCGCATTGCGGAAACTAGACCTCGAAAAAATGAGAAAAATTAAAAAAAAAGTGACAAAGACTTTTCCGGCTTTCTCATTCCGCATAGCGGAAAGTGAAAGTCGGAAACCATGAAAAGTTAAATACCAACATCTAACTTCCGATTTCAGCATTCCGCATAACAGAAAGCGGACGTCGAAAAGAAAGAAATGAAACTTCTGGAATCCACATAGGCGGAAGGCGGAAATCAAGAATAGATTTCCCTGATGAGTTGAAAAAATAGATTCCCGCATTCGAAATGCGGACTGCGGGAGCGCTACCCAGCCTCTACTTACATAAAGAGTTCTTATTATACTTTCTTAGTCTAGTATTTATAATTTATTTTAAAGACTCATTTAACTTGATTTTTTAGTTGAATCAACTTTGTTTTCTTAAAAAAAAAATTATTATGCAAAAAAATTGAATAACATAAAAATTACATAATTGTAAATTTCAAAAGTTTTATATTGTTGAAGATTTGAATTCGCCAAATTTTCCTAATTGTAAATTTAAATTTATTTGAATTAAAAACGTATCGAAGTTTTGCATTCTGCATTCTGTACTTCGGAAAGCAGAAGACCTAAAAATTGTGAAGAAAAACATCAAAGCTCTGATTTCAAAACTCCACACTGCGGAAACCGGAACTCAAAAAAATGAGAAAAATAAAAAAAAGCGACAAAGACTTTTATGGCTTCCACATTCTGCACGGCGAAAAGCAGAACTCGAAAACCACAGAAACTTAATTGCCAACATGTAACTTCATATTTCCGCATTCCGCACAATGGAAAGCAGAATTCGCCAAGAAAGAAGTGAAAATTCTGGAATCCGCATAGGCAGAAGGCGAAAATCGGGAATAGATTTCCCTGATGAGTTGGAAAAAACGAATTCCCGCATTCTGCACTGTGGAAAGCAGAATGTGGAATGCGGAAGCACTACCCAAGATCTACTTACATAAAGACTTCTTATTATATTTTCTTACTCCAATTTTAATAATTTATTTTAGAGACTGATTTAACTTGTTTTTTTACTTGAATCAACTTAATTTTCTTTAAAAAAAAAACTTATTATGCAAAAAAATTGAATAATATAAAAATTACGTAATTGTACATTTCAAAAGTTTTATATTGTTGAAGATTTAAATCTGCGAAATTTTCCTAATTGTAAATTTTAAAAGTTTTACATTGTGGTAAATTTAAATTTGTCAAATTATCATGGACAAAGTTTATTATATTTGAAATAAAAACGTATCGAAGTTCCACATTTTGCAATGTAACATATTCATGTGACCTAACTAAAGTGCATATTTAAAAAAAAATCAACCGATGTGATGTTTTTAGTTCATTTTTATTTTTGAATATGTTATATGTTATATATTACATTCTAGTTTGGCATCTCCGACTTCCACATTATGCACAGCGGAAAGAGGAAGTCAGAAAGAAATTTATTTGAACAAAAAACTTATCGAAGTTCTGCATTCCACATTTTGTATTTTAGAAAGTGGAAGAAAAAAAACATCAAAGCTTTGATTTTCGCATCTCGTAGTGTGGAAACCAGAAATCGAAAAAATGAGAAAAATAAAAAAAGCGACAAAGAATTTTTCGGCTTTCGCATTCCGCACAATGGAACTCGGAAAGCATGGAAAGTTAATTGAGGACATGTAATTTCCGGTTTCTGCATTCTGCAAAACGGAAAGTGGAAGTTGGCAAGAAAGAAATGAAAAATCGAGAATGTGCACAGGCAGAAGGCAGACGACGCGAATATATTCCCCCCATGAGTTGAAAAAAACGGATCCCCAAATTTCGCACTGCGAAAAGCGGAATGCAGAAGCTAGAAGTGGTACCCAAGCTCTACTTACATAAAGAATTCTTATTATTGTTTTTATAATTTATTTTAAACACTTGTTTAACTTGTTTTTTTAGTTGAATCAACTTTGTTTTCTTTAAAAAAAAGTATTATGCAAAAATATTAAATAATATAAAAATTACATAATTGTAAATTTCAAAATTTTTATATTGTTGAAGATTTAAATACGTCAAATTTTTCTAAATGTAAATTTCAATAGTTTTATATTGTTGAAAATTTAAATTCATCAAATTATCGTGGACAAAGTTTCTTATATCAGAACTAAAAACGTATCGAAACTCCGCATTCTGCATTCCATACTTCGGAAACCGGAAACCGGAAGAGAGAAAAATTGTGAAGAAAAACATCAAAGTTCCTATTTCCACATTCTGCAGTGCAGAAACCTGAAGTCGAAAAAATGAGAAAAATAAAAAAAGGGACAAAAAATTCGTCAACTTCTGCATTCCGTACGATGGAAAGCGAAAGTCAAAAAGCACGGAAAGTTAATTGTGAACATGTAAGTTTGGATTCCCGGATTCCACAAAGCGGAAACCGGAAGTCGAAAAAAAAATTTATTGACGGAAAATGAAAAATTTGGAATCCACATAGGCAGAAGCCAGGAATAGATTTCCTCGATGAGCTGAAAAAATGCATCGTCGCATTTCGCACTACAGAAAGAAGAATGTGGAAGGCGGAAACACCCACTATTTATAGTGGCCTTGCATCTTTAGGTTGTGTTACTTACCTAAAACAAGTGGATCATAAAAACTGATACCTATCATTTTATTGACATAGCATGAGTATTACACCATTATGAATCCACATAACCAATACCAGTCCCAATCGTTTTGCAACAGAGCAGGATTCACAATCAATTAAAACAGAGCAAGGGTGTTTCCCCATCTCATAAGCAACATTTTCATTTAGCCTAAAAATTGATACCTATCATTTTATTGACATAGCATGAGTATTCCAACACTATGAAGCCACATAACCAATACAATTCATTGTCCTTTTTCAACATAGCAGGTGTCACAGTCAATTAAAACAGAGAAATGGTGTTTCACTATCTCATAAGCAACATCTTTATTTAGCCTAAAAACTTATACCTTTCATTTTATTGACATTTAAAACACCTCTTTAGACATATACATATATACCACTAGTTAAATAGATTTGCAGAAATTTAAACATTGTCACAAAACTTGTTTGTAAAGTCAAATACGAGGCTAAAATTTTTCTACCACAATGAATATTCAAAACATTTAAGCAGACCTAAGGAATACCTACAAATTTAACAGTGGTGCAAAAACCTTTGTTAGAAACTCTCTAGTGTAAACGAAGCGTAGCAAAAGAAATACAAGAAAAGAAAATGCAAATAGTAACAAAATAGTGGTTACCTAAAGGCTTGTTTATATGTGCAAAGCAAAGGTGGTGCGGCAACAAATGTCGTAAATCGAGTATTGTAACAAGATCTTGCATATCGTCGTAAGGTGAGCCAAAATGAAGGCATAGGCCCATGTTTGAATCAAATGACAATGTTTCTTGCATTAATGGAGAAACAATGCATTGATGAAGCATTAATGTGGATGAAGGGACATGGGAAAAGTGTATCCTATCGGTTGAAGAAATAGTGAAACAAAACCACGACCAAATTGACCCCACAAAATGTGAGCTTAAAGCCACAAAAGCCCTCGAGAAAATATTGGCCTAAAACCAAAAAAAATTGTTGGACAAAAACTTTTACAAAATCCTAGGCGTAAAATCTTGGCAAGGGCTATACCGAATTGAGAGAAATAAACCGCAGTGAAGGATAGTGAAACACTATATAAAAAAATATGCCAAGGCCGGTCGTTTAGGGAAACATATAGAAGTCTAGTGAAAACACGCAAGCCACATTTAAGAAATACACGCGAAACACCAAGTGGGAAGAAGGATCTGCAACTAGCAATCAATCCATCAAGTCCATTAATCCATTAAGGAGCAGCATCGACCGTAACACAGAGGACACCTGCGGTCTGCAAGACAGAAGTTCCAAAATCGATATTGTAGAATCAGGGATCCAACTGAAGTGCAGTAAAAAAAAACAGAATTGATCTACATACATGCATGAAAAAGAATGTAAGGACAATCAATCCATCATGTGCAACAAAAACTGTAACAGGCGGCCATTTGGTCAGCATGGAAATGATTTCTGCCGAGTGGACATGTTTGAGAGAGAAACCAACCCCACAGGAAAAAAATTAACCACTAGAAACGACATAAAGGCCCTTCTTTTCGACATGTTGATTGCTGGAATTGATACATCCGCAACTACTACAGAATGGGAAATGGCGGAAGAATCATGCTGTGATGAAGAAACTGCAGGAGGAGATGGAGTTGGCTATTGGAAAACGTGTCCACATAAAGTCGTATGTCACCTATTGAACATGTGAGATGCGAGACAGAACACATGTTCAGTCTCCATTCACTAAGTCGACACGAAATGTGTCGAAGTGTTAGTAGCTAGGGAGATAAGGAATCTTTTGAGACTGTGTCTCCATTGTGAAACACCTTCGGCGTAATAAGGTGAAATATACAAATCTATGTTGGTATATAATTACATGGTACTTGTACTATTTTCATATAATAGTGTATTAATTTAAAGGAAATTGTATGGAATAAGTAAATGGATGTTTATGTTTTATATGGAATAAGGAGTGCCATCGATTCACGCAGAAGATGTAAATACTAATTATGGCATTGATGTTAGCATGGGATCAAGTAAATAGTTGTGTATATTTCTTAATAGCACATGTCATTAGGAGGTAACCATACTCCTTAAAATTCAAATTGCTTACCTTTCAGTTCATACTCTTAAGGGGTGAAATTGATAGGTATACTTTGGTGACCTCAAGTAATATTAATGAGGATAAAGATAGGGATTCAATTGATGAGTTAACCAAGTGGTTCTACAATTTATTATGTCTCCAATCTCTTATGAGACTTCAAGTCTTATATGTTAGTTGAATATATTTGTATATTTCCACACATGTAGAAATTAATTTTTTTGGGATTGTACTTGGTTATAATCAATGCGACTAACATGTTGGTTGGTTGAGACAGAGTTAAAGAAAAAAAATGCATACCCCATTTCCCTAAATAGTAATGAGGAAATAGGGTACATTACAAGTGGTATCAAAGCAAGGTAACAACACTGCGGCCTAATGGACTCACATACGTACATGTATGTTATGTATTATGTGAAGTATTGAGTATTTGAATGCAAATTGTTTGCAACAATTGTTTACTTGATCAGCATGCATGCTATAGCAAGTGTAAATTAAGCTAATATACTAAAATGTTTTGTTGGATATAGTTTACATACTATAGTCGAAGCAGGTAACATGATTACATAGGTTGGATGTCCTCAACCAAATGTGGGATAATATGAGTGTGACTATTGATGGTTATACATAGGTAGGAAATGCAATAATGAGTAAGACAAGTCCTATGTTTTGTTACTGAAGACAATTCCAAGTAAATCTTGTGGCAATGAGAGAATTAAGTCTTTTGTAGAATTGCTTAGAATCCTAAAGCTAAATATTGACATGTTCACCTTCCTTGATATGTGTTGAAGTAAGAGTAATTATAATTATGTTATAGAAAAGCATAATTTAAGTTGACTACTTGGCATATTTTATTGATCATGGTTTAAATGTTATAATCGATAATGGCATGCAAAGTGCTCCAAGAAACTACATGATTAGTTCGATGCTTGAACATAAATGAGTTTGTAAGGTTTCGTGGATGTAGAGGATTTGAGGGAATTAGTGATATGTTTATCTCTGCACGTGTGTTAAAATAATGGTTACATTATTTTATGGACTTCATGATTGCATCTTAAGTTTGTAAGTACTAAGGAATATATGTTCATGTTATTTTTCACATGCATAATGTTGAGTAAAATGCAAGCCTCGGTATAACTTGTTGAGATTATGCTAGAAAGGTTAAGTGCATGATATTTGGTTATAAATACATTGAGTTAAAGATGTTTGAAGAGAAGACCTGATGTATTAAAGTTAGTGTTGGCATTAAAATTCTAATATACTATGGAATGAAGTTTGCTTAATGTGCTAAAGATAAATAGCTAAACTGCAAATCAACAAAAGATATTTGCAAGTATAGATAACTGATGTCTAGTTACAACAAGATAGAGAATATTGATACAATTTGATTGCAACAGGACTATGCGTGTTTAATAGTCAATGCATTGGGATTATGCATAAGGGTATTTTGTTGCATCAAGATTGTACAATGTGTGTAATATTGGTGTTTGAATGCGCCAAAGAAGAAAAAAGTCGATATATATTTTATGTCTTGCTTTAAATTATGTTGACAAAAGAGATTATGATGTAAATAACTTATGGAAAGAAATTGTGAGTGAGGCATGAAGGTACACATGGTTGCAAGAAGCTTCACGAAGCTTAAGTGAAGATAATGAAAATCAATACATGAGTTAACTTCTAGTATAAGTTATGATTTTTTTTGAAAAAATAATAGGATATTATTAAAAGTTTATCAAAATGATAGTCAACTGCATGGATGATTTATATTTCACAAGAAAAAAACATGGAACAAATTGGTAGATTTGAATTCCTATTGAAGTACTTGAAAGTAGTAAACACAACATTTATGAGAATGTTAAAGTTTGTGTAAATGACATATCTATGATAAAGAAACTGATTTAAATTGGATAGTAAGTGTAAACCCAATGAATTGATGTTTTGGTAGTATAGAGTTATGAAATTGGTAATATGATGTTTAACACATTTGATGTGCATTTTTGTTAATCAAGTCCTGTACGAATTAATACATTGATTGATGTCCAATCGAAGATATATGGATCATCAAGATTATTTAGAATTAGTATGTTTGATTTGATGTTGAGCTAGTAGGATCTAGAGCATCAAGATTATTTAGACTTGTTATGTTTGATTTGATGTTGAAATGGTAGGATTTGGAGCATCAAGATTATTTAGACTTGTTATGTTTGATTTGATGTTGAGCTAGTAGGCTATGGAGCACTAAGGATATTGAAATTTATTGTGTCCAATTTGATGTGGAGCTGGTAGGCTCTGAAACATCAATAATATCCAGGCTTATTATATTTGAATGATGATGGATCTGGTAGACTCTAGAGCATCAAGTATAATCAATGATGTGATTATTATGATATTTGTTTTATGACAATGTTCCTTTTTGAAAGGTATCAATTATATGTCATTATGACTAACACTGCTTTGAGATTATTGCAGGTAATGAGATATGGCAGTTCCAATAAGACCATAACTTAAGAAAAAAAAATTGAACTTATAAAACTTACAATAAGGATAATAAACTTAATACAGGGGAAGACTATTCAAACAAAGAATTATGAAACCTTTGAGATAATCATGGGGGATATACTAGGTAATAAGGCTCTTGAAATTTCAAGAAATATTTCTACACTAAATCAAAACTTAGAGAAAGGAATACCTTCTAGGTATGAGAAACACAAAATCTTTATATTAAGAATCAACCAATTAATAAAACGTAAGAAAGAAAAGTATGAGTCTAAGCAAGAGAACCTGAATTTGAATAACCCAAAAAGAAAAGTTGAAAAGAGTGGACACTACAGGGGGTAATGGTCCGTAGTAAAATCGAGGGTTCCATTGTAGGTCCTTGAGTGCTTAGTTTTTACATGGTATAGTATATGGCTAGTCCAGGAATGAATGTGTAAAGGGGATTAAATTATAGGACTCTACATAGAGCGGGTTAAAAACCTTGTGGATACTCTACATTAGTAATGAAGATATAAAACAACCCTTGAACTTTTGACCAAGTCCATAGTAAAAGGTAAAATTATTCGTGTATTGGATGATTGATAAAGTACTTGGTGTACTATGAGTACTTATCGTACTCTTTGCAATTAGTGTGCTAGTTAATACCACTTGTTGTGTTACCACCCTGAAAAGCACGAGTAGGAGATACGTTTGGGGGCTGTAAAAAGATAATTAAGGGTATCATCCTCGTGTTGGGTGATGTACTATTAGCACTTGGTGTGCTAGTTAGTAACATTTGTTGTGTTACCACCTTGAATAACATGGGTAGAAGATACGCAAAGGAAGGATATTGTCCTCGTGTTGGGTGATTACGAGGATATGAATTCTATGTGTTTTTGGATTTTACTTATTTGCACATTATGCTCATGTTATGATTATGCTATGCTGATGATATGAAAAGTTGATATGATTGCTTTATGTCAAAAAGCAAGTTGAAATTGACCAAGAGTACTTGAAAAGAAGTACTACCATACAAAAGGTACGGATGAGGATGTGATATATATGGCAAAGTTATGTGCCATGAAAAGAACGTTGTGAATATTTTATCTTAGATCATGATTTATATATATCATGTATGATTGACAGATATTGTAGGAGCAAGAATATTATAAAGTCAAGCTTTGTAAGTAAATCAAACTCTAAAAGAGTTGTTTTGAAAAGGAAACAATAGGATGTTGCAAAGGAAATTATGATTTATGATTTATGATCCTGTTAATTTTGAATAATCATGTGCATCTATATGTTTTATGCTAACATTCTAGAAATAATTTGTATTACTTGTGTAAATTACATGTTGGAGAAGCAAAGAATCTAAAAGACATCCAAGTGGAGATGCCAAGGAAAGGAAAGATAGCTAGAAATTGTAATTTACAAAGGCAACCGAAAGTTGAATACAAAGCTTTAAAGGGTATGGACACCTAGGCCGATGTTATTCTTAGGGGGGAGGATGTAATATCCCTCTTTTGTGCCCCTTTTTACCCCTATACTTGTGTTTCCAAAAGTGTAAAAGTGTACCAGTTCTTGATGAGGAGCTCAAGGCCAAGGCTCTGCTAGTAAACTTTGTAAATATGATTGTCATTTCCTAAATTGTTTTTTGAAATTGTAGACTTAGAAGACGAAAGAACTTGATGCAGCTAAAGGATAGGGGCATGAATCCACTATGGGGAGAAGTTGAATGACTGGAAGTCCATGAGTTAGATGACATGTCTCATCTTATTACCGCGACCACTTGAAGAAACGTGCACTATGATGTTCAATAGATGACATTAATTTTATAAGTTTCGTCTAAGTTATGCTAGCGGTCAGTTTTGTGAGACTCAAATGCTTGAATACATCGAGGATTCCAGAGATAATTCGTTACTTTATTTGAGCACACGCATACCATCGTTGGATAGATAAGGGGATAAATCTGTAAGAGTTTCCTTACCCAATCATCTCATGTTTTATTGAGCTAAATATTACGTAGGAATTTATTTAATGCTAATATTTTAGCTTATTACATTCATATGACATTATATGAGGTTAACAATGTGGGTGAGATAAGTATAGGGACGTAAGTGAAAAGTTTAATATTATATGTATTATGTTAATATATTAATTAAGGTGAAAGATATAAATCTATGTTGGTATAGAATTATATCGAGTACTATTTTCATATAATAATGCACTAATTTAAAGTAATTTGTATGGAATAAGTAAATGAATGTTTAGGTTTTGTATCAAATAATAAATGCCATCTATTTATGTATAAATTTAAATACTAATTATGCCATTGATGTTAACATGGGATCAAGTAAATAGTTGTGTACATTTCTTAAGAGCACATATCGTTATGAGGTAACCACACTCCTTAAAGTTGAAATTGGTTACATTTCAGTTCATACTCTTAAGTGTTGAAATTGATAGATATACTTTGGTGACCTTAACTATTATTAATGAGGATAAAGATATGGATTCAATTGATAAGTTAACCATGTGGTTCTATAATTTTATTATGTCTCTAATCTCTTATAAGGCTTCAAGTCTTATATCTTAAGTTGTATAGATTTGCCATATTTTCTCACAGGTAGAAATGATTTTTTTTGCGATTGTAGTTGGTTGTTATCATTGTGACTAAGATGATGGTTGGTTGAGACAAAGTTAAAGGAAAAAAAATGTACCTCATTTCCATAAATAGAAATGAGGAAATCAGGTAAATTACAGGTTCCTTGTTTACAATATTTGTTTCGAACTTGTATTCTAAAGGGACTTTTAAAAATTTCCTCTATTTTTATCATTATTTTAGTAAGATAAACCTTCATACAAGAAAATGAAGTTTGTTTTATATGTGTAAAGGGTTCCAGTGCTAACATGATGACTGAAGATGTCTTGGCTTAATCCTTGCATAATTTGTTTGCTTTTCCTTATATCTACAATAAGAAAATTAAGACAATTTTAGGAAGATAGAAAAGCTACACATTAGTTATTTAAAAATTTGTATGAGACGTTCTTGTATTTTTATGGGTTGTTTAGACAATCTATGTGATATATTAGATGGGTTTTATTCTTTGTCTGGTTTTAAGTTAAATCTAACCAGATCTTAGAGGAATATGATCCTAATAATGAGTATGGAAAGATGTTCTTTGAAAAATACCACCCTTGGTCATTCTCTTCTTTTGGAATCATTATCTCATCTTTGGGTTATACAACACATGGATTTTCATTTCAGTTGTTTATCTCATTTACTTTTCTATGAATCGACTTACCTTGCCTCATTGAAAGAGCCATAAATTTCATAACTAATAATATGTGAGTACAAGCCAAGTAAAAATATGGCTGGACGATTTGCAACTTTGGATACTATTGCCCAAAACCATGGAGATGTACAAGATGAAGTTTGTCTGATTTCTATCAAAAGTGGGAAGGGGATGCTTTGGTAATATTTGGTTCTTTATAATTTATTTTTGTTCTTCCTTAGTTTCAATTGGTTTCTGCGGGTCTTTCCTCCTTTAAAACCACAGGTTTTCATATGATAGATATCACATGTTTGGTTTATTTTCATATTTATATGTATTTGTTTTTTTAATATATTAGGTGATCAATAAGTGGCTTGCATTACAAGTTGTCTCAGATATCCTAGGCAATGCCAAGAATGTACAACACTTGTTGCAACACCCCACTTTTGATATCCAAAATCCTAACAAGGTCATATTTCAATACACTTTTCCTTTGTTAGTGAAAAATGTGACTAAGTCCATCATGTTGTCTCCAACATACATTTTGGAATTATTGCAGTTTTTATCATTTTCTCAGCCATTCCTATGCCCAAGATTTTTTTTCTGCAAAATGTCTACTAAGAAGAGACACCCAAGTATGTTAGTGCAAGTATCCTAAAGAAATAAAAGCTTTAAAAGAATTGTACAGAAGGATAATTAAATTCCCCTCCAAAACCTCCCCCTTTTCAAAATATTTCTTTTTTTCTCCACTTGACTAATCATTTTCTTTTCCCTATTTATGAATTCAAATTTTTGAACATATTGTAGAAGATCCTTATTTTCACTATTGTTAATACCCTAGAGATATTGTTGTGTATATCTCAGTTTCATAGTTGTTAACCACAAATAAATAATAATTAGTTTTACAAAGCCTTAAACTTAGATTTGTTGATTTTTTTTTAAATAACACAAGCAACATTAGGAATCTGCTCAAAGAGGATAAGTATGGATAAATTTGGATGAACCGATGCAAAGGATGGTTTTGGTAATGAATTGATTGGAGGTATGGTATTGAATCTAGATAAAATTAATCCACGGTTCAAATTCGGTTATATGACATTTTTAGTGGTGCTTATTTGTCAATATCAATGTTATATACAACAAGAATCTTTACTAGCATTTCAAGGAGTAAGATTCCAAACATTCATTACAATGGAAGGTTGCATCTCACACCATTTTAGCTTTTTTAAGGTGGAAGCAATTTGATTAGGGAAAATAAACTCTTGTAAAGGTATGATGTATGATCATCAGAAAAAATAAGTAGCATTTAGTTTATGTCTCATTCATGTATTTCTTCAATCTTCATCTTAAATACATTCTTAAGTTTAAGCTCAACTAAAGAGATAAAGGTATCTATTAGAGTTCCTTTAAAATAGATTTAAAGTCAGTTGAATGTATTGTATATTTGATATCTCAAATGTTACAACTAAATGGAGACACTGCTTAGAAAATATGTACATGTTGATTCACCTAATGGATGCCACCCCCTGCCCCCCCCACCCCCCAAAAAAACCTAAATTGATAGTCTTGACTTAGGGTGGCTTGAGGACCATTTAATTTCTCAAATTCTTTATTGTAAAGGAATAATAAAATAAATAAATGATATATTGAATTGAATGCACCCATGGAAAATAGTTTGTTCTTGTACTATGGCATACGTAAGGGGTCTGGTTGATACTCTAAGAACTTGTTGTTGAAAAACTAGATTTATGCATTTCTTCTCCTTTTGGGGGGGTCTAAAGGTTTGATCAGGTTGTAGGTTCAGTTACACAATATATACAATACCTAAAATAGAATATACGTGTGTCATTTTTCTAGTTGTATAAAAGTAAAAGATCAATTATAGAGGATAATTAGTGATTTACTGTGAAGTATCCCACAAATATCTTGTTTACATACCAAACTTGACTGAAACATAGAACTTATGATTGTTTCAAAATGAAATGGTTTTGTAAATTAGAAAGTCGCAACTGTAGACCTTCAAATAGAAATATTTAGTTCTAAATACTTGGTTGATTGAAGTGTATTTCCAAATGGATACCTTCTAGAAACCAACACAAAGAAACGCATATAGAAAATCTATATTGATGAAACAATAATTTCTAGCCTTAAAGGGAAACTACATATAATACATGCATATGGTTATGTACAGACATAAAAAAATAGAATAAGATAAAACCGATACTTAAAGTGTGCTAACTCAATGGAAGAGCACCTGCCTTACAAGTAAGAGGTTGGTGGTTCGATTCCTGCGTTCCCTAATGATTAAAATGACTAAATATATTATCAATCTACGGAAATCACTTAATAAAAATGACTAAATATACTACTAGTTGACGATAATTAATGATTAAAATGACTAAATATATTACTTGTTGACGATAATCAATGACTACAATTACTAAATAGTCGACCAGATAACATCAATCAATTACTAAGAAAACTACTAAATATACTACCAATCAGTGAATGAAAACGTCTAAATATACTACCAACGGATGACAATTAATGATTAAAATGACTAAATATACTACTTGTTGACGACAATAAATGAATATCAATGACTAAATAAATGACCAGTTAACAACAATCAATGACTAAATAAATTACCATTTAACATCAATAATTTTCTAAAAAAACTACTAAATATACTACCAAACTGACCAATCATAACAACCAATAAATGGCTAAATATTTGTAGTCACATATTTAGTTGCATTATAAGCCTACTAGCAATAATCTACTAATAGTCACATGACTAAACTTAATCATTTATATGCAATTTTTAGTAGTTTTTTCAGCCATATATCTCATTTTTTCTACTAGTGATGGTGTATTTATTCCATATTACTACACTATTGCATACATACAATTAGAATGTATCGGTGCACTAACCTATGATAAGCACCGAAAAGAAACATCTTCAATAATTTCCCTAGAAGCAAATATCCACTAAGTTTTGATAGTGGATATTTGCTTTTGTAGTTTTTTTTTTTTTTTTAACAGAAACTGAAAATATCTATATATAAAAAGGGCTGCGCACAGCCATTCGTTACAAGAAAGATAGCTTCGAATGTTCATGAACAACAAAAAAGCTACACAGGAAGGCTAACCATGGAACTGTCCAAAAAACCCTGCATACAAACTGCTCAAAAATTTTGAAAATGCAAGAGGGATAAACCCTTACAAACTGATTACATAAAAGGAGGCAAAAAAACATTTAGACATGTCAACATGAGGGGACTGATTACTGGATGCTTCNCGCCTTGAGAATCAACTGAGGGAAAAAAAGAATTGAGCACCACAAATTCTTGAAACAGAGAGGCTTTACCTTGCTGCAGAGTATCCGCTTTTGTAGTTTGTTATTATATATTAAAACGATGCATTTTTTATATATGTGGCACACCGATGCACTTTATTATTATAGTTGCACTAATTTACCAAAAAAAAGGAACACATGTTTTTCATTAACGAATTGAAATATTCGATGAAACAATGAGTGGGAATTTCATTTTCTAAAAGTGATTTTATTATAGAAACACTAATTACTATTTCATTCTTTTGCCAAATGTTTGAGGGGAGACTTGAAGAAGAGAGATTTACTAGGGAAGACTTTGGAGTGACAATATTCTTATGAATAGCCAAATTTGTGAGTAATAGATCAGATACAACTTTGCAGTGGAAAATTTTAGGTATATATATATATCATTTTTACCTTAATTATTTGAAAAACTCATTAATTATTTGTGTTTCTATTAATATTTACATTATTATGAAGAAAATAAAGCGTTTTATATTTATTATCTTAAATGTTGGAAACTCAACCTTTCTTTTGTATGTAGTTGCAAACTTTTGCATTATGATTTTACCCCTTCTACTATTTCACAACGAGACTTTTTTTCTTTCCAGGCACTGAATATTCATTATCTATATATTGGGTGTTGGACATATATTGCAATGAAACCACTTATTGCATTGGTTTCCAAAACTTACCCTATCATTTTTTTGAAAAAAAAACATTTCATCGTAATCAGTGCGTACTATACTTTAACGCCTTAGTTCTCATTTTATAAAGCACACTACTTTAAATTCAAATAATTAAAAATATACCCATACACCGGTGATTAATCATGTGTATGATGCATCGGTGCATATACATATACAATATGCACTGATAACCCTAAAAGTATTTTTAGCTTGAAATCATTTATTTTTTTTGTAAGACATATTTCATTATTTCTCTATTTTATGATGTAGGGTATTTATTGGTAAAATGTGTTTGATAGAATAAGGGAAAAAGGCTTGTTGCAATGAGCATGTCATCACCTAAAAATCACACACATGATATGACATTTTGATGATTATTAAAAGAAGATAGCATCAACATATAAAATGCATATCATAAGACTTCTTCATAGTCAAAATCAACATGTGAAACAAGACAAGGAATGGACAATTGTACGGGTTTATAAAAATAAACTTGCACGATGTGTAAGTCTATCAACCCCATCCAATATTATATGATAAATATCTCAAAACTCACGTGGTCATACCATCACATTGACCATTAAATTCTACGTAACAACCACATTTTTGCTCCAAGGAATTCAAATTGGTGTTCTTTACTTGATTGGGCATTTAATAGCTTCATACTTGTACCTTGAAGTGAGAGGGAGCCTTCATATGAAGAATTGGTTGTTTATGGACCTCCATTTGGCCTATAAAAGTAAGACATGGGAATGAATTTATTAAGAATAAATTAAGATAAAAAAAAAAAAAAAAATTTAGTTTGAGAGACTCATATTTCATCCTCATTCTCACCATCATTTGGCATTCCAAGCTCACTTAGATTCTTTATCAAGAAGCAGGTCTTTTCCCTTCATCATTCCAAGTTAGTTTGCAAGAATTTTGAGAGAGATCAAATAAACCTCCCAAAGGGAGTGTTGGATACCATTTTCAAGCAACATTCTCCTAGGTGACACCATTGAATTGAAGCTTTTCTATTGGACGTAAACTTCTGGTTGAAGCTCATCTCTTTCTTGTGTTTTATGTCATTTATATAAATTTTATTTTCCAAGTAGTCATTATATGTGTTGTTATTTATTTAATACCTTCATCATTGTTTATTGGACTTACTAACCATCCACTTAACCCGCTACCTTGCTTGTAATCTGTAAGGGAAGAGAGAATTTCCCACACTTGGGCCATTTTTCTCATAGCAGGATTGTCAACTCCACTTTGTGTTTTTTTTTCTAATTTTTCATTTATTTAGGTTATATTTCCATTTATTAACTAGTTTGGGACTCTTGCATGATATTTACCTCATTGTTTATACACTTAACTATTGAATTTTGTAGGTCAAAGTCTTTTTTTTTTTGTTTCCCCATTTCTAAATATCACGTCGTTTATTCTATGCAAAACAATACAACTTTTTCTTTTCCAATATCACTACAGTGTGACTCTTCCTTGTTCACATCCGCAGATGTGTCCCATGTAAAATTATCAATTCCACAATATCGTCAAGATGAATAATACCTTATATTGAAAGAAGTATGAAGGAGGGTGATATTGGCAAAGAAAAAGTTGTATTGTTTTGCATAGAATAGTTGGACACAATAATCATTAATGTGAGTACAATACATCCATAATACAATTACGTAAATTTGAATCCTCTAGGAGTGATTCAAATCCCAAACCCAAGACATGACTAAATTTGGGAAAATCACCACTGAAGAGACACTAGTGCAACTCTGGAAAACTGAAATAGTTAACAATAAGTTAACTAACCTTGGTAGTTGACCAAAGGAGACTTTGTACTCAAATCATGTAAAATAGGCGCATAGGATAACTGAGAGTGAACTGAAGGTGTCCCATCGGATCATGACTCAACACTAATTAGAGTGAACTGAAGGTGAGACTCCCATAACTTAGTGTGGGTTCCTAAAATATAGGGATTGGTCTCTAGAGCTCCTAAAATCATGGATGAGATTGCGTCAAGTGGCTAGTGGGCCCTAGATAACATCTGCATGCACTATTGAAAGTGATAATATCATCCCAAACTAGGAAACTAATAAAAATAACTAAGGTGGTGGAGAAGGGAGGATTAATAATCCTAACAACCCCCTTAATCAAAACTTGGAAAACCTGGGACTTGGAAACTGAGACCATATTTCACCCATATAACACTAATAATGAAAAATTAACTGCTCAATAAATTAAGGAAATGGGGAAAACCTCATGGGAACCCCCCCCCCCCCCTCGCTCCCCCCCGTCAAAATGAGCAGATAAGAGACTGAATCAAGTTTTCACACCAAGTAAAGATATTAGATAGAAAATGATCTTCTCCGTGAAAATATTTGTAAAAAGGTTTGCAAACTGCTTCTCTATAGGGAAGTAATGCCTTGTGATGGTCTGGTTGTGCACTAGTTCCCTAATACAGTGCATGTGGAATTTTATGTGTTTGGTTCGTTGCTTCTGTATTGGATCGATGGAAATTTGAATTGCACTTTGAATATCACAAAAAATGTCTACTGAAGAAGAAGTGCAAATTCCAAACTTTGTTAGAATCCCATGTAGCCAAACTACCTGAATGGTAGCATTTACAACCCCACTATACTCTGCTTCAGCTGAAGAGAGTGCAAGAGCTTCTTGCTTCTTGCTTGACCAATAGATTGTTCCTGATCCCAACATGAACACAGAACTCGAAGTATATTTTATGTTAGTATTGTCTCCAACCTAGTCTAAGTCAGTAAATCCAGCCAGTTCTAGTTGAGCACTAGCAGAATAGTGAATCCCAAACTCTCTATTACCCCCCACATAGTGTAATATGCACTTTGCTTCCCTCCAATGCATCTCATGTGGTTCCTGCATGAACCTAGCAACATAAATAATAGAATATGACAAGTCTAGTCTTGAATGAATGATGTACAATAAGCTACCAATCAGATGTTTGTAGAGAGTTCTATAAATAAGGGGAGTGGAACCACCTTCTTCCAATCTGATTCTAGATAGGAAAGGGAAAGATGCTTCTTTGAAATTAGTCATGTGGAACCTCTTGAGCAAGTCAGCTACATATATGGACTCAGAAATAATGATCCTCAAAGATTTTTGGTTCACTTCAAGAACAATAAATTGCATCTGCAGCCCTAGATCTGTCATGGAGAAAAACTTTCTCAAGGCCAACTCATTTTCCCTCAATCCAGAAGCTAATCCATCAATGATGAGCAAGTCATCCACATAAAATACAATCAACAGTAAGGGACCACCCTTCCATTGCAATTAGACATTGCGGTTTGATTTGCACTTTCAAACTTCTATGACAGTAAGAAGGTTTTCATTAGGGCATACCATGCCCTTGGGGACCGCTTGATCCCATACTATGATTTCCTTAGTATGCATACCAAGAAATAATATCCAGTGTACCCCTTATGTTGTCTCACGTAGATATCATCTTCCAAGTCACTATGGAGGAAGGAACTCTTCACATCCATGTGATGTGCCTCGCATTTCTTCGAAGCTGCAATAGCCAAAACCAGCCTTATGGAATCCATTCTTGCAATAGGAGAGAATATTTCATTTTATTCCAACCCGTGAACTTATGAATACCCCTTTGCAACTAACCAAGCCTTGTACTTGGTTGTAGATCCATCATATGCTAGTTTTTTTTGTAGATCCATTTGCACTCGACAAGATTTCTCCCTGGAGGTAGGGAGAGAATATCACATGTCTTACTGTTATTCAATGATTCATATTCCTCATCCATGGATGCCTGTCAACTTGGATCATGACAATCCTCTTTGTAGGATTATGGATCAGACCCTATCATCATGTAACACCTCTTTTGGAGAAGTGTATTAGTATGACATAGCGCAAGGTTCTCATCTTGAAATTGAGATATAGTTCTCCTTCATTTAGGTGGATCCCTAACATTGTTCCCAATAGCTTCAAGAAGTTTTTGATCGCTTAAGGCCTTGTAATGGGAGCAAGATATGGAACTAGATCTGGATATGCTTGATCATCATACTCAATGTCAATATTTGGTTCCTATTGATCCTCATCTTTGGATTCTGAACCCGAATCATCAGAAAAAACATCATCATATGCAAATGGTGTAGGTAGAGCAATTATACCTTCCTCTACAGATGGTTGTAGATCTTGTTATGGATCTTCATTGAATTGGACACTATGCCCTATGAAGCATCTTCTAGTTTCAATCTCCATCAACTTGTAATATTTTTCATCATCTATATATCCCAGCAGAATACATTCGCTACTTTCAGGTTGAAAGGATTTTCTCTTGTTAGATGGGATTTTTACCCATGATTTGGAGCCAAAAACCCTTAGATCATGTGTGACATTAGGATTATGTCCCATCAGTGCTTCAAATGGAGTGACCCCAACCACTGAATTATGAGGTACCATGTTCCGGATGTTCGAAGCACAATTCACTGCTTCAACCTAGAGATATGGTGGAAGATCCCTTGCTTCAAGTAGGCATGTGTCCATATCTTTCAATGTTCAGTTCTTCCTCTCAACTACACCATTTTGTTGTGGCGTGTACATGAATGAATGTTGCATCTAAATGACTTATAAAGAAAAGAGATACTAAAACTCTTTTTTGATGTACTCCCCTCCATTATATGATCTGAGTGCTTTGACCTTCTTCCCAATAGTGTTCTCAACCAAGGCTTTGAAAACTTCAAAAGTATCAAGCACCTTAGATTTTTTCTTAAGAAAATAAATCCAACAAAACCTGGAAAAATCATCAATTAAGTTTAGGTCAGAAAGTATTTGGATCCAATCATAGATGTTATAGGAATTGGTCCTGAGACATCACTATGTATCGAACCAAGTGTGGAGGCATCTCTTCTTGCCTTCCCAACATCATACTTTTTCTCTAGCTGCTTCCCTACCAATAATCCTTTGTAGACACATTAAGAGCATTTGATGAGGAGCAATCCTTCAACCATTTCTTCATTATGCAGCTGCTGGAGGTATTTGAAGTTCAAATGGTTGAATCTCTCATGCCAGACTCTACTTTTCTCATTGGCATGGGTCAATAGGGAACTTTGATGTGAGTATGGAAAAAAGTGTGAGAACTCATATGCCTTGTAGGAACGGTTTGAAACACCTTTAGCTATCATCTTCCTAGTAGAGATATCTGAGATCTCAACTATGTCAGGTTAAAAAACAACTCTCTTCGATAAACTAGTGTGGGTCATCTGATAAACATACAACAAATTTTCTGCTAAGGAGGGCACATACATGGCACTATTGAACACTCTAGGCTCAAATTGAACTGAACCCTTCCCAACATCTAGGATTTGAGAATCATATCCCATGTGAATGATTGGAGCACCAGTGATATATAGAGAATAAAAATACTCTTTGGAGGAAACCATGTGGTTGGAGGCTCCAAAATCAATAAGGAAGGCTTGTGATTGTGAAAATCCAGCCTTTAGTGCATTGCATCTCTCATAATCATCGGTCTTGATTCTAGGATCAATATTCCTTGCACCTTCTGGGAGGGAAATGTTAGTTTTCTCAAGAATTCTGGCCATTTGATATATAGTTTTATTCATACATATATTCTCTGAATGGTTCTCTCTCTTGCAATAGGGGCACATGGTCTTTTCAAATGTCTTATGTTTATCCTTCTTAGAACCTTAGGCTCCATCTGATGGATTAGGCTTATCCTTTGTTTTGGTTTCAGTGTTTCTCTTCTCCTTTCCCTTATGCTTCCCTTTTTCTTGTGTATTCTTTTTCACCCCAACCAAAAGAGATTATTTTTTTGAGGCTTTTAGGGCTCCCATTTGGATCAACTTATCTTGTTCTTGGATCAAGGATTTAGTGAATGCAGCAAGTGAAGGAATTCACCAGTTTGAGGTTGTCAGTATCCCAAAGTGGAAGGTGGGCACAAAAACTAAAAATTCAGGGCCAATTTTACTCGGAATGGATAGTGCTAGCTACTCATCCTTCTCGCCAATTCCACATTGTTTGCACTGCATGACCAAAGACTTGAATTTGGTGAAAAAATGTTGTATGGTTTCGAAACTGCTGGGTTGGAGAGCAATCAATTCATTCTCCAAAATGTGGCCTCTTAGCTCATCCTGCTTTCCAAATAGTGTTTCGAGCTTAAGTCAGCCTTCCCTTGGGGTTTTCAATCCATCAAAATGGAAGAGAAACTGTCTGGAGATATGAATACACATAAAACCAAAAGCTTCATCAAGCTTATTCAGGTACAATTATTTTTCTAAAGCTTATTGGGGTTCAACCTCCTTTCCCATTGTGACCCTATACAAACCCATGTTACGCAAGACTATCTCCATATCTCCCCTCCAATCTAGATACTTTAAGAGTGTGAGGATTATTGGTGTCAAGGAAGTTTAATTCTCCATTTTGCAATTGTAGGAGCAACACAATTTCCCTGAGTTCTTCACAAAACCTGCATAAAACTCTCAATTTGAGGATAAACCAGTTGTGCAGAGCTCTAATACCATGTAAAATTATCGATTCCACAAGATCATCAGGATGAATAATACCTTACATTGAAATAAGTATGAAGGAGAATGAATTACGGTGTTAAAATTGATAAACATGCATAATGAAATTAAGCACAGAAGGAACACTCAATTGAAAACAATAGTTGGACATAATATTCATTAATCTGAGTACACTACATCCATAATACAATGAATGAAATTCAAATCCTCTAGGAGTGATTCGAATCCTAGACTCCAGACATGGCTAACTTTGGGGAAATCACCACCAAAGAGACACTAGTGCAACTCCAGACAACTGAAATGATTAACAATCAATTAATTGAACTTGGTAGGTGACCAAAAGCGCCATTGTACTCAAATCATGCAAAAGAGGCTCGTAGGATAAATGATCTGAGTGAACTAAAGTTGTCATATCGGAGCCTAACTCAACACTGATTAGCGTGAAATGAAGGTGAGACTCCCATAACTCAAGTGGGATCCTAAAATCTAGGGATTGGTCTCTGGATATCCTAAATTCATACATGAGGGTGCATCAAGTGGCTAGTGGACCCCATATAACATATGCATGCACTAATGAAAGTGATAATATCATACTAAACTAGGAAATTGATAATAATAACTAAGGTGGCAGAGAAGGGAGGATTAATAATCCTAACATCCCATGTGAGTATTTTAACCTCTACCACTCAATGTCACATGTGCCAAGAATGAAAATGCTCACATTGATTTTATGCGTGACTGGTTAACTCATAAGCCACATTGTCGTGTGACTGAAAGTACAAAAACCCATGATGTTGCTGGAATTTTGTGTATTTCATCTTGCTCTAGTTCACAATTGTAGTCCACATGGTTTTTCACATTGCATAAATAATTGAAATCAACCACAAATTGTTTTTTAATTTTTCCAAGAATTCAACTCACTTAGTTTAAAATAGGGGGGAAAATCTAGTATTTTGCAACTTTTATTTTTCCTAGGAAATGAGCATGGAGGTCCCCAACAACCTCCTAGATTTCACGAGAGTAGATTACTGCAATTTCTTTCAATGTATAAATGATTAGTTTAGCCATATGAGTTAATTTCCAATAGTTTATACTTTAAAGACACTTGCATATTTCTTTCTTGTTTAAAGAAATTTAGATCAAATCCACTCTTCACACAAAAAAGGGGTCTAAAAGGTCTTGCAATCCTAACATGCTCTTATCCTTTCTCCCACAAAGTGACCTTGGAAAATCATAAAATACCACAAGAGTGAAATAAATCCCTTTTCACTTTGCTTGTGCTTAGTTGCTTTTTGTAAAATAATTACGGTTTAAGAATAAATAATTTAAAGAGGAGTGACAAACCTTGCTTCATTTCCTTATAAATCCATTTGCAAAATATTTTTTACATCAAGCATTAGCTATCACATAAGCTTTTGTTCACATCAATCACACACTAAGGGACCTAAATACTCTTCTCTCTAGAGTATACTTTTTGTCTTGCACCCATAACTTGCGATGTCGATGAATAAGAAACATTGAGAGGTTTGAAATACCTCCCTTATCACACCTAAATCAAATTTGACCCTTTAAAATCAATCCTTGACTTGAAACAATATAACTTTCTCTACTAGGAGGTCACAAAAACTTTATAGTTTAATTTAGGATTGTTGGGATAGGCATCCAAACAATGCCCCTTAATATTTTTTTATATGAAATACTAGTGGTTGTTGACTTTTAGGGGACTCTTAAATCCTGCTATAATAAAGTGTGATCAAACGTGGATAAGAAATCATGGTATCCAAGGATTCTAAAGCCGAAGTTGGGTAGTTTCTGTCCACCACATTGAGGAACCCAACTCTTTGTGGAGGTGATACTCGACCGTTTGAGGTAAAACCTCTTATCTGCTCTTGATGTAGGTATGTTAGTAGCTAAAAGATAAGATTTTACCCAGGTGGAATTTGTGGGATGCATTTGCGCCTGAATCATATTTTGTTGGCAATTGGAAACGTTTCCTTTCCAATCCTTCCATAACATATCCTCAATACCCCTCATTTTAACTAATCCATTCATACCTTCCCTAGTCATCTTTCGTGGGTTCACAACCATACGACAGGAGAGCTATTGGAAGGCCATGTTACCTTTGAGAGGAAGGATGACAATTCAGATAGGATCACATTATTTTTTCTCTAAATCACAATGAAACCATCGTAATCAAGAATATATATTTTAAACCACACATTTATACACCAATTTGATAGACACCATTGCACCATTTTTCATATGCTATTTGTAACCATCATATTGTTGCATTTGTTGAATTTTAGTAATAAGTAATAACATATAGCCATGGAAAAAGTAATAGTATATAAGTAGGTAAATTTTACACACAATAATTTTTACTTTTTTTTTGTAAAAATTAAATGAATGGATAGGGGTGATCCCAAATAATTTCTTTGGTCTTTTATTTAGTTTATTTTTGTAAACTTAAGAACCAACTCATAATAAATACATTTTTTGTAAAAAATCAAAAGAATGGGTGGGGGTGATTCTAAGAATCCTCGATCTCCATTTCATTGGTTTTTACTTAATGTTTTATGTAAAAAAAAAAATGAATGGGCTTCAGGAGATTATGCACTAGTACAAAATGAGAGATAAATGACCAAAAAAATGACCAAAATCTGCATATAAATAACCACTTTTGATTTGGCGACCACTAGTGGCAAATTCGCGGGCATTGATCATGTGACCAAAAAATGGTTATATCTAACTTGGTCATTTATAGCTTATCTTTTGGTCATATGTTTAGTCATTAATTGTAATAATTAATGACCAAATATATAACCACACGATAAGATATAAATGACCAAACTAAATATGACCACATTTTTTGTCACGTGATCAATGACCGCTAATTTTCCACCAATGGTCATTTATATGTGTATTTTGGTCATATTTTTGGTCATTTATCTCTATTTTTGTAGTGGTCATTTATCTCTTTTTAGTGGTTTCAAAATATATATAAGGAATAGAGGAATCAAACCACCAACCTCTTGCTTACAAGGAAGGTGCTCTTGCTCTTCCACTGAGCTAGCACCCTTAAATAGAATATATTATATAATTTTACATCAGTGATCTAAGACACAAGCATGGTATCTTTTAAAAGGTTCTATGGTCAAATCAAAGGTAAGCCCCTCACTCTATTTGACTAAGCATGGAACCTAACTCCAAGAGAGCAACTCACATGAAAACAAGTAATATTGTATATGTTAATATAAGGTTTTCTTTTATTTTTGGAACCAAAAAAGAATGAACTAAAAATCACTATATCACAGAAGAAGATGTGCATTCAGGGAAATAATATTACTTGACCCTCCATAGAACCTAAATTCTAGATCTAAATAAACTTTTAACTTAATCATGAAATTAATACTAAGTATAGCTCTTACACTAACTCAAAATAAAAACTAACTCAAACTTAAGACTAGTTAAACTTATAGTTGATAAGACATAACCATAAAAAAAAACATAATAATTAATAACATGAACATAAAATAACAGTTATGAGAGCAAGAAGCTATGATTTGTAGTTGTTATATATTGGCCACTCAATGTTTGAATCACTTTAACTCCATTGTTTTCCCTATGGATCGACCTCCCTTCATCATCCCTATGTTAACAATGTAGTTGATTCACCCTCATGTAGTGTCCCTAAGCTAGATAGTTGCTCAGTTTTTCATTCTATTCCTTCTTCGAATAGGTCCAGGGAGTAAGATGCCCTATAGTCATTGAAGTTCCCTCTGCGATATGCCTTCCTTATGTGATCCAACTCATCCTTTATGTTTTTCTTTGTTGAAACAACCTCCTCTTATATGTGTTCTCCCTCATTGGATTTGCCCCTCTTTTGTGCATCATCATCGTCCTCCCTTCATGTTTCTAGAAAAAAAAAGAAACTATTCAAATCATAACAATTCTCGCAATAAATCTAACAACACAAATGATTTGTCATAGTTTCTATCTTAACTCAGAGATCTATAGGCATGAGCAGGTTCAATGTCGTAACAGTTCCACAGCAAATCCAAGACCATACGAGTTGTAGGGATGTCAAGAATTATGCGTATATTAAAACTTGACCAAATTAAGAATTATCCAATCGGCTCTTTGCTCATTGCACCTTTTCTTCTATGTTGAGCTGTAATTTATCCTATAATTTTTCAAGTGTTGAGCACTCTCTCAAAAACTCTCCAACACTCTGTCTCACCAGTCAATCATATCCATAAATATTGATGTACATGAATACATTCTTTTAATTAAATTTCAAATATTTTTTGTAATTTTAATTCATTCAAATGCTGAGACTGAACCCAGTCTAAGTATGATCATTTTGGTTCAAAATGAAGCACAATGTACACAGTCAAATGGTACAAACAATGAACAAGAAAACCACAAGAATAATAATGAAGGACAATGATTGAACAAAAATGAAGAGAATATGAAGTCGTAGAAAAGGAAAGGGTAGAGAGTATTGCAATGGTGAATAAATACCAAAGTTGATGGAGAGAATAGTCGAGAGAACAATTGCTAGAATACCATTTGGTAGATCATTGGTAGAACATAATACTATATTAATATAAAATATAGACAAGATGGTACAAAAATGGTTTTTATGATTTCTAATATTTGTGAGATTATTAAAAAAATGAAATGTAACATATATTACTTCATGATGCAAAGATGCATATCATGGATTCTTTTTCCATTTTCACTTTCCAATAAATAAGTTATAAACATCTTAATTTCATGGCAAGGCCATGTTCACTTATCATTTTCACTTTCCAATAAATAAGTTATAAACATCCTAATTTCATGGCAACGCCAAGTTCACTTATAATTCAAAAGGTAAGATGCTCCTACGTTAGCTACACTCAAGAATCCAAGGTAAAAAGTACCATTCCATTATCTATCATAGCATTTGAAGATGTTAAAAGTGCATGCCCATAGGTGTTGTTGCACACCCTCAAAATAGAGTTAATAGCATGTTTGAACTTGGATAAACCGACTGATATCATGTCCTGATAATGATACATTAGAAGAAACAAAACCTGCAGACTACCAAGAGTATGGGTGCGGAGGTGACGCAGAAGCTCCAGAAACAGAAGATTACCATGATTATTCAATTAATCCTCACAAGGGCGATGTTGTAGAGAAATGAACATCATCACCGTGAAACATGTCAGAACCAACCAACAGGATCACTGGAGGGAGAAATGAAAACTACAAGTAGTGCTCTTGGACTAATCACCTTAGCCTCACTTAAACTATCTTCCCTCAACAACTCTAGCATCATGTGATTTATACAAAACTCTAGGTTGTTTTCTGGTATAGTAAAACAAAATGCAACAAGTTTATCATGTTGCGCATCCTATGTAAGAGAACCTTTCTTCTAAATTGATAGCAATCGTGATGTTGCACTATGAAGATAATCCCATACATTATTCCTAGCTTGATTAGCAACATAAATTGTCGTATAACATGGTGAAGACAATATGAACACATGAAACAACTGAATGCAATTAGTTGCCAATTAAAACAATGACAAAAAATACGATCTTATTGAGAAACTTTTCATCTTTGCATCCAAACCCAATATTTTCAAATTAAGCTTCAGAAAACCTTTTGCAAGCCACTTATTCATATGCAACTTTAATCAAGTTGTGTGGGTACCAATCTTACACTTAGAATTTTTTACAAAAGTTTCATTTATAGACCAAATTGAATGTCGAAAGATTGAGGGTCAAACAACCTAACTTCATTACTCATCATCACCGATTTGAATGTTGAAAGATTGAAGGTCACACAACCTAACTTCATTACTCATCATCACCGATAGCAAAATTGCCTTCATAAACGCTCAAATTATTACACATATCTTGAACTTAAAAACTTCACTCAAATATTAGTCTACTATTTAGAATGAATTGAAAAGATATTAAAGCAATGAATTGAAAAGATATTAAAGGTTTGCTCATTAGGCTCGGAGGAAGGACTAGACCCCACTGTCCTCAATGATGTCCCTGGTCCTAAATGTCCCTGGTTACACTGTCGATACGAGATTGGCGTTCAAATAATCTACAGTATACCAAAAAGTTATTTGTACACCTCATAGACACATGAAATTGATCACTTTATTTTATTCTTCAAAGAATGTTATATCTAAACAGGAACACCAAATAAGCATGCTCCAAATACACCATCAAGAAAATGTTTAGTTGGATGTAATAAACTCATCTGAGACATATTTGTGCATTGCTTCAACAATGAATTCTTGTGATAAATTTAAACAATAGCATTATATCCCTCCATGGAAGGGAGATATTGGATGCAATGCGGCTCCTTGAAACCTACAAATTGGCTTTTCTGAAGAGATGTAGGTTAAACGAACTGGTTCGAAACTTCACTGGGATCGATCATCATCATCTAAGATGATGCAATGAATATATTTTCACTAGCGCTATCCTATATCTAGTAAAACATGAGATCAAACGTGTGAGAAAGCGGCTCAATTTTCTATCCAAAGACTGCCTCACCCTCCATTTAAAACTCGCAGCAATCATACGCACTGATATATGGACTCGTTTGTGTGCATGTCTCTCCTTCGGGGTTGAAAGATTGCTGAAAAAAGCAATAGCGCGCCCATGTAAAGATCAAGTTCGCACCTTAGAAAAACATGATGCATGCGCTCAGGAAACCCTAGATAATAACAAAAAACGAAGTATCGTAAACTTGTCAAAACAAACATTGACAGAGAAAACATTAAGCGTGTAGGGGAAAGGTATGAATTTTTCCATTGCACCCAAGAAGATCCCAACTGATGAGATTGTTTGTGCCATAGAAGACGTTCTTACATATTTGCCAAAAGAAGTGGCTGATGAACTAACGAAGGACTGTGCAGTTATCCTAAGAAGAGAAAAACCCCCCAAAGAAAATCGTTAATGATAAAGTGAGCCAAATTTCGCAGTCTAAAACTTACTTAGAATACCAAAAACAGACACACGATTTCCATATGAGCTCCTCTCATGCTTTAACATCTTAACATATTTTACACACAGATACATATAATATTTCCTTTCATTTAAGGCAATATCAGCTTTGATCGAAAAACAAAAGTAACATGTTCCTTATTTTCTCTAGGTTTATACTGAACAAGTACGGTATACCAAAATGCCTCCAGGTTTCACCAACCCGAAAGTTGAATATGTTGGATATATGTAATGCATTTCTTCCTTGAAAATCAATAAAGTGAGTGTGAGAGCTTCTGAAGAAAACAGAGCACATTTGGTGAAAACAGAATGAATACGGAGAGTAACACTCAATCCGTTTATATTGACTGAAGCATTCAGAAAACGGTTACAACAAACACTGCAGAAATAGGATCTGCGTTAATTAAACTACAGTTCAACTAGCTGACTCATAAATTCTCCATTATTTCAAGTCTTCCCCTTAATGGAGAATGGATTAACAGCTACACCTAACATTTCCCTAAACAATTCAAATTTGACTTTTCCGAGAGGCTTTGTGAAAATGTCAGCTGTATTTTCACAAGTATTACAATATATGAGATCTATTTCATTGGATTGCAGCTTCTCTCTAACAAAATGATACTGAGCATCAACATGCTTTGTCTTTGCATGAAAGATCGGATTATTTGCCAACTTGATTGTACTTTGGTTATCACATTTGATTACTGTAGGTTCCTTTTGTTCTTTTCCGACATCTTAAAGAAGTCTTCTCAGCCAAACAGCTTCACAGGTCGCTGTACACAGGGCCTTGTATTCTGCTTCAGTAGAGGACAGAGATACAGTAGGCTGCTTTTTACTGCTCCATGAAACAATTCCGGATCCTATGCTAAATGCATATCCAGTGGTTGATCTTCGATCATCCGGATTCCCAGCCCAATCAGAATCTGAATAACCTGTCAACTCAACAACAGAAGCATCAGTATATTTAATACCAAAGTCAAGTGTTCCTTTTAGATACCTGAGTACCATCTTTGCTGCATTCCAATGGCTTTCTTGAGGTTTTGCCATAAACTGACTTAGCACACTCACAGAATATGCAATGTCAGGTCTAGTCGTGCTGAGATAATTCAAACTACCCACCATCTGTCTGTACATTGTAGCATTCACCTCCTTTGAACCATCATCACAAGAGAGTTTCACATTCTGCTGCATGGGAACAGTAGATGATTTACACTGATCCATTTTAAATCTCTGAAGTACATCTTTGACATACTTACTTTGACAAACAAATGTTTGACCTGCATTCCTCCAAACTTCAAGACCTAGACAGTAATGAAGCTCACCCAAATCTTTCATATCAAAAACTTGTGACAACTGCTCCTTGATTTCATCAATCAAATTCTCTGCATTTCTTGTAATTATTAAGTCATCAACATATACAGAAATCAATACTATATACCCCTGCTCATCACATTTGATATATAGATTTGGATCACTCTTGCTCCTCATAAATCCCTGTTGAAGAAAGAAAGAGTCTATCTTCTCATACCATGACCTAGGTGCCTGTTTTAGTCCATATAATGCTTTCTTTAACTTACACACTAAGTGTTCTTGCCCTTTTTCCACAAACCCTTCAGGTTGAGTAAGGTACACCTCCTCTTTTAACTCACCATTCAAGAAGGCAGATTTAACATCTAATTGGTTTAGCTTCCAATTATACTTTGTAGCTAAGGCAATTAATAATCTGATAGTATTCAATTTAGCTACAGGTGCAAATGTTTCAGCATAGTCAATACCTTTTGTTTGTGAGTATCCTTTTGCCACCAATCTAGCCTTATATTTGTCTATGCTACCATCTGATTTAAACCTGGGTTTGTATATCCATTTGCATCCTATTGGCTTTTTATGTTTAGGCAATTCAGTCAATTCCCAGGTATTGTTTTGCATTATTGATTCATATTCCTCCTCCATTGCATTTCTCCATTCATCATGTGCATTGGCTTCATCAAAACTAATGGGTTCTATGACATTCGAAATGCTACTCATAAGGGCATAGTCTTTGTACCTTTCAGGAGTTCGAACCTGTCTTGAAGATCTTCTTAGCTATTGATTACCTTCCTCTTCGCTGTGTGAACTTTTGTCTTCATCACTAGTTGAACTTGGACTGTTTGTATCACTGAATCCCTCTTGTTGTTGCTGCTGTTCTTGTATGTTTGGCTACTGTAATACAGTTTGTTGTTCTTGTGTAACCCCTTCATCAAGAACTGGTTCATCAAGAACTTTATGCCATTCCTCATGCCTTTGGTTGCTGTTCTCTGAAATTTCTGTTTCCTGTTCATGGAAGAGTACATCTCTACTTGCAAATACCTTGTGAGTAGAAGGATCAAACAATTTATATGCTTTGAATTGAGAGCAGTAACCTATGAAGATACATTTAATGGCTTTAGCATCCAGATTCTTCCTATTTTCCTTTGGAATATGTGCAAAATCCGTACACCCAAAAACTTTCAAATTCTGAACTACTGGTTTGAAACCATACAAAGCTTCAAAATGAGTAATATTATCAAGACTCCTAGTTGGACTTCTATTCTTTAGGTAAACAGCAGTATTTATGGCTTCACCCCAGAAGGTATTTGAGAGACTCTTACCTTTCATCATACTACGTGCACACTCTACCAATGTTCTGTTTTTCCTTTCAACAACTCCATTTTGCTGTGGAGTGCTGGGTACTGTAAACTGCTGTACTATTCCATTATCTTTGCAATATTTGTTGAAGTCCCCTGATTTATACTCTCCCTCTTGATCTGAACGAAGGATTTTAATGGATTTTTCTGTCTGTTTTTCAACCATGTTTCGGAACTCCTTAAAGTACTCAAAAACATCACTCTTTATTCTAAGAAAGTAAACCCATGTGTATCTTGTGCAATCATCAATAAATAGCGGAAAATAAAATGCACCTCCTAAGGATCTAGTCTGCATAGGCCCGCAAACATCACTATGCACAAGATCTAACACATCTCTTTTTTTCTTATTAGGATTAGAAGGAAATTCATTTCTGTGCATCTTTCCTAATGCACGTCCTTCACAAGGAATGTTCACATTTTTTAACATGGAAGTCCTTCAACCATATTATGATTCAATAATAACAATAAATCTTGATGATTGATGTGACCATACCTTTGATGCCAAAGACTCTCTGTTGGCATGATTGCAGAAGTTAGTGGGTAATGCTCTTTACTAGTAACATCAAGCTTGTATAGGCCTCCTACTCTGACTCCTTTTGCAAGAGTTTTGTGTTGGTCCAGTAAGTCCTTCACTATGCAGTAGTTTTTGAAGAATTCAACCTTCAAATTCTGATCTGTAATAGTAGACACAGATATCATATTTTTCTGTATCCCTAGCACATACACTACATTGCGAATGTGACGAACACTACCATTTGGCAATGTCACTGGAATATATCCGTATCCCTTGATTTGATAAGCACGGTCATCACCAAGATATATACTAGCACCATTCTGTGTTTCTTTATAGTTAGTATACCACTTCTTATTACAAGTCATATGCACTGATGCTCTGGAGTCAACAAACCAAGCATCAATATCATCAATTTCAGCAGATAAAGCAGCATTAGACACAAACAGTCTAAGATCCCTTGAGTCAAAGTTTGGCGTTTCAGAAATCTTATCAGCAATTTCATCTCTAGCCATAAACAGTTTTAGATCATGTGGTGAAGAGTCTTCAGCAAAATGACCTGAATGTTTTCTAGGTTGTCTATTCCTAGCCTCATCATTCTTTTTCTTATAACAGACTTTAATAAGATGTCCAGGTCGACCACAATAAAAACAACTTTTTGACTCATTCCTGTTAGATGGCATACCTTGATTCGGTCTTTGAGGAGCTCTACTCTGTGATGACCTGCCTTCTCTGCCTCTTTCTCCTGATCTCCCTCTCGGAGATCTCTTATTTGACCACAATGCCAAACCTGAATCTTGAGGGTTAAAGTTCCCACGCCTCTCTTCTTCTTGCAGCAAAATACCTGTCAGCTCTTCAAAAGTAGGAGGTTTCTCCCTTGCTGCAAGACCTGTTATAAACATATGGTAGTCCTCTAGCATACCATTCAATGTAATTGTTACGAGATCAGTGCTGGAGACCTTTTCTCCTATGTCTCCTAGCTTATCTTTCACTTCTTTGAGACGACCCAAGAAAGAACTAACAGACTCATTTGCATCCATCTTAATGCCTAGCAATTTAGTTTTTAAGAAAAGCAAACGGTTTGTATTGCTAGTTTCATACAAATCTTTAAGTGCTGTCCATGTTTCAGCAGAAGTTTTAGCTTCTCTGATATGTGGAATAATACTATCTTTAACAGACATTCGTAACAGTACCTTGGCTTTGTTCTCGCGCTTATCCCAGTCTTGAATTTGTGCTGGTGTTCTACCCGCAGCTGCTACAGGTTTCGCTTCATCTCCATTGGTGATTGTCTAGACACCATAGCCTTCCATCAGCGTCTACATTTTGAATTTCCAGTTTATGAAATTCGAGCCATCCAATTTGTTGGCCTCGTTGAGATAGGTCTCTGCCAATGGATTTGACATCTCAGCAATGAAATCCTAGTGATTTAGCGTAGGCTTCTTCTCAGCTTGGACGGGCCTCTTCAGATCTGGGTGCTGGGTACTCTCTGGGAAGCTTCTCCTCAGCTTCTCCTCAGCTTCTCCTGAGCAGCTCCACGCTGATTTGTTTACTCTGCACTGTGATCTGTTCTTGAGTTAACTAAGAGACAGATCTCCCAGAGGCTATCACGGTGTCAATACTCACGCTCACCAAGCAGCTCACGCTCAATCGCTGCTTCTCTAGGGTGGAGGAAATTGTTGCTTCTTCGGACGACTTCTTCTTCTCAGGCTCCTTCAACGCTTTTCCTTCACAATTCTTCAGACGACAGCTCTTCTTCACTCTTCTCACGGCCGCTTCAACTTTACTCAATACAGTGTATGCATAAAGAAAGGCACATCCGGTGGAGGACGCCAACACCAAGAGTCCCTTTAGGGATCGGACCCCAGAAGAATTCACAAACTCGCAGAAACGGATCGCTGCCTAACTTCACGTCTCTGAAAACAAATTTGAAATGGATCTCCATGTCTCCACGCTTCTCCTTCAATTTTCACAACAAAGCATTCACTCTCACGCATTCACCCAAGCTCTGATACCAAGTTAAAACAGAGCAGTGAACTGAAGAAAACAGAGCACATTTGGTGAAAACAGAATGAATACGGAGAGTAACACTCAATCCGTTTATATTGACTGAAGCATTCAGAAAACGGTTACAACAAACATCGCAGAAATAGGATATGCGTTAATTAAAACTACAGTTCAACTAGCTGACTCATAAATTCTCCATTATTTCAAGTGTGGGGGCATAGAGAGGTCGTGTTGGTGCCTTGAGAAGAGGTCAAGGGTTTTCGTGGAGACACCACTGGTTTAGTTGGTGGCTGGGCTACGCCCATTTTCTTGTTAATCTGTGGCTTCATACAAGTGCTGAGTCACTCTAAGTAGGATTTGGATAATTTCAATGATTGATAATTGTCAGGTATATATAATTTTGATTGTTTAAGGAATTTTACAGCAGAAATGTCGAATTCATTTGCAGATAATTATCTCAATGAAGCATCCATGCTCGATGGTGATAATTATATTCTCTGGAAATTTAAGATATTGACTATTTTTGAAGTATGGAATGTATGGACTGTTGTAAATGGAGATGAAACCAAACCCACGGGTGCTGCTGGTACAGAATGGGAGAAACAAGAAATGAAGGCCAAAGTAATGTTACGGATGTCTATGAAGGACAGCTTAATTCCACACATCAGATATTGTAAAACTTCCAAGGAGATCTCAAAGATTTTGAAAGGATTGTATGAAACTACAAACTCAAATAGGGTTTTGTTTTTGAAGACTAAGTTATTGTCCATGAAATTGGAAGCACATGAGAATATTGCCACCTATGTTTCCAGAATTAAATATCTATGTGATCAGTTAAGTGCAATTGGTCATAATGTTTCCAATTCTGACATGGTAACTATTACATTAAAAGGTTTAATCACATATTATTATGTCTTTATTTCAAGTCTGGGAGGTAGAGCAAAGCCACCTACATTATATGAGTTAACAGGGATTCTTCTACAAGAAGAAGAAAGAATGAAGGTGTTTGAGATGGACTCTCATACTTCAGAATTAGCATTAGTAGCCACAGGAAAACAACCATACAGGGCCAAGCCATGGGATAAAAACAGAGTAGGAAAGTTTCAGCCAAGGAACAGAGGTATGAATCAATCAAAATTTGATGCACATGATAATAAAAATGATGGTTGTTTTTACCGCAAAACCTGGTCATTATGCTAAGGATTGTCATAAAAGGAAAGCTAATGAATCCAAACAGAAGTTCAAAAAACATAATGGAAATTATGTGATAATTGACACCTATATCAATTATGATTTTAAGAATTTAAAGTTGTTTATTTCTGAAGCTGCATTATCTGCAGAAAAACTGATGAAGAAAATCCATGGTTCATAGATTCAGGTGCCTCAGCTCATATGTCTTGTGTCAAAGAGTGGTTTGATGAATATCATGAGAGCACAAATGAAACACACATATATTTAGGAGATAATAGATCTCATAAGATTCAAGGTTACGGAGTAATATGTGTGAATTTACCTAATGGACAAATGAAACACATTCACAATGTGTTGTATGTTCCAGGCATCAAAAAGAATTTGATTTATGTTTCCTCAATAACTGATCAAAATTTGAATGTAGAATTTATGCAGTCTCACTGTCTTGTAAAGGATATTCATAATCATTATAAAGTCATAGCCACAGGGACAAGAATTGGAGGATTGTATAAACTTGATGTAACAAAGTCCAATCATTAAGCATTAACATCTACAACAATGACAACTGAAGAGTTATGGCATCGCAAGTATGGACATCTTAATCAAAATGACTTAGTACTACTTCAGAAGAAATTGATGGTTGAAGGGCTTACTATTTTAAAGAATGAGCATATAGAATGTGAAGCTTGTGTTGTCACTTAGTGCTACAATATACTTTCTTATATTTGTTGATGACAGATCGAGATTTACTTGGGTTTATTTTATAAGGAAAAAGAGTGATGTATTTGAATATTTTAAAGAATTAAAAACTATGGTGGAAAAGAAAACAAGAAAATGCATTAGATTCTCAAATCTGATCAAGGTGGAGAATATACCTCAGGAGCTTTTAAAAGCTTTGCAAGAACAATGGGATCATTCAACAATTCACAGTTCCTTCTACACCACAGCAAAACGGTGTAGCTGAAAGGAAGAACATGACATTAGTGGAATGTGCTCGCAACAAGTTGAAAGGTAAAAATATCTATAATGGTTTTTGGGAAGAAGACATTAACATTGGTGTTTATTTGAAAAATAGAAGTCCAACTAAGATTCTATATCTAAAAACGCCTTTTGAAGTCCTTTATGGCTATAAACCTGAAGTTGGTCATTTAAGAATATTTGGTTCCAATTGGTTCCAAGGCATTAACTCATATCCCCAAAGATGACAAAATAAAACTTGATGCAAAATCTATTAAGTGTACATTCCTTGGCTATTGTGATGATCATAAGGATTACAAATTGTTTGATCTTAGTGCACATAAACTTATAGCAAGTAGAGATGTCATTTTTCATTAGAATACAGATTATGAAATAAGTAACTGTGATGTCTGGGATACTCCTTATGACAATGATGTTCATGTTACAATTGATATAGATGGTGAATAGGAACAGGTAGAAGAACAGGTTCATGAGCAGAAACAAGTACAAGAACAAAGTGAAAGCAGCATGGATACTATAAACACTCCTCTTAGAGGGGATCCTACACCTCAGAAAAGAAGAAGTGAACGTGAACAAAGTGGTGGACCATAGAGGAAATCACCACGAACAATCCAAGTACCCTTCAGGTATAAATATTATGCATTGATGACACAAGTAGTGAATATTGAAGAACCTGTTACTTATGAACAAGCCAAAAATCATGAAGAATGGAAAAATGCAATGCATGAAGAATATGAATCAATAATGAAGAATGAAACATGCGAATTAATAGAACTGCCTAAAAACAAAGTTCCCATAGGATGTAAATGGTTGTATAAAACCAAATTTCATGCAGATTGAAGTATTGACAAATATAAGGCCAGATTAGTTGCTTTAAAAGGATATTCACAAAAGAAAGGAATTGATTATGAAGACACTTTTGTACTTGTAGCTAAATTAAATACAATAAGAGTCATGATTGCATTAGCTACACAACACAATTGGAAAATACATTAGTTAGGTGTTAAATCTGCATTTCTGAATGGTGATTTAAAAGAACAAGTTTATTTGGTTCAGGTTGAAGGATTTATAAAGAACAGACAAGAGGATCTTGTCTGTAAGATAAATAAAGATTTATATGGTTTGAAACAAGCACCTAGATCTTGGTATACTAAGATTGATTCATTCTTTGCTCAGCAAGGTTTTGTGAAAAGAAAAAATGATCCTAATCTGTATGTCAAAAAGGATGAAGAAGAGAATGTTGTTTTGATATCCTTATATGTTGATGATTTGATTATCACAAGTAGTGCTTCTCCTTTGATTGAAGATCTTAAAATTTAGTTATCACAGATGTTTGAAATGAAAGATCTTGGTGAAATACATTATTGTTTAGGTCTGGAAATATGGAGAGAAGTCGGTAAAACAATGATCACTCAAAGTAAATACACAAGGGAAATATGGGAAAGATTTAATATGAGTGGAATCAAGCCAGTGACAACACCTTTAGAACATAATGTTAAGTTATCCATTGTTGATGAAAATAAAGAGGTAAATGGTACTTTGTATCGACAGTTGGTGAGAATTTTGAACTATCTCACTACTACCATGACAGATATAGCATATTCAATCAGTATTCTTAGTCAATTCATGGCTAAGCCACTTGAAAGTCACTAGGTAGCTGCAAAGAAAGTTCTTCGATATCTAAAAGGAACTGTTTTAATTTTGGTATTATTTATACTGATAATTGTGATGTTGAGTTGACAGGCTACTCTGATTTAGATTGGACTGGAAATCTTGATGATATGAAATCAACTTCAAGGTATGCATTCAACATAGGTATAGGGGTTGTGTCATGGAGCAGTAAGAAACATCCAACTGTTTCTTTATCATCAATAGAAGATGAATAAAAAGCTCTATGCAATGCTACTTGTGAAGCTGTTTGGTTAAGGATAATTCTTGAAGATATTGGAAATAAACAAATGAAGCCAACTATTCTCAAATGTGACAATCAGAGCTCTATTAAATTGGCACACAACCCAATTTATCATGCCAAAACCAAGCATATTGAAATTCAACATCATTTTGTAAGAGGAAAGATACAATCAAATGAAATTGACTTGATCTATTGTAATACCACTAATTATGTGGCTGACATATTTACCAAGCCTCTTGGAAAGAAGAACTTTGAAGAATGCAGGAAACAATTAGGTGTGGTAGAAAATCCATTTCTCCATTAAGGGGAAGTGTTCGATATTAATGTAGAAATGAATAAAATTGAAACAGCTGCAACTGAATCCACACTTGCCTTATTTATTATTATCTGATCCATTTTTGTAGGGATCTATTGTTTGTGTGACAAGCTATATATGTAATGCATTTCCTCCTTGAAAACCAATAAAGTGAGTCTGAGAGCTTCATCTCTGTTAAAACTCGGTTACACTCTGTTTGAATAATGTTAGAGGACACTTTTAGGATGAATATGCTATCAAAATATGGAGAAAAAGTGAGGTACAACTTAAGAACTTCAATAACGAGATACTAATACTAATGTTAAAAATATGGAATTGTAACGATATTCTTGGAAAGTTAGTGGTAAGAAAATGGGTTGTACAATGAAGCTCCATCTAGGAGAGCTCATCTTGTAGTACTATTAGCTGCTCCAAATCCTTTAGCATTTTCTTCCAACTCAAACTATAAATAAAAATATAAATACAATAAAAAAACATTTCATAATATATTCAAAATAGTTATCTTTATAGAAATTATCTCTCGAATTGGTTGCAATTGAAAAGCATTCCTCATAGCCTTAGGCACACTATCACACTTAATTTATATATGACAGAGGCCACCCCTAAGCTAAGGCTATCATACCACAAGGCCAAAGCTCCTCATGATTTTTTCATAGCCCACAACCTAGAAAATTATTTGGTGCCAAAATCCCCTCTATAACTACCCTAATCAAATAATACTCTTCCTCCTTAGCTTGCATACCACCAATAATGAAATACCCTTCTTTGCATGAAATCCTTAAGCTAACCCAATTCCCTTTCAGTGTTTCGTTGTAGGCTATCCATGGAATCTCACTACTATAAATCCAAGAAGTTTTAGTTGTAGGCCAAGTTTCCTCTCACATTGGAACATCAACCATTAGCACTAATTTCCCATGGAAATTTTGAGTCAAAGTGCATGGAAGTACAATTAAAAACATATTTTTCTTTCCCCAATTCATACTAGCAAGTATTAATGATTGCAAGAATGATTCTTCAAGCTCAATTTCCAACCTTATATTTGGATGTTCTCAACTCTCCATGTGGCCCTCATGAGGGGTCCATGTTTTTCTCTTTAATCCCAAGCTTAAAATAATAATAAAAATAAGGTTAATTAAATGACTTTCCTAATCACGGGTTTAGTGATTTTTGGATTATATTTATAGCTTGTAAGATTTATAAGTAAGGCTAAGGACTTGTGTTAATAATTCAATAGGGTCCTCTCCTCGTTTGTGTGGTGGCTGGATCGATTCATGCAGGCTTGTTGTCATTGAATCATTTGCAGAAAACAATGCAAATGAGATTCTTAAGTTAAATATGCATCTTATGACAAAATATTGTTATATGAATTGGTTGTTTCTTTCATCGATTAAACATTTAAAACTAAACACAAAAAATTACTATTCTTTCGCTGGAAGCAATGACAACAAGCTCTTTGGTGCCTTCAATTCCATAGTAATTATGCAACAACATATCCCAGTGGGATTATTCCAGAGACCAGACCCAGGTCTGGTACCCTCAATCCTTATCAACTATTTACTCTCCAACAACATATCCCAGTGGGATTATTCCAGAGACCCAGGTCTGGTACCCTCAACCCTTATAAACTATTTACTCTCTAATTAGGAGATTTTTGGTCTATTTTTGTTTTATAACTTGTATAGTTGCAGTTGCCTACAAAAACAAAGTGAAATACAATTATTGCAAGTAAACAAATAGAGTGTTGTTCAGACTCTTTGCAGCCACTACCAAAGAGTTTGTTAAAATTATGGAATTTGTGAGAGTAGGATGGAATTTTTTTATAAAATGGATAAATGCATTAGAGAGTTTTAAGAGATTACATCTAAAGGCCTTTGGCCAAAGTAAAGGATTTAGGGGGGCTTCAGTTGTTAGTCATGCAAATAGATTTATAATAATATGGTTGGGAGCTTAGCTCATCTTGTATTCACATTGAAGCATCACATGCAACTCCTCGGTTGCAGGAGAAGTTAAGTAGCAATGTTAGACATTACTTCCTGGAAAGGGACACCTGCATGGATATAACTCACAAAGCTTGGCAGTGATTGCAGGCAACACTATCCCTTCTTATTTTTGGGAAAATCTTCAAAGGTTCGATAACTGGCTAGCAGGAAACATATTCAACAACTTGTTTTTTTTCTAGAGATCTTTCTCTCTTGCTTAGTATCATAATTTGAGTACGAATATGAATATGGATACGAATACAACCCAACACAGGAGAAATATGTAACTAAAAAATCTAATACCATTAAAATAAGGAAGTAGACTTCTTGTATATAATAATTTTAATTAAATATACATCAATATACTATAAATTTCACAACCAAAATTAGTATTTAAAAAACAAAAGTATATGCTAAGAGTATGGGAGAGAAGACAATTAGTTATTAATAATTATTTTAATAAGAAAGTAGGAAATATTTACCACTATACCATGAACTGAATCAAGAAGTCTGCAAGGAATATGGGAGAGAAGATAATTAGTTATTAGTAAGTATTTTAATAAGAAAGTAAGAAATAGTTACCACTATATCACTATGAACTGCATTAAGAAGTAGTGTGGGAGAGAAGACCATTAGTTATTAATCATTATTTTAATAAGAAAGTAAGAAATATTTATCACTATACCATTATGAACTAAGTATGAAATTAAATGAAATTTATTTTATAATGTTTAAATAATTAAATTTAATTTTTTTAAATAAGGTTTCAAAATAGATTTTTTTAAATATTCAACACCAACATCAATACTAAATATTTCAAACATTCTGAATAGTTCAAAATTTCTGTTTAAAAAAAAACACAACCAAATTATGTTATTATACTCTCTTGTTCCTAACTTACTACTCTTCATAGAAAACATTTTGGGTTATCCCAATTATTCATAGTTGCCCTAGTATATAACAATCTAACCCAATTATTCATAGTTGCCCTAGTATATAACAATCTATGCATTAATATACTTGCCTAATTAAAATTCAATTAGCAAGAGCATCAATCAAATATCTATTATAGATGGAAACCCTTAATACTTTATATATAATAAAAAAACAGAACATACAAGCAAAGATGTGACATATCCCACTAGACAACTCAAAATCATTATAAGCTTTATTTTAGACGAATAGGTTGCTCATCAATTGACAAATTTCATTACCATAGTGAATGAAGAAAGACTTAAAAAAACAAGTTTAGTGTTATGAGGAGCTAGCCAAAAATTGATGGATATAACTTTTACTAAATTCAACCTAAGACTTGTGATATAATATCCTTGGATTCACCAAATTCATTGTATTTATTGTGTATTTAAATTAAATACACAATATATGAATTAAATTAAATAAAAAGAGTTGGACCAAGAATGCACTATCTAACATTGAAAATTTAAAGATATATCTAAATTCATCCAGATTTAATGAACTTATTACCATTTAGATGTAAATTGCTTCCATTCGTCAAGCATGAAATTGGTTAGCCTGGTAGATCTATTAAGGTTTAGATATGTTAAATACTTTTGAGAAATTCTTACTGAGTATCAGTTTTAATTATTTTTTTCAAATTTTTAATTTGAATATGAATTTTTATTTTTTAATAAAAAATAAAGATATTATTTATTAATTTATTTATTTTCTTTTATATAATATATTTGTACCATAAATTTATCATATATAACTTTGTTCACATTAAAAAACCTAATTCACACAAAAAAAAATATAAAATATTAAATTTAAAATCAAAATACAATTAATATATTTATAGCAACAAAGTTATATTAGAAAAGTTTTAGGTGGTCGCTGCTGGAGCCGCGCCCTAGCCTCGCCCTATCTGCCGCCGTGCTGGTGTTGCTTCGCCTCAGGCGCCCCATGGCTACGCCTGGGGGAGGGCTCTCCCCTCCCTCTGTCCCTTCTGCCACTGAAGAAGCTTTCAAATTGCTACTACGATCTCCTGGATCCAATCCGGTGCCCCCTTCCATCCCGGAATTCATCAAAAAGCTTGATTCAATTTTTGAAATTGACCTGCCATGTGAACTCCCCATTAAGATTGCTCTAGCTCTGGCTGATCGAGGATTGGTAGGCCAGTTCATGGGGCTTTGGCCCTCAACCAAAACCACTGACGACTGGATTCAACGGAACTGGAGGCCCCAACTCAAGAATAGTGTTACCTGCTACTCCGTGGGCCGAGGGTTCTTCATTTTTGAGTTTATAGCCAAAGAAGACCGTGACCTTATCTTCAGAAATGGTCCATATTTCATGGGACCTCAAGGGCTGTATCTCAACAGATGGACTCCAGATTTCAATGCAGAAGTAGATGTTCCAAAGGAAGTTCCAGTGTGGGTAAGGCTTCCAAACCTTCCAGTCCACTGCTGGAACACTCAAACCCTGGAAAAAATTGGGAATGCTCTTGGGAGATACATTGACAAAGCTGACAACAAGGGCCAATATTCATGTGCCCGAATATGTGTAGAGGTTGATCTTGAAGCAGGGCTTCCTGAAGCAGTTAAACTAAAAGTTGGAGATTGGCACCATTATCAAAAGCTCGACTACGAACAGCTGCCATTCAAGTGCCGCCAATGTCACGAACATGGACATTTTCAAAGAAACTGCCCTAAATCACAGGTCTCGAAAGAAGGAGAAGGATGGAAAAAAGTCAAGAAAGGTAAGACAATCGCCAAAAATCAGGAAAAAAGGACTACAGGGGATATGCAAAACCAACCTTCAATCTCAAACAAGACGCCCCAGGAATCCACAAAAGAATCCCCAATCGTTATTCCAAACCCTAAGGAACAACAGGAACCCAGAAATCAAAATGGGAAGGCACCAACCAATGTAAGCGATGAACCCCAATTGACAAAGCAGCCTAGTAGAAAAGAGGCGGAGCCCCAAATCGCAGATCAACTGGAGCCTGGGGAAATAACCCAACATCTAATGGGGGCTGAGGCCCCAGGCTCCCCCAAAGAAACAAATGAAGAACTATTGCTTCTAGAATCAGATCCAGGAGAAGAAACGGATGAAGGTGCCTCTTCAAGCAGTCTGCATTAAATTCCTATCAAAAATCCAAGAGGGAGGAAATCTAAAAAGAAACAAAGAGAAGAAGCAACACACCTAGCAGTCCTTGAGGGGTCTCAAAAAACTCTAAAAGGGATCATGCACACTAGATCCAAAAAAGGAACAACTCAGGCCTTAAAAGAGGCCAATCCCTTCTCCCACAGTCCCTAATGAGATACATTTCCTGGAATTGCAGAGGTCTAGGCTCAACCCTAAAAGAAGATGCAATGAGAGATATGATCCGAATTCATAAACCAGAGATTTTGCTAGTCCAGGAAACAAAAATGGAGGAGCCTGCTATCCTCCAAGCCGGGAAAAAGTTCTGAAAAAAAGGTACTGGTATTGGAAACAACTCCAGAGGTGCTTCCGGAGGAATAGCCACCTTTTGGGACCCCTCCCTGTATGACATTGAAGCTGAAGAACGAACGTTGCACTGGGTTTTCACAAAACTCATCCACAAACAGTCTGGACGAAAGGTAAGTCTGTTCAACCTCTATGTTCCCGTATTGCATGTGGAAAAAAAAGATTGTTGGAATACACTAGAATCCTTTCTTAATTTGCAGCAAAGAGAAAATATCATAGTAGCTGGAGATCTGAATGTCACCCTGGCATCTAATGAAAAAAGGAGAGGCACTCCGGTCAGAGACCCATCAAGGGAATGGGTTGAAGACATCATCATTGGATGGGATCTGATTGATATCAAGCCTGTCAAAGGCAAGCTTACATGGATGAACAAAAGAATTGGACCCGGCCATGTTGCAGCCCGGCTTGATAGATTCCTTGTCCATTCCTCTTTTCTCTCCATGGGCCTTTTAGCCTCTTCCAAAATCCTCCCCCATAGCACTTCCGACCATAAGCCCATCCTTCTTGAGTTAGCTCTTGATCAAAACCTTGGTCCGATCCCCTTCCGTTTCAGCTCGCTCTGGATCCATCATGATGATTTTCTGCAAATTGTCGCCGATTCCTGGAATGCCCACTTAAATGGTTCGCCTTCCTTCATCTGGGAATCCAAAATAAAGAGGCTCAAACACGCCCTTAAAGACTGGGCCAAGCGCATCACTTCTCCAGTTTCAAAAGGGGAACTCGCTCAAGCTGAGTTGGAATCGCATCAAACCAGCGTGGATTCCTCTCCTGCGTCAAACTATCTCCTCAAAAAGGAAGAGACCCTTCAGAAAAACTACTTCTTGGCTTGCAGGAGAGAAGAAGAGTACCAGAGACAAAAATCCCGTAATCTCTGGCTTTTGAGTGGAGACAAAAATACAAAATATTTCCATAAGCAAGCTGAGGCACGGAAGAACTACAAAGCTGTATCGGAAATAAATTTTGAAGGTGGCCTGATCAAAGACTTTGAAGGCATAAAGAATGCAGCTGTGGAAACCTTTAAAGACCTCTTCACCGCCCCCATTGAGGATCTGATTGACATCTCCTCCCATCCCTTTGATCTTATCCCTCATCTCATCAAAATGGAGGAAAATAAATTTCTAACTGCTCCTATCACCATGGAAGAGGTTAAAAACGCCCTCTCAATTATGAAACCGGATAGTGCCCCCGGCCCAGATGGCTTCACAACAAGATTCTTCACCTGCTGCTGGGAAATAATAAAGTATGACCTCTTAAAAATGATCTGGTACTCGCAGAAGGTCAACAAACTGGGAGGCAGCACCAATTCATCCTTCCTGGCATTGATCCCGAAAGAAAAAGGTGCCACTACCTTCAATCAGTTCAGGCCTATCTCGCTGTGCAATACTGGGTACAAGATTATAACCAAGATCATAGCCACCAGGCTTAAAAGAATTCTCCCTAGGATCATCCCGGAAAACCA
>LPNX010764047.1:167687-201830 GCA_001517045.1 Pseudotsuga menziesii
CATCTGAACAATTTAAAAAAGAATTGGAGTTATACAAAAAGATATCCGGAAGTAAAATAAACTTCCAAAAAAGCAAAATATTCAGCTGGAAGTGCTCAGCCAGAGAACTAAGGGACATCACTAGAATGCTGGGGATGGAAGGAACAAGAGACTGGGACAACTTCACCTATCTAGGCATCCCCATTTGCAAAAACAAAGTCAAGACAGCAGACTGGGAGCCTATTGTAGACAAGCTCAAAGGCAAAATCCAAAAATGGGGTGCCAATTGGCTCAACCTTACAGGTAAAACTATTCTTATAAAATCTGTTCTTAATAGCATGCCAATTTACCAATCTTCTATCTTACTTGCTCTGGGCTCAGTAGTCCTAAATATTGAAGGGCTGCTCAGAAAATTCATTTGGGAAGGAGGTAAAGGGAATGAAAAGAAAATCCATCTGGTCAGCTGGGAAAAGATTAAAAAACCTTGTGATGAAGGTGGGCTCCATGTGCGCAGTTTACCTACCCAAAACCTAGCTTTAGGAGCCAAGTTTCTATGGCAGTTGATCATAGGGAAAGAAAGTTGGAGCAAGGAAGTACTCCGCAAAAAATAATTCCCGGGAACAAGGAAGAGGTGTCTGGACATGCATCCCCCAATGAGAAATGGCTCTCCAATTTACAAATTATGCATTAAAGCTTTGAATCCCTTCAAAAACAATCTTTACTGGATACCTGGGAATGGAAAATCAATCAAAGTATGGGAAGACTCCATACTGGGTGATACCCCAATAGGTTTACGCATGGAAGTCAACAACATCCAACGTTGGCTTCTGGATAAAGGTGCCACCTTGTTATGGGATCTTTCAGCTTGGGAAGGAAACTACTGGATTGGATGGGATCTAGGCCACTTCCCCCCCGAACTTAACTCTGAAGCGGAAGCCTTGATTGCCCTACTCCAAGGCAAATCCCCTATCAAAAAAGAAACCAGAGATAGAAGGGGTTGGGGGAACACTGGAAGTTACTCAACCTCAGAAGGATACAAGAACATTCAAGCAATCCCTTATGCAGTCCCCAATCCAACTGTCTGGAAGTTTATATGGTCCAAAACCTTCATCCCGAAAATTGATATCTTCTGCTGGTCAATAGCCCACAAAAGTATCCTCACAGGAGATAACCTTAAGGAAAGAGGCATGGAAGGCCCTTCCCGATGCCCTCTCTGCAAACTCAAGGAAGAAACTGCGGATCACATCATTCTTGACTATCCTTTCTCCAAAGAAGTGTGGTTAAATGCCATGAATCTAAACCAAGGCACTACTCTCCCTCATACTATACAGGATCTCTTCTCAAATTGGATGAACCTGTTTCCGTTTCGTCTGGCCAAAAAAACTCTGCTCCAAACTGCCTGGGAATGGCTCCCAAAAGCTATTTGCTGGAAACTCTGGCTCGAGAGAAACAACAGAATTTTCAGGAATCAAGAAACTCTTCCCCGAAAAATAGCAGCTCAGGCAAGAGAAATCCTAGGGAAGCTCTGGAAAGCAGCCTTTCCTTAAAAAACCCCAATCAGCTCCTGCCAGACGAGTTACATTGGTTAAGCACGTTAGCTCGCAATCTTCAGAACCGAAACAATCCCAATAATCCTCAGAAAGAGCATTGGGAAATAAGACTTGATGAAGTTGATTTCATGCGCTGGAAGTCAACTTTGAATGAACCTTGTCTCTTCTTCGACTGTGCATCAAAGGGAAACCCAGGCTTAGCTGGTGCCGGTGGAGCGATCATCTTGGCCAATGGGAACATGCTCAGTAAGTATGCTTGGGGTCTAGGAATTGACTCTAATAATGTTGCTGAATTTTGTGGGCTCTGGCAAGGCTTAAAAATCGCACTTGCTAAAGGAATTGGCAATCTCTCAGTCTTTGGGGACTCCCGGCTTCTGATTAATTCCCTTATAAACAAGACGAGTCCTTCGCATATCAATCTTTGCCAAATCTTCCAGAAAATCCTTCACCTAAGCAAAGATTTCCAAAGTATTAGATATTTCCATGTGCTGCGTGTGCTGAATATGCAGGCTGATAAAGAGGCTAATCGTGGGACAGCGTTGGGCAAAAGCATCTTAAGTATTGATGGAGTTGATCAGAGATGTGACATCCCTTAGCTGTTGGGTATTCGGGATCTTTTTACAGCGTTTCCATTCGTTCTGCATACTCCACGTTTTCCATACTCATGAGCAGGGCAGATATTCTCTGCAAATTTGCAGACTGCCAGGATTCCTCGTCCTTTGGGCTCCTCCAAGCTTGTTACTTAAGATTCACCTCCTCTGCTATGGTTCCAGCAATATTGTTATTTGCTCTGTGGATTTAATCCCCAGAAAAGAAGACTGTGTGACCAAGCTCTTTGTGCTTCGCGCCGTCTCCTCCAGCACTGCTAGATCGAGTTCTGATCTGAATCAAGGAAAATCTCGCCTCATAATGGCATCAAAAGGATCATCAAGCTCAGGTCCATCAACGAAAGGATCGGGTCGCTGGAATCCTCCATGGGTCGTCTCAGAGATAAATTAGATAATCAAGATAAGAAGCTGCAAGATGTCACCAAGGCTGGTGAACAAACTTGGGATCTACTGAACAAGGATCTGAGGCAACTCCGTGAAGATCTCTCGGCCTCCACTGAAAAACTGGAGGATTTCAAGGATGAAACGCGCACAAGCTTCAAGGACGTGGCTATCACTCATGGAGATTTTGGCAAAAGAATTAGCGCTCTAGAATCTGCAGTTTCCAAGCTGATGGCCAAACTGGGCAACTGAATTCGCTCTACAGGCACTCTTCCCCTTCTTGCTGCTTCTCGGCTTAACACATTCCACAGTACTATTTAAATAATTGTATTCAAGCCGTTGGGAGGCTTTGGATCCCCTGCCTCGTTTTGATGAAGAATCTATCTCATCTTTGTAGCTGTTTTAACTCTGTATTAAGCCTTCGGTAGTTGTTTACCGGTATCAATATATTCTACACCTATGTTATTGTAAAAAAAAAAAAAAATTATATTATATATGGTAAATTATGACAACTATTTCTCAAGCATCATTTTCCAAACCATCATAGCTTCATCCTAACACATCCTTTTTACAAAATACTATCACGACATATATCATGTTACAAGAAGCATTGCAAACAAACCTTTTACTTAAGTATATATACTTGGTGGTTGAAACCATCTGGTTTCACAAAATTACATTAACATAATTAATATTTTTAAGTATTATTTATATTAATATATTTTTTTTATGATTGTTTATTTTAAATATTTATTTATATAAATATTATAATAATAATAAAATTATGTAATAAATATTGTAATTAGATTACAATGAAATGGATAAGATGGAATGTTTATTACAATTATTATTTATTATTAGCCAAGACCTAAAAAGTTGCAAGAATTTATTAATATCTATGATTTTATGAATTTATTCATATTCATATTTATAATGATTTTAGTTTAAAAACCTATGTTGATGTAATTTAAGTTAACTATCTAATTTAAATGTTTTAGAAAGAAGTGTACTCTTGACCATTAAAGTTACCATAGTCTAGATTTCTGGAATATATAAATCTTTTGGAGGATAGACTTTATATGTTTTTATTGTTTATTTATACATAGATAGTATATTGATATTTTTAATATTTTATTAAAAATAGAAACTATGTCTAAAAGGCGGGGACTATGATGTTTGTAGCTCTTGTTTTATATAGACACGTTTGGTTTAAAAAAATCACCTTAAAATTCTAAAATTTAGTGAAGATTTCTTGAAAAATTGGCATTTTGGGGGTGTTTCTCTCTAGTTTTCCCAAGCTTTTTTTGTTTTATTTAAAATGTGCCTACTTAATTCATAAAAATAGTTTTTTTCTTCTTCTCTTTTTTTTTTAATATTGTACATGTTAGTTGTAAAAATACTTAAAATTTAAGAAAAAAACAAAGATTATGTTAAGATTTTGTGAAGATTCTTTAAAAAAAAATGGTGTTTTCATGTTTTTTTATCGGTAGTTTAGGGAAGATTTGTGTAGATTCCCTTAAACTCCCTACATTATTTGGCAAACTACTTATCTTATTTGGAACAATGTGTTTGACTAAAACAAGATATTTCCACACATGTTGAACACCTTAAGAAACCACTCAGGCAATAGAGCACATATTGACAAATGAACCTCCATGCTCTTTAAATAGAGATCATGTACCAATTAGGTGTTAAGCCACGAATCAATCGCCATTAAGATCAAGGTGAAGATGAAGTGTCATATCATTTTATGTCTAGAAGATATCGTGACCTTTGGATTACATCAGTACAAATGCATATTAATGCATACTAAATAAACACACTTTACCTAAAGACACATTAGACCAACTTGATTGTAACTAACTCCTAAGTGTCTAAATGTCCTAATATCCCCCCCTTAAGAACAAATTAGGATAAAATTGAAGGATTTACAAAAGTGGCAATTTAAAAGGAAGGAGGCATTAAGGTATGTCCCCCTTTAACAACAAATTCCTAGACTCCTAACATAAATTAAAGTTTAGAAAACTTTACTTCGAATGACAATAGACTTTGTGAAGATGTCTGCAACTTGATTAACTATAGGACAAAAGAACACTTTGAGAATGTGATTTTGAATAAGTTTTTGATAAAGTGTCTATGTATCTCAATGTGTTTGTTGCACTAATGTTGAACTGAATCTTTGGTGATCTTGATGGCACTCTTATTGTCACACTAGAGGGTAGTTAGATGATGCTACAGAATCCAAATTCTGAAAGGATTTGTTGAAGCCACAAGGTTTCTTGACTTACATTAATTGTGGCTTGATATTCTACTTTTTCTAAAGAAAGAGCAATATATTGTCGACTCCCATCCTTCTTCTTAAAAAACAAAACTAGGACTCCCCAAATCTCTTCTTACAAGCCCAAGTGATAGGTCTAGAATTGATATTGAAAACATAACTTGTAGTATACTTCTGACCGTCAAGATCACCAACCCATTTAGAACTTGTGAAACTAACCAACAAAAGAGCCCCACCTTAGTTGTAATGAATCCTAGGTTGAGTTGTACCCTAGATATATTGAATTATCCTTTTTGTTTCTTTCCAATCACTTTCATGGGGAGTTTTCATATACTAGGAAACAAGTCCAATATCAAACAAAATATTAGGATGGGTATGATTCAAGTACAAAACACTACCAACTAACTGATGGTACAAGATTGCATCTACTTTGAGTGTAGTGTAGGTGGTTGTAAGTTTGACTCTATACTAGAAGGGAGATGCAGTTGGTTTACAATCTTCCATGTGAAAGAAACAAAGTGTTAGGAGGTGAAGTCAATATCCAAATATTCTCCTTGTTAAGTACATGACTAGGCTCACATGTGATTTGTATGCACTGGGGGTGTCATAAGGGGTGATGGCTAGCCCCCCCTTGTTCGAGGGTGCAAGGGAAGAGTTCCTAAGGAGAAAATTTATGGAACCTTTCGATGTATTTTAATCCCTTCTAGAACCTTCTTATGTATTGTATAAAACATAAATGACCCATGGAATTTCCGTACAAGAAAGTATTGTAATTTTTTCTTGAGTAATAATAAAATTCGAAGCTTCCATTGACCTATGGTTTTACTTGTGCACAACATAGTTTCCACATAAATATCATGTTTTATTGGTAATGTTGTTTGCTTATTTTTTATATATGTTTATAACATTTTGTATCAAATGATGGAAAATATCACAGGAATAGGGTTTTATATGAGTGGGAGATGGAACAAGGACATTGCGTTTAACCAAGTTTGATGGAAATAAGTTCTCCTTATGGAATATGAAGGTGGAGGATTTTCTAGCTGAAAATGACGATGACCTAGCCTTGAAAGGGGTTTTGAGAAAAGCAAGCAACATGACATATGAGGAGTTGATAAAGATGGATATTAAGGTGATTCCTACAATTCATCTTTTCCTAACAGACTCTGTTTTGTTCAATGTTGTTGAAGAAAATATTACAAAATCCCTTTCGAAGAAAATTGGGAAGTTGTATGAGATTAAGTTAGCAATAGATGAGTTTTTCTTGAAAAAACAACTTTATAATCTAAGGATGAAGGAGGTTCCATTTGTAGCAGATCATCTGAAAAAAGATTGATACATTGATTAGAAAAATGGCTTCAGTTGGTGTAAAGGTGGAGGTTGAGGATAGAGCGATCATTTTACTATAGTCCCTCCCATATATATAGGATCATTTAGTGATCACCATCTGCAAATCATCATTAGAAACTCTAAAATTTGAAGATGTGGTAGCCACTTGTTGGGAAAACAATTGAGGAAAAAATTGTCTCTAGAACCCTCTACTAGTGAAGCCCTACGTTTGAGAGTTCAATCTAGAGAAAGGGATCAACAAGGTAGATCACCTTCCAGATATAATTATAAAGGATGCATGATGAAAGGGAGGCATTGGAATTGTGGAAAACTAGGGAACTTGAGGAAGTATTGTTGGCATTGTCATCCGAAGAAGGAAAATAAGGAAGAAAAGCTAGATCAACCATCAACTATAGCTAGGATAACAAATTCATAAAAAAATGGAAACATGTGAGGCTTTTTGTCTTAGTAAGAATATATTTCTTGTATATGTCTGAGTTCTGAACTTAGGTTCATATTTCCACGTGTTTCCAAACAAATAATGGTTGTTTAAATATCATCCCTATAGTGGTGATATGGTTTACTTGGGTAAGGTAGAGAAAGGAAGTTGTGTGATGTATGGCATGTAATAGATCTATATTGGAATAATTTTCTCTCAATAAAGAAGATGGATAAAATGGGGTATTCTATTGACTTCGGTGATAATCATTGTAAGATTACCAAAGGAGCCCTAGACTCCTAGTGGTAGAAAAATGAGAATATTATGGGACCCTATATCATTTGTGATACAATGACAAACCATGTAGCAGTAACAAACTCAAGGATTTCTCCAGATGCAATGTTGATGTGGCATCAAAACCTTGGGCATATGAGTGAAAATGGTTTGAAAATTATGCATGGCCAAGGTATGCTTTATAGGATCAAGTCTTGTAATTTAGACTTGCATCGACACTATGTTTTTGGTAAACATAAGAGAGATCAATTTATTGCAAGCTATGGTAAAAGTTATGAATTTTTGCAACCTATTCATTATGATATATTTGGACCATCCCCAACTCTATCTATAAATGGTGTTATGCATTTTTTTAACTTTTATAGATGATTAATCTAACAGAGTGTGGATGTATATTTAAAAAAATATGTTACAAGTCTTTGATAAATTTAAGGAGTTCAAGGAACAAGTAGACAAAAGTTTGGGCAAGTATATTTAGTATGTCTTAAATTAAATAATGGAGGAGAGTTTTTCTTCAAGTAGTTTAATAAATTTTATAGGAAATAAGGAATTAGGAACCAGAAGGTTGCTCCATATACTCCACAACAAAAGGGCGTGGCTGAGCGAATGAATCAAATAATCATGTAAAATGCAAGAAGCATTCTTAGCACGCCTGGGTTAGATAATGGATTATGGAAAGAGGCTTCTAATACAATCGCTTATCTTATAAACATATCACCTAAAACTTTGTTAAATGGATAGATTCCAGAGGAATTTTGGTGTGGCGAGCCAACTGATTATTCTTATTTGCATACCTTTGGTTGTGATGCATTTTCCCATGTGCCTAAATAAAAAAGGTACAAACTTGACCCAAAGTCAAAGAAATGTGTGTTTCTCAGCTATGATAATATAGTAAAGGTGTATATATTTCGGGATCCTACTGACCGCAAGGTAATTGTCAGTCGAGATTTATTTTCAATAAAGAATCAATGCAAAGGAAGGATGTATAATAGACACTTGAGATTGTACCTAGAGAAACAAATTCAACATCCACAACTTAGAAAATCTATAGTTCATAGGAGGCATCTAGAAATCTATTCTCCATATTTTCAGTATTTCTTTTGTTTTGTTAATATAAGAATGTAGATAAATGGAAGAAACCCATGCATAAAGAAATGAAATCACTAAACAAGAATGAAATGTGGAACCTTCTGAATCTCCCACCAGGAAGAAAGATTCTTGGAAAAAAGTGGATGTATAAAGTAAAAAGGAACAATGATGGGTTGCTAGAACACTGTAAATCTCACTTGGTGAAATCTTCTCTCCAGTTGTGAAGCTAACTACTGTAAGAATTTTGCTTGCACTTGTAGTAGCATGAGATTTAGAGTGGGAGCAATTTTATGTACTAAAAATTGCTTTCATGCATGGTGATCTCGAGGAATATAATTATATGGATCAACCCGAGGACTATAAAGAAAGACACAAAGAGCATTTGGTTTGTAAACTCAAAACATATATGTATGGATTGAACTAGGTGCTAAGGATGTGATACAAAATATTTGACATCTTCGTGAAAATCCAAGGTTTCAGTAGAAGTTAAGCTAATTATTGTGCATATTATAAGATATTTGATTATAACAATATTATTATGTTTGTATTGTATGTTGGTTTTATGTTGGTTTTTTGCCCCAATATGAAGAAAATCATTGATCTTAAGGCTCAATTGGATAGGACATTTGAAATGAAGTATTTAGAAGTAGTAAATAGAATTCTAGGGATGAAGATACATAAGCTCATAACATGTAGGAAGATCTAGTTAAGTCAAAAGGAATACACACACACACACACACAATGCTTCAATATGCACAATGCAAAACCAATTAGAACCCCACTCCCTACGCACTTCAAGTTGTTTCTCGCATTGTTTCCTAGCACAAAACAAAAGAATACAAGCATGCCACATGTATTGCATTCATCAACAATAGGGAGCCTCATGTTCACCATGGTGAGCACCAGATCAAATATTGCTCAAACAATGGGATGTGTTAGCTTATACAAGGAAAATCCTAGTAAGGATCATTAGTATGATGTGAAGTAGATACTAGATATTTAAGGGGCACTTCAAATGGTAATATTTGCTACATATTGATAGATTTAAAAATTAAAGGTATTGTAGATTTTGATTTTGGTGGAGACAAGATGGATGAAATTCTACTATAGGATACAATTTTACTCTTGCTAGTATAATTGCCAATTGGGCATCTAAGATACAACTAGTGGTGGCCTTATCAACCACTGAAGAAATATATGTGATCGCAACCAAAGCTAGTAAAGAGGAAATATGACTAGAGTTCCTGATGGATATTTTTTCCTCTAACCATATTTTTCTAAATTTCATTCTAACCCCAATGTAATTCTAACCTATTGAAGAATCCAACATTTCATGATCTCATAAAAAATGTTGACGTTAAGTACCATTTCGTAAAGGAAATGGTGGAATAAGGTAGGGTCATGTTGAAGAAAATTGATATTAATCAGAATACTACAATTATATTTACAAAACCAGTTAGAATATATAAGTTTGAATGATGCAAAACTTATTAGGGCTTGCTAAAAATGTGATGAAAGAAGCATTGGGAAATGACATTCAATTGAAAAATAGAGGTGATGAACTTCTTGTATATCAACTTCAAGTGGGAGAAACTTAGTATCTAGATATATGATATTATTTCTATAGAATACATGACTAGGCCCGCACGCCATTCGTATGTGTCAAGGGGTGCAGGGGTAGAAACCCTGAGTTGAAAATTTATGGAACCTTCTATTATGTTTAGTTCCTTCTAGAATCCTCTTATGTATTGCATAAAATGGAAATGACCCTTAGCATTGTTTTGCAAGAATGCATTGCAATTTTTTTTCCAAATAATAATAAAATATTGAAGTTGTCATTGCCTCATGGATTTACTTTCTCACATCAAGGTTTCCATGTAAATCATCTGTTCTATTTTTATTTTATTTTTCTTGTTTTTTTTTTTAATATTTTTTTCTAACACGAACAATGTCACAAGAATACTTATACATAGAAATAAAAGTTCCTTCTTTGATTTTAAGACATAGAAGCTAAGAAAATAATGCAAATATCCTAAGTCGGTCATTTCAAATTTCTTCTTAAGGATGGACTTCACATGGGTTAAAAGTTTAAGGTCACTACAAGTAAGAGTAAGGTCATGATCAACATAAAAAACACATTTTATGAGATGTCTTCCTAATTTCTTGATATAGATATGGGGTTAGAATGACATCAACAAAAACTTGTGTCAAGAATAAATCTATCAATTTTAGCATACCAATCCCAAGGAGCCTACTTAAGGACATAAAGAAATTTATTTAGGAGACAAACAAGGCTGAAGTCATTCTAAAAATAACTAGAAGGTTGTTCCATGTAAATTTCTTCTTGAAAATCCCTATTTAAGCAGGTGGATTTAACATCCATTTGATGGATCTCCCATTATGTGAATGGAAAAGAGAAAAAAAGAAGATAAGATTCATTCTGGTGATATGGGAAATGGTTTCATTGTATTCAATCCATTCAACATGGAAACATCTTTGGGAAATTAAACTTGTCTTTGCGTATTTCAACTCTTTCATTTGATACATACTTAGTTATATACACCCATTTACATTTGACAAGTTGTATTCCATTTAGAATAGGTAAATGTCCCAAGTACCATTTTCCATTAAGGAATGATATTCTTCATTCATTGTTGTATCCCAATATAGATGGCTAGAAGTTTTTGCAAGTGTTTTTAGATCTTGAGTCTTGAAAACTTGAGCCAAAAGAGAAGAGGATTACTGGAATTGTGAATGTGTTTATTTCTAATCTATAACATCATTGAAAATATCACCAATTTCTTCTAAAATTGTATGGTCCCATATAGGAATTGGTGGTGCTAATGCAAGTTCATGTTCAATGGACCAAACTAGATGACCATGAGTAGGAGGAGCTGGACTTTTATCCTCATTGGCATCATTTAAAGAAGACACCAAAATAGAAAGACTAGAATAAAATTTGGGAATTGAATATGGCACAATCATCAATGATGGATTATAGGCTAAAGTGGGCACAATCACTAAATTAGGCTTGTAGGCCAATATATTTTCATGAATTTTAACATTTCTCCTAATAATAATTTCATTGGATTGAGGTTGAAGAAGTATATAGCCTTTGACATCTTAAGAATATCAAATAAAAATGCACTTCTCACTTTTAGGTTGTAATGCTTTCCATTTTTTATCAAGAATGTGAGCCCATGCTTCACTCGAAACACACAAAAGTGGCTTACACCTAGTTTAATTCTACTCCATGCTTCTTCATGTGTTATATATTTTAAATAATTTGTGGGAGTGTGATGGACTATGTAACTGGCACAATTAATGTCTTCCACCAAAAAATTATGACTTCATCCCTTAGATTGGATTGTGCAATTTTCCATCTCCTTTACTATACAATTCTTTCTCTCACCAATACCATTTCATTCCGATGTATATTAAAGAGCATGTTGCATTTGAATGCCCTATGTAGCGTAGTAATTTGTAAATTATTGTTTACATATTTATCTCCATTAGTTGTTCTTAACTTTTGTATTTTTCCATATTGTTTTTCAACAAGAGCCTTGTAGGCCAAAAACATGTCAAAAAATTCACTCTTAAATTTTAAGAAGTAAACCTAAGTGCGTCTAGATAAGTCATCAATGAACGTTAAGAAGTAATTGAACCTAGAGAAATAAGTAAAAAGAATTATACCAGACAAATAATTGTGAACAAGATGCAAGGGGATCAAGGCATGCCATTAGACACATTTGTCCAAACTGCCCCGATGATGTTTGTTGAGAAAACTCTTGGAACAAAAACTATCTCTGCAAGAAGTGAGAGGAAGACTAGTCACCATTTTTTGTTTACATACTTGTTACGATGAGTAATATTTTATATAACTAAATTGGTCATGCAAAAATTTTCTCAAGTCATCACTATGAGCAATAAAAATTGATTTAAAATATGATGGCCTAAAGTTGTTAAATCTGTATAACCTAGTAATGTCATCAACAATTTTAGTTACTAGGACATTCTTATGCTATTTTAAATCCTTGATGAAAACTTGATGAGGTGAAAAATCTACAGTCTTACCTTCACCAAAATAAGTGATCTAATAGATTGAAAAAATATTATAGGAATACTCGGAACGCATCATATATCTTTGAAATCACCATCATCTAGCTAAATTGTTCCAAACCCTACAATACTAAAAGATATACATCACCCACGTATTTTTGTTTTGTATTACATTCGTTTAGAGCACGAAAAATGGATTTGTCATTAACAATATGATAAGACTCTCCAAAATCAATGACCCACCCGTTAGAAGAAGAAGTGGAAGTTGCATTGAAGAAAAAATGAGAAGTAGAAAGTGCATGTCTGTGAGAAAAATTGTCAGAAGAAGAATCAAGATTGATGTTGTGCTTCTTCATTTATTATTCCAAGGATTCCATTTTCTTGAAAAAATTAGATTCCACATGACCATCTCACCCAAAAATTTGCAATGTCAGTCAAACTTATTACCTTTCGATTTAATGCCTTTATCACCATTGGGTGTAGGAACAACTTGCTTAGAGGGTTTGGAACCCTTGTTTTGCTTATTGTTGCAAGGTTGTTGCTTCTTTGGATGCTTGGATTTATTATTGTATTATTCCATTAATAATTTTCTAGATGTATAGGTAGAGTTGACTACTCCAAGATATAAGAGATTATATTGCTCTTTAGTCAAATAATCACAAAAAACTTCAAGAGTGGGTTGTTTATAAGCAAGCCCTAGAGCTCCTCTGGTTGACTGAAAAGTAGATACAAAAATAGAATAAGCACTACCAATATTAGAAAGAATAAAAAATACATAGCTTATCTAGATTAGGTATCTTACATTTTTCAACTAAGAGGTTAAAGGTTTTGTATCGAGATGGATAATCTTAAATGCAAGAGAAATCATTGGGATTTAAAACAACTAATTGATTTTCAAGCTAGTAAGCTCGAATCTCATTATGTTGACAAAATATGGTTTCCAACTTTGTCCAACCTAGATATGGTTGGTTAATTCCTTGGAAGTAGAATCATAAATTATTAGAGATGCACATCTCGATTAATCCATGAGCTTCATCATTTTTATTGTTTCATTTTCCTTTTTTTGAGGCATTAGTGGGGGCAATTTTTTTCCCCAAGATAATAAGTAAAGTCATTTACTTTGTAGGACATCCTCCATATGGGATCTCCATGAGAAGTAGTTGGTAGTAGTAACTAGAACATCATTTCGACTAAGCATATTATAATATACAGGTGATATGGCTTAAAAAAGAGAAACTTATGGTCTACTGAAAAGATCTAAAAAAATAGGTAGTTGAAAAAGACATTAAAAATGGATTTTGGATGTCAAAGTTTTCTTTAAAAAAAAGACATAAAATGAAGCAAGCATCCATGTGTCAAGTAGAGGTTGATCCATGTGGTCATGGGTGCATAATAAATAATCCCCCCCTTTCACTAATTTTCCCAGTAAAATCAATTCTACAAATAAGTTATTTTCTAAAATAAGTGGTATTTTTTAAAATAAGTGGAAAACACTTTTATGTTGAAGCTACTATACAAATTAAAGTTACATGATTTTTTTTCAAAAAATAACTTAACATAAAATATTAACTTTTCCTATAAACCCACCTTTACAAACAAATTATTTTTCAAATAAGTGACCCACTTTTATAAAACAAGTTGGAAGCACTTCTACATTAAAGTCACTTTAAAAATTAAAATTATATGAACTATTTCAAAAACTAACTTAACAAAAAGGAAAACTCACTTTTAAAAATAAGTTTTTTTTTCAAGTACCCACTTTTATAAAACAAGTGAGAAGTGAATGGAATATCTTACTTAATAAAGTGACTTTCAACCAAGTGGATTAAAAATAATATTGGATAATGTCATGGAATATAAAATGGTGTTGTTAGAGAGCGCACCTAGCCAAAAAACATTGTTTTTTGTCTAAAAGACACTTTTACACCACCACACACAAATAAAAAAATTGAAACTTTGAACCTAGAACTTCTCAAATTTGGGGTTATACCTTGGTTTTCTTACCCAAAAAAATGCAAGTTTTCTCAATGTTTCTAGTATACCAAGTTCACACAAGGTACACAAAAATGTGCATTGTAATCAATAAAACTCTTTCCACTATGTTTCTGATTTTTCAAGTTCGCATAGAGTGCACGAAAAAGAGCATGCACAGACCAAAAAGAGAGAAAACCAAGAATAAAAAGGAAAACCAAACTGAAATATGAAACAATGCGAGATAGATTTTAAAAGCAAATCCATAAATGTAAACAATATACCTCTAGAACTAGAAAAATGGTCATATCTTGGCAAACATAAACCTTTTTGAGTGAAATACAAAGCATTTCCATCTAAAAGAAACACTTCGGGCACAATGGAACACCTCTCTCGACCCAAAAATGTGCAAAAAGAATAAAATCTAGAAATCCTTTAATGCATGCAGATACATAGGTTCAAGATCTCGATCAATAACATGAGTGGGTCTTCAAAAACACTTTGATACCATGTTTGACTAAAATAAGATATTTTTACATAGTTCGAACATATTAAGAAACTTCTCATAGAAACATATCATGAATCAACACACCAATGTTTTATGTTGTTAAAACTCTTAAAGAGGGAAACAATCCAAGGCCATGTCCAAAAAGCTACTTGAGGCAATATATTATTGCAAAAGGAAAAATAGTTTAATTATGAGTTTCTCACAATTTATCATCAAGAAAATGACCCTCCATTTTCTTTAACTAGAGTTCATGGACCTATTAGCTGCTAAGCTACATATCAATAGCCATTAAGATCGAGGAGTAGATGAAGAATTGGATCATTTTATCTTTGGAATATATCATGATCATTGGATTACATAAGTACAAATTCATATTAAATAAACTTTAGCTAAAGACACATTAGGCCAAGTTGATCTTAACTAACTTCTAAGTGTATGAATATACTAACACATTGTTGGCTTACATGTAGTGACGGTAAATTATTTTTTACATAAATTGTGAATAGGAAGAATAACAAGACCCAAAACCTTGTCGAGATATATAACTGAATGAGACTACCCCAATCAAATATTTTCATGATTTAGCCAATATTATTACTTCTCAAAATTTCAATATGGGAGGATATATCAAGAAAAAAAGAAGGTAAAAAATGTTGATTGTTTATGGTAGTATCCATAATTTCATTCATCATATAAATTAAACAAACTTCTCAATTGCTTTATATATTATGCACCAAAGTTTTAAGAACTAATCGCAAATGGAGGTACTATAATTTTTTAGGGCATTTCTATAGTATTAATCTCACTATTGGGGATTATTATTGGACAACCCAATGATTGAAATCCAAATTGGTGGTCTTAGGTGTCCAATGGTTAAAATTGTTTGGAACAATGACTGTGATTTTTTAGGAACTTTTAATGAGATTTTTCTTGAAAGGTCGGGAAATTGAACTCAAAGGTATGCAATGAAGCAATATAAACTGATAATCTCCAACAACATGATAAAAAAATTTAAAAAAATGGAAGTCCAAGCACAATTATGCTCACTAAAGGTTCAAACAACTCTTTTGTGTGTTTGGATCTCCAAATATTTATCGTTAATCATTCCAAGATATTTACCAAGATCCTCATACTCAAGAGCTTGATCACATTATTCAACTCATCCTAAGATTCCTTCCTCCCAAGGGGGTCACCCTAATCATCTGGAAAATGCCACTTGAGTTCATACATGGGGTATTTAATTTTCTAGATATATATTTTGATATAACAGAAAATAATATGGAAAGAGGAATTTAAATTCATACAAGAGCATTTTTTTATTATTGATATATTATTTATTGAAAAATTGGTAAATTTTCAATAAGGTATTATACATTACAAATCAATTTATCAGTGGGGACCAAAGAAATATGAGGAGTATGCGATAAATTATAAATCTAGAGGGAATTTTTTGGGTTCATAACCATGCTTGCTTTGAACATGTTTACTAAGTGACCCCGCTATGCTTCCTCCTAACATCTCACCTTATAGATATTCCTATGTCCGTAAGTCTAAGATTGAGTATATGGTTTAATAAATTATAGAGGCTGGAATCACTCAACCTAGACAAAGTGATTTATATTCATTGGCGATGATGGTTTACAAAAAATATTATTTATGGCATATGTGTTTAGATTATAGAGAACTCAACAAGATCCCTATTTAAGATAAGTCTCATATTCACATTGATAAATTACATGGAGTAGTCATTTCTACCAAGTGATGTTTTTTCAAGATATCCTTAGATTAGAATGAGGGAAGAATACAACCTCAAAACAAAATTCAGAACACATGAAGGCTATTATGAGTTTTTGGTGATTCATTTTGGGCTTAATAATGAATATTCTTCCATATTTCAAATATTGATGAGTTCAAATCGTTCCTCAAAAAATAATGTAGGTATATTTTATGATAATATGTAGAAAATCTTGGGAAGCACATGTATAACATGTTTACATGGTCTTAAAACTACTTCAAGAGCAATAACTATATGCAAAACTTTCCAATTGTTCTTTTGGGGTTCAATAAGTTGTAAATTTAGGGCATATTGTACCTCGTGAGGGGGTCAAGGTGGACCCTTACAAAATTAGATATATCACGATAAAATGGCCAATTATGAAAACCATGAAGAATATTAGGGAATTTGTAGGATTTACATGCTATTACTACAAGTTATTGTTAAAAAATATGGTTGAATATAAGCTCCTCTAGCAACATTAGTGAAATGTAATTCTTTGGGGGACTCAAGAAGCAACCCAAGACTTCGAAGAAATTAAGATGGCCATTTCTAATCCACATGTCTTTCCCATGCCTTACTTCACAAAACCTTTATTATGGAGTGTGATGCTTCAAGGCATGTCATTCATGCAATTTAAATATAAGAAAGAAGGCCCCTTGCATAGGAAGGTTGTCAAATTAAAGGAAATAACTTATTCAAACCCATTTATGAGAAAAAATTGTATATCATACTACATGTAGTTTTAATTGACTCCATTACCTAAAAGGAAGACACTTCAAAATATAAATAAATAATGATAGACAAAACTTGTACCTCTTAAAACAATGATCATGCTCATAAGAGCAACAAAAATGGGTTACAAATATGCTAGGTCATAACTTTGAAACATCTAAAAAAGGGAAAATGAATGTCATTATATATGTATGCTCAAGGAAATAATAGGGCACTAAGGCCTTATCTTTTGTTATTCCTTTCTACTTGTTGAATGGGTGAAAGAAGCAAGTTGGATAAGAATGGAAATAGGACCAAACCACATAAATTGATTTAGTAACTATAACATGACCATAGTGCATTGGATAAATTTGTGTGGGAGAATGATTCATTGTGGAATAAGTACATTTATGAACTACACACTTATCCTATAGGTGGACACTCGATATTTATAAAAGTTTATCACAATATTAAGAAGGGATTTTTTTAGAAGGTTTAAAAATTGTTGTTCAAATGTTGATGGGAGTGTGTTTGATTTCCCAACCAAAAAATGAGAGGCAATCAAGGCCCTATGTCTTATAGAACCATTAGCCATACACAATCACCATTGGGAAGAGGTCTCAATAGATTTTATGATAGGTCTAGCAAATTCTAAATGAAATAATGTCACCATGGTGGTGGTAGATTGACTCATAAAGTATGCCCATTTTTCTCACATTCTCATCCTTTTAAGTAAGTACAGTGGCTACAATACATATGGAAATAGTTTTAAATACACATGGAAACCCCAAGATTATTCTAAGTGACAAAGATCCCACTTTCACTAGCAATTATTGCACTAATTTGATTTCTTGTTTAGATACTCAACTAACTCACAACTCATCTTACCATCCTCAATCTAATGGGAAAACTAAGATTGCAATTAAATTTTTGTAAGGTTGTCTTGGTTTCTTTGAATTTGATAAAAATTTAGAATGGGTCAAGTGGTTACTTTTGGGAGAATGGTGGAACAACATTTCCTTCCATACTTCATCCAAGATGTACCCATTTATGGCACTCGATGGCTATCATCCTCCATATATCACATTGTCCATAAGAGGAAAACCTTAGGTTCAAGTAGCGTAGTATTTCATCGAAGACCAACAAGAGATTCTCCAACTATTGAAGGAAAACTTGGATACAACACAAAATAAGATGAAGTAATACACGTATCAACATCATAATGAAAGGCATTTTGAAATGGAAGATTAGGTATTTATGAGGTTGTAATCATACAAACAAGTGTTCCTCAAGCAACAAAAGAAGGATAATAAAATAACACCCAACTAATATAGTCCATATAAGGTGTTGTAGATGATTAGAAATATGGCTTATAAATTAGAGTTACCTCCGTTTTCATGTGTGTATCCAGTCTTCAATGTTTCTTGTTTAAGAAGGAAATAGTGACAAGATACTAGTTGTAACACCTCAGTTTTGACCCCGTTGCATTAGATGTATATGATGTATATATTGTAAATGATCATGGTGTGGAGCTAAAGGCCAAGGCCCCACCATTGATTGGTTATGCTATGTTTCAGGTTGAAATTGTCACCGATGGTGTATCGGGGCATGCGGCGTACGTATTAAGTTTTATTATCATGTACATATGCATCTTTAATTAAAATGAACCCGACCAGCTATGATCGCGGCAACCATAATGAAAAGGGCATGATTTTGACAGCGATAAGGGTGGGGAAATTGTCAAACCTTGGGCAATGAGGGAAAAACCCATGTGTCACCACCTTGTCTTATCCCAACCACCACAATTGAGAATTGCTGCTGGTGGTTGAGGCAGTTATGGTTTTGGGAGTGGTGTGGCAGGACTGTCATTCCATGCCTACACGCACACTCCACCCATGGTTGACTTCACAATGGAAAATAAACCACCGCCAGGACTCATGCATTCTCTCCACTACACGTTGCCTCCACAGTTTGTTCCTTCCTCACGGTCTGTTCATCTACACGCAGGCATACCATTCTCTCCACGATAGTGATGAAGCTCTCACACACTCCCCTTTCACGCACTTCGGATTGTCTGTTCATCCTCTTCGTTGTCTATTTATCCTCTCACGCACAGGTATTCTTCTGTTCTGTTGGTCTCACGCAGCCAGGAGGGAGGAGTCGTCTCCACTATCATTCCCATTGTTCCCCAACGAGGAATTGGGTGTGTTCTCTACCCGCATTTGGAACTGGGCGCAAATCTTCTCTCATGCTCTGTGTCCTGCATTTTTGTTACTCACGCACAGGCTGGGAGACTGTAATTTCTTCCCCAGCGTGGTCTGTGTAAGCCTTCCGGTGTACTCATTGCCTGGGACGTGCTGTTGTTCCCCATGTTTGTTGGTATTGTATGCTGATACATTTTGGGATGGTTGTTTTCCCCCATGTTGTAAATTGTGTGCACTGATACATTCAATGGCCTCTTGTAATTTGTTGGGAGTCGTTTTGGCCACAATAGGGCCAAGAACGACTCAAGAATCGTTTCCCCTGCTAAGTTGTAATTGCTGTTTAATTGACAGCGTGCAATGGTTGGTCTTCGGACTGTGTAGGGAGCAGGGATGGGGCTTGGTTTGCTTGATAAACCTGGTGGCTAGAAACCACACAGACGGAGCTAGAGGGCTGGCTTTCTTCTCCACAACCCCTGAATAGCACTGGAAGGGAATGCAGGGCCTGAGGGACTGTGTAGCAGAGAAGGGACTGATTCCTTGTGTTGGGTGTGTGTGGGTGTCTTAGAAGCCAGGCTAGTTCTGGTGTAGGTGTTCTTGGCTCTGTAATGAGCTCACCAGCTTAGCATTTAGCCTTTCCCAACTCTTTGATGGCCTGATAAACCCAACGGTGTTGGCTTGGCTGTGTTTTGTGTATCCTTGGCTATGTGTAAGCCTGCTTGTTCCCTTATTCCTTGGAGAATCATGCCCAGCTCGGGGGTGGCAGCGCTGCTGAGAGATTAAGGAGCACGCTGGCCTATGGTTGGGTGGAACATTGCAGTGATGTAGCTGGTTGCGGATCGAGTTATTCATAAGATAAGTGCTCTCGTCCATTTCTACTTCCGCAACTATATTTACTGTTAATGATTATGATGGACATGTTGAATGAATGCTTGTATAAATGTATGATGTTTCCACTGTGTATGATGTACAATTGCATCTGTGCATGATAAATGTTCATGTATGCATGTTCTAGTTCAATACATTTGCTTCAGCATTCTGTTTCAGCAATTTTTATGCATGTACATGTTCATGGGGCTCTTAGCCTGGATCGTTAATGCCATGGGGTCACGTCCTCTTCGTCGGTCGGAGGGATGGGGACGTGACAGCGTGGTATTAGAGCTCATGATTGCAACATGGGCCTGAATGGACCACGTAGAGGCAGTGACAGAAGCAGAACTTCTTTCTGCCCAGCAGAGATCAAAATTTGATGACTGGAAAATTCAAAAAAAAAATGGTAGTCCAAGTGTTGAACAGTCAGAAGAGATAGTCGAAAATACTTCCGATGTAGCGGAAGAGCTAGTTAGAAAGACTTCTGACGTAGTGGAAGCATGCCCGAAGGAGAGCAGTTGGAAAGAAAACCGTGGAAATTTTCTAAGTGATCCGACGTCCGTCGGAAGAAAATAGTCGATTGAGCGTCCGCCGTTGCAGACGGCTAAACGACTACGCGTCCGATGGGTAAGGCCTCTGACAGCCGACGTCGCAAGAAAGTAAAAAAAAAATTCTAAGTATAGAAAACAGCGGCTATTGGAAGAAAATAGCTGATCGTGCGGCCGCCGTTGCAGAAGTCTAGAGCACTAGACTTTCGATGTGAAAAGGCTGCTGACGCCATGAAGGAAAGCTTAAAATTTTTCCAAGTAACAAAAATATTGGCCATCGAAAGAATATAGTGCTCGTGTGCTCGCCATTGCGGAATTCTAAAGCACTAAGCCTTCCGACAGGGAAAAGTTCCAACTGCCGATGCCAATCAAAATTAGTTCACCAACCGGAAGAAGACGGTGTTTTGCGTGTCGCCATTTCGGAAGCTGAAAGCACTAAGTCTCTCGACGAGAAGCAACTGTCGACGCCGATTAGAGTGTGCCACAGTAGATTTGGCTGCCGATCGGGAGAAGATCGAGGATGTTGGGTCGCCGTTGCAGCTGCTGAGGAAATTAATTCACCGATGCAAAGAAGGAAATAGGGCCAGTCAAGCGACGAAAAGGAAGACAAAAGGGAAAGTTTTGAAAAAATTTCTAAGTCCAGGAATCATCGGCCATCGGCGATGATTAGTGGATAGAGCTTCCGACAGCCGATGGGCTACGTCGGATGAAGTTAGTGGATTGGATGTCCGCCATTGCGGATGTCTTATGGACTATCCTTCTGAAGGATAGTGGATCCGATCATCGATGGAAAAGAAAATTTAAATTTTTTGTTTAAGGACATCGGATAAAGTTAGAGCTCCCGACAGCTGATGAGTATGGTCAGCGAAACCCGCAATGGATTGAACGATCGTCGTTGCGGTTGCCTAAATAACTAACCTTCGGAAGGGTTAGAAGATCTGATTGCCGACGATAGTGCTTAGCGGATCCGATAGCCGATGTACGTCGAAAAAATTTAGTGGTTTGGGCCGCCGAAACATCAGAACGATTAGTTGGAATGAGACCCGATTCTGCACAAGGAAATTTTGAATTTTCCATGGGATTTTTTAGCAAATTTTGGTTGTTTTTCAGTGGGATTTTCAGCTGTTTTTCAATAGATTTTTGGGGCTAAAATGAAGAAAATCTAGTATTTGGGCAATTGTTGTTATTCCAAGAGAAGGTAAGTGATTATGATTTATATCAGTGTTATGTATCTAACAGCTATGTTACTAACACGTTTGCAGAGTCATAGTCACCTTCCAAGGCAGTATTCCAGGTAGTGCAGCTTGACAAGTAAGTGGTGGTTCAGTTATGAGAACCCATGATGCGTATGATGCTCGGGATTCTTACGAGCGAGCAGAAGATGTCATGGGAGAAAATGTTCGTAATAGAAATGATGACATAGAGTCTAATGGAAGGAGATTCCAAGAGACACCGTCAGATGTTGCAGCCACGATGAGAAGCTTGATCAAAGCCCAGGAAGAGCAGCATCAGTTGAATGTTGCAATGTTGCAGAGTTTGACAGACTTACATAGAAAGATAGACTCTGAACGAGGTACAGCAAGACCAGAAGGCAGTAAGAGCAGTACTAGGAGAAGGAGAAGGACTTCTAGTGGATCATCTGATTCTGAAGAATCCAGCGGGGATTCAAGTTCTTCTTCTCATAAAAGGAAAAGAAAGAGACACCATAGGGATCGCTCTCGGGATGAATTTAAGAAAGCTAAACCTCCTACATTTGATGGTGAGTTAAAGACTGGACAAGACGCTGAAGCTTGGCTTCTTGGGATAAAGAAGTACTTTCAAGTGCATGATTATTCAGGAAACATGAAGGCAAGAGTTGCCATATTCACTCTAAATGGAAGGGCATCCATTTGGTGGGAACACTTCAAGCAAGTAAAGAGGATCAGTGAAAGGAGACTCAAGTGGAAACAGTTCAAGAAGTATTTCAAGCAGAAATACCTTTCTAACAGGTATTATGATGATAAGATTAAGGAATTCCACGAGCTGAGATTGGGACAGCAAACCATGGAAGAGTATGCGAATAAGTTTTTGGAGTTGTTGAGGTATGTCTGGTACATTAGAGATGAAAAAGTGAAGGTCCAGCGTTTTCTGAGTGGATTACCTCAGTCTTATAAAGATAGAATTGAGTTTTATGAACCTAGAACTCTTGAGGAAGCAATAAGGAAGGCTAAGTATTGATATGAGCAAATCAAAGGTAAACCTGATTACCATAAGACATGGAAGGACAAGAAGAACAAGAAGTTTGACCAAAGGAAGAAAGGTTTCAAACCTTCTAGCTTTAGGAATCAGCAAAAGTAGCCATCTCAAGCTGCGAGTAAGCTGGTTGGAGTGGCAGGAGAAAATCCTAAAGATCCACAACAAAATAGAGGGCCACTTCAATGTTGGAAATGTGGAGGACACCACATGTGCAGGAATTGTCCACTCGAGAATGAGAGTGCAAGGCCAACTTATAACATTCAAGAAGCAGAAACAGTGGGTCAAGTAGCAAGGGCAATTCCTAGGATTTATGCAGCACTAGAGGACCGTCAGGTAGATCACCAGTCAGTTGTGGTTGAAGTAGCAGGTAAGATTGTTGAGCAATCTGTTTCTATTTTGATTGACCCTGGCTCTACGCATAGTTACATTACTCCTAGAGTAGTGGAGATTTGTGCTTTTAAGAAAGTAAAGAATAGGAAGTCTTGGTTAGTTCAACTAGCCACTGGAACTAAGAGAAAGGTCAGTGAAGTGGTAGAGAAATGTCCATTGGTCATGAATGGATTGGTCACGTGTGTAGATCTGAATGTTCTACCGCTTGGTTCCTATGGTGTTCTCATTGGAATGGATTGGTTAGAAGCTCACAAGGTGAAGCTTGATTGTTACAATAAGACTTTTGAATGCATGAATGAAGAAGGAAACCTAGTAGTTGTGAAGGCATTCCAAAGGTGATTTCAGTAAGGCAGGTTTTAGCAATGCAGTTAAAGAAATTCTATAGGAAGGGTTGCCAGTTGTATGCAGCTCATATTTTGGAGACATCAGAAGATGAAACCCCTAGGTTGGAGGACTATCAGGTATTACAGGAATTCAGGGATGTATTTCCTGATGAGATTCCAGGGCTCCCTCCAAAGAGGGACATTGATTTCACTATTGAACTTGTGCCAGGAGCAGCGCCAGTGTCCAAGGCACCCTACAGGATGAGTACACCGAAGATGCTAGAGTTGAAAATGCAACTGCAAGAGTTGTTGGAAAAGAAATACATCCGGCCGAGTGTGTCCCCTTGGGGAGCACTAGTTCTGTTTGTAAAGAAGAAAGATGGTACACTCAGGTTATGTATCGATTACTGACAATTGAACAAGGTTACTGTGAATAATAAGTATCCTTTGCCTAGGATTGATGACCTCTTTGATCAAATGAGAGGAGAAAAGGTATTTTCCAAGATTGACTTGAGGTCTGGTTACCATCAGGTGAGAATCAAGGATGAAGATATTCATAAGACAACCTTCAAGACAAGGTATAGGCATTATGAGTTTGTAGTGGTACCATTTGGTCTCACAAATGCACCAGCTACATTTATGTGCCTTATGAATAGTGTCTTCGGCAAGTACTTGGACAAGTTTGTTCTTGTTTTCCTTAATGACATTCTTGTTTATTCTAAGAATGAGGAAGAGCATTTGAGATTGACATTGAATTTGCTCAGGGAACATCAGTTGTATGCAAAACTGAGCAAGTGTGACTTCTATAGAGATAGAATTCAGTATTTGGGCAACATTATCTCAGAGGAGGGTATATCTGTGGACCCTAAAAAGGTTGAAGCCATTATGAATTGGCCTACTCCAAGAAATGTGACAGATGTAAGATCTTTTATGGGACTTGCAGGATACTACCGGAGATTCATTGAGGGATTCTCTAGAGTTGCACATGCCATCACTTCTTTGCAAAAGAAGGGGATGAAGTTCGAATGGACATCGAGGTGTGAAGAAAGCTTCCAGCGGTTGAAGAGTCTTCTCACCAGTGCACCAGTATTAAAGATTGCAGATCCAGAGAAAGATTTTTTGGTGTGTACCGATGCATGCGGACAAGGGCTTGGAGGAGTCCTTATGAAAGATAACCACGTGATATGTTATGAGTCAAGAAAGCTGAAGGAGCATGAGAAGAACTATGCCACTCATGATCTAGAGCTCACAGCCATAGTACATGCTCTCAAGATGTAGAGGCATTACTTGATGGGTAGAAGATTTGAGCTCAGAACAGACCATTGTGGTCTGAAGTATTTGTTTGACCAGCCTACTCTGAATGCTAGGCAAGCAAGATGGCTGGAATTGTTATGTGAGTTTGATTTTGAAATCAAGCACATAAAGGGAAAAGAAAATAAGGTAGTTGATGTACTCAGCAGGAAGGTGCAGGAAATGCATGTGGCATCTCTTAGTATTTGCCAATCAGATTTGAGGCAGCAGGTTGTTAGTCATGCTGCTGGAGATGAATTGTATGAGCAGGTAAAAGACAAATTGCAGCAGCAAAGTCTTGAGAAGAGGTATGAGGGATATAAATTGAAAGAAGTTGGACTTCTCACTTATAAAGGTAGAATTTATATTCCAAATGTAGCAGATTTGAGGAGAGTTATTATGGATGAGATCCATCAAGCTCTGTATTCTGGTCACCCAGGATATCAGAAGACAATTGCTACAACTAGGAAGCAGTATTTTGGCCAGGTATGAAAAAGGACATCGCTGAGTACATTTCAAGGTGTATGAAATGTCAACAGGTGAAGGTTGAGCATCAACATCCAGTAGGGTTGTTGCAGCCTTTGCCAATTCCGAAATGGAAATGGGAAGTTATTTCCATGGATTTTATTACAGGATTGCCAATGACTTGGAGACAACATGATTCCATCATGATTGTGGTAGACAAGTTGACAAAGGAAGCACATTTTATACTGGTTAAGTCTACGTATGAGACTGGCGACATTGCAAAGATCTTCATGAAGGAGATATTCAAATTGCATGGATTGCCGAAGGCAACAGTCTCTGACAGAGATGTCAAGTTCACTTCCAACTTTTAGAAGGGGTTGTTTGCAGATTTGGGTACAAAGATAAACTTTAGCACTACATACCATCCTCAAACAGATGGTCAGACAGAGAGAGTTAATCAGGTGCTTGAAGATATGCTTCGCATGTACGTAATGGACAAACCAACCAAGTGGGAAGATTACTTACACTTGGTAGAGTTTGCTTATAATAATGGACAGCAGGCATCCTTGGGGATGAGTCCGTATGAAGCTTTGTATGGAAGAAGGTGTAGGACACCAGTGACTTGGGATAATCTAGTGAATAGGATTGTGCTTGGACCAGAATTACTCAGGGAAATGGAGCAAGAGGTTGTAAAGATCAGGCAGAATCTGAAAGCAGCACGGGACAGATAGAAGAACTATGCAGATAACCATAGGGTGAACAGGGAGTTCAGTGTTGGGGATCATGTTTACCTCAAAGTGAGGGCAAGGAAGAGTTCCTTGAAGCTTGGGAGTTGTGCCAAGTTGTCACCGAGATACTGTGGGCCGTTTGAAGTGCTTGAAAGAATAGGGCCAGTTGCATATAGACTTGCATTGCCTGCTAGCACTAGGGCTGTCAAAACCCCAAAAATTTCGAAAAAATTAAAACTTTTAAAATAGCATACAATCGCATTAAATGCAGTCATTAACTGTTTGATTAGTTTAGGTTACTAGTATTGTAACCGAATGATCTTTTGATTTTACTTCACTTTCAAGAGCAGTTCTTTTCAGTTACTGATTGATTTTCTGTTTGCGACTCAAGGTGGGTTTGTTGTGAAAAGACGGGGCTTACTTAGCATTGAGCTAATGCATAAGTTCCTCCTGTTCTTATAGATGACAGGTAAGAAGATTGGCTAAACACAGATTAAAGTTTTGTTGAGGTAAACAAATTCCAACTATACACTATTATAGATATATTTATGATGATACACAAGGTTTATTTTTCTTTACCATCGATTTATCATATACTAAACTTATCTTCGATCCGATGAATAATTCACTGAAAACTAGTATCATTCTGAACATCAAAACGAAGTATAATTTCAAAGTTTCAGGTTTAAACATTATGTTGGTAAATTCTCTCTGTAAAAGATTTCCCATTCATATGTGATAACATTCTAAGTCAAGTACCTATATGCATTTATCTTCATGGTTGCCGTGACATACTCAGTTCAGATTTCGTCACAGTCAGATTGGTGACTTTAGTTGCACAAGACAAGATATTACAAGCATCAATTTATACTCATTTGACTTTAAGCATGTACAAGTTTATTGTTTTAATATAAAACTCCCCTTAATGAATTAAGAGATTACACTGTTCCAAAATACTATTCTATTTCTAAAAACGACACTTGGATAAATCCAAATTACCTTTAGGATCATTCCTAAACTTATCACAGCCAGCCCCTTTGTGAGTATTCGAAGACGATGCTATCAACAAGAGGGTTAATGCATATCCTAAATGCTTATCACATATTTACTTATATAATTTCTTATAATTTCTTTTGAGCTTAGAAAGTGATAAAGTTCAATTATTATCATGACTATTCTAAGATTATTAAAAAGATTTGGTAACTTATAAACTAGTATTAAACTAAGGACTAGAGCTCACCCAAATCCAATTGATGAGTAACATATAGTAATTTATCACCAAAAATAGTCTTTAAAGAAGTGTTATAAGGTTTATCTTCGTTTGAATACTAGGGCAAATGGTATTATAGTTGGGGTTAAAAGCATATACGCCAACATAACCCAAAGCTTATAACTTCTCACCATTTAACTACTCTCCAAACTTATATATATGAGATTATAATAAGAGCAATATCCATAAAGCAAGGTGTATAGACATTAAATTAACGTAACGTTGCAATCATAATGCAGGTAAAGATAGTATAGTGTAAAGTACCTTATGGGATCTCCACGCGATGATTAGTTTTGAGTTTGTTCAAGGGATAAAATCGTGGGACTTTAGAACTACACCCACTGCATGGGAAACATTTAAGCACTTACGTGGTCACATAATAGCCCTGCATTGGTGCTATTTAACTGTTGACTTAACCCTAAATGGTCACGTCTCCTTCAACTTCGGCCTTTGGCCGCTCTGCGAACCTTCCTGGCCATCCAGACGTCGTTTGGTTTGCTATCGAGCTCCTGCTGTTCCATTTGTTGTTCCAGCTCTTATTTGACTCCTCCATTGCACTGGGTTAAGAGATTTGAGGGTGAAAATACTTACTGCCTGCCTCCACGATACCTCTGTTTCTATCTCGAGCTCTGAGCAGTTGTAACCCTACCTCTCCTTGCTCCATTGACTGTGAATCTCCCTTCAAGGTAGTGTGGCTTACGCTGCTTGCAACTGTATGATATTTTACATAGGAGAGATAATGCAGTTAGGGTTTCGTCCTGCCATCGTTGAGTTGGGATTTTTGTACTGTCTGAGATCGAGGGTGTTGAATGCTGCTCCTTTGCCATCGGGTTGCAGGTTTTTGGCTTACACCGGTCGCGGCATCACTGTGGGAGATGGCCCTCTCCTTAGGTAGTTAAATAATTTCGTTCCCAACATTATTGAAGTTTTTATTACTGTTAATGTTTTTCTTTTACGTTTTAAGCCGTAGCTAACAGTCGGTTGTTCACTTGATAATGCAGATATACCTACTACTCTTCTTTGCAACAAAAGAACGAGGGTTACGGCACTGCGGCCATGGTAAGCCCTGGTCTCTCCACGGCTTGTTCACCTTGTGTGAGTCTTTAAAGGAATGTGATGGTTTGGTCATTATGAACCTGTTTGACCTTCAAGGTTTTTATTGGTTTGTTTTTAATGTTAAGTAACGGGGTTTAAACCCTAGCTCTCACGTAGAGCTCTCCGGCTTCGACCGTGAGTGTAAACCTTGTCTGTAATTATTATGATGTTGATGAAGCCGAACTGGCTGTAAGTCTTTCATTTTTACTGTCTTTATAAAATGGAACAGGCTATAAGCCTTTGTATAGTTCTGCTGTGGGTATAACTTCAATACCGGCTTTTATTGACAGTTAATACCATTGTGTAATTTTGTATAAGTTGGGTATTTACCTTCGGTTATTATACCTGTAACTAGTTCTGGAATCTTTTCCTGCATTTCTTACTTGTTTATATTATAGTAGGTAAAATGTTTATTATGTTTAATCTTATAAATGTAACTGTGAGTAAAATAAAGATTATTACCCTATTGATTAAACTCGTTGTTTGAGTAATATTCTGGTCCTTTGCTTGTTAAAATAACAGCTTGGCTTTTAAAAAGGAAAACTGAGTTATTATACTAATGATACTCTTTATAAATTACAGTAGGATTATGTTCTTTGATTTATTTGTTATGTAAAAACTTCTTAAATTAAATATAGGGTTATACCCTTATACAATATCCTAGCTATGGATACTATTTTTCTTTTCATTGATCTTGATCATGTTATAATACTGTAATTTTAACTTATTATAAGAAATTCTGTGGTTAAAGAACCTTTCGGCTTATTGCTAAACACATTTGATATTAAGGTTTTCAGTGCTAGCTTATTATCCTGACTTCTATATATCAGAAACTATAATGCAAGTGCATATATTTTAAATTAGATAAGTTTGTTGTACTATTAATACATTTTACTATTATCTTCGAGTATTATTTAATTATTTTGTAAGATACAGAGTATAAACCATTTATTTGTTCATAAACCTTGTTTATCTATAGATAGTATATAATCATTCTAAGTTGCAATGATAATAATATAACATTAATTTAGTATTACATTAGTAATGCTTTTATATCATTTGCAAGATGAGTATATTGTTATTAATATAATAACGAGATTACTACATTTGTGAATACAATTGTTTCTAAGGTTATTATTGTCATTCAAAGTCTGTTTTAATCTAGCTATTTAATTATAATGACTGTGTATATTTACATAATGCTCATCTAATATTTAAGTTCTAACTCATATATATACATATATAACTTCCTATATATATAATAACATTCATTTACTACATAAGAAAGTAGAATGACAGTTTTGAATTCTGTTTAAGCTTTAGCTGTAAATACAAGAAGATTCAGTAATTATCTGTCTGCATTCTTAGCCTAAATGCAGACTAACACTACTAGGTTTTAACTGTAAAATCAAACCAATAAGTAATTTGCATCCTACTGTCAGCATTGTCTTTTTCCACATTAAAAGGTTAGATTCTTGCAAACTAGTAGATAACGGTTATAAGCTTTAAACAACATAATTACTTAGTCTATCTTTTCTTTATTACAGCTAGCATTTACTGGAAACAAGAATACGATACTAGGAAAATAGTTTGCAGGCTGTAAGCAAAACAACTTAGGAATTTCTGAAACAATTGTAGTCATGGAAAGTAATTAAATAGGAAACTCGGTTCAGAAGGATACTACTTCACAATACCGAGATACTGTGCTGGAGTACCATCTGGTGATCCCAGATGTGGAAAAACACAGTAATTCTTAACAGATTTAACTACTGATATTCTGAGATACTAACTAACTTTACTAAACTGACTAACTCTTCATACATATAAAACAAACATAACATGCGTCTATTCATACTCATTAAACGTAAAGAAATAAGTGACAGACCCTGTTTAAACTGTGGACAACAACAGCAATGGGGGGCTGTTCCTCCCTACCAACTCCTGGAGAGCGCTCAGACAGCGACTTCTCAGGACCCCCGAGCTTGCTCTGGTCTCCCTGGCTGGAACTAGGTGCAGCAAAGTCAGATACCAGTCTTCAAACTCAGTATTAACTCAGAACTATCAGTCAGTTCTCTCCAGCCCAATAGCTGTAAATAAAAGTCAAGTTACTGCAGCAATCCTCTTAGAACAACTTCCTTATTGTATTTCCCTCTTCCTCAATGAATTTCCTAAATAACATTCACCTGAATGCATTCTCTCTGGAAAATAACTTAGCAACCTCAGCTCTCTTCATTGAGTACTTTTAAAAGATTGCCTAGGTCTTTGTTGAGTTAACTGTCATTTAATGAGCCACCTGCTCTGATTCCACTTTCTTGGGGAATCATGACCCCAAATATAGGGAATTTGCCACCTGCAACTTAAGAAGTGTTTGAGGATGCTGCCACTTGTCTTTTGCCTTTCCACCTAGTTCCATCCACCAGTTTGACCAGTAACCTCTTTTAACAGCTCTCCCGTGCTGTTGTCTCCATAATTTATTTATTAATAATAAAATATTCTGAATTACACTCCATTACTATTGACTCTGCTGAGTCATCAATCCCTAATTAGGATTAATTTTAACATAATGTCTCAGAAATATAATAAAACAATTTACATAATTTTACAATATTGGGGTATGTGACATACACACCCCCTTAAAATGTAACATCGTCCTCGATGTTACTTATTCCTCATCCTCTGCAACCTCCTGGAACAGATTCGGGTATGCTTCCCGCATCTTACTTTCCAGTTCCCAGGTAGCTTCTTCAGGACTAAGGTGCTTCCATTGCACCTTCAGCTGTCCAATTGTGCGGTTCCGGGGAGTAATTTCCCTCCTCCCGAGGATACAGTCCGGTTCCACCAGAACTTCCCCTTCTGGTTCTACTTGTACAACGTTCCAATCAATCACATGAGTAGCATCATGAACATACTTTTTCAGAACAGAAATATGAAAAACATTGTGCACTTTTAAGTTAGGTGGTAACGCTAGCTGATATGCAACTTGACCAATTCTAGATAAAATTTCAAACGGACCACAGTAACGTGGCGCTAATTTTGCACAACTCCCTAGTCTTAGGGAGCTTTTCTTTGGTCTTACCTTTATGAACACGTGCTCACCCACCTGAAACTCTTTAGGAGTTCTTTTTAAATCTGCTTGGCTCTTTTGCCGATCCTGGGAAACCTTCAAGTTCTCCTGCACTTGTTTTACAATCTGTTCCATTTCTTTTAATAATTCGGGTCCCAACACTAATCTATCTACTGGATTATTCCAGGAGATAGGAGTGTTACATTTACGCCCATACAGAATTTCAAAAGGACTGAACTTAGCTGATGATTGATAGTTGTTATTATATGCAAATTCTGCTAAATGCAAGTAATCCTCCCACTTACCTGGTTGATCCTTGACATACATTCTTAACAGATCTTCCAACACCTGATTAACTCTTTTAGTCTGTCCGTCCGTCTGAGGATGGAAAGAGGTGCTAAAATTCAGTGTTGTGTTTAATCCCTTAAACAAGGATTTCCATAAATTCCCTGTGAATTTAGGATCCCTGTCTGAAATAATAACCTTCGGTACACCATGTAGCTGAAAAATTTGCTTTAGAAATATGTCAGCTATATTTGCAGCCTTGTAAGTGGTTTTAACAGGAATAAAATGAGCTGCTTTACTTAATTTATCTACTACCACCATAATTGAATCATTCTGATTTTGATTTCTGGGTAATCCAGTAATGAAATCTAAACTGATTATTTTCCACTTCCAACTAGGAATAGGCAAAGGTTGCAGTAACCCAACTGGATGTTGATGTTCTGTCTTCACTTGTTGACAGTCCAAACATCTAGCTATATACTCAGCTACTTCAGATTTCATATTAGGCTAGAAATAATCTTTTCTCAACATGGTGACAGTCTTATGGTAGCCTGGATGCCCTGAGTAAGGAGTTTTATGAACTTCATCCAGAATCAACAATTTAACTTTAGACACATTAGGTACATACAGTCTGTCCTTAAACAATAAAAATCCATCTTTATTTAAACTGTAACCCTTTATTAAACTTTTTGTAGGTTCTTCTTTAGCTATAGCTTGTAAATTTTGATAAATTTCATCCAAATTTATCCCTTCAGTCAGTTGTTCATTTAGATCAGAATTATAAGTACTGATTGCTGTTGTAAAATTCAGCCTTGCATTTCTGCTCAAAGCATCAGCCACCTTATTTTCCTTTCCTTTTATGTGTTGAATTTCGAAATCGTATTCACTTAAAAAGGCTAACCATCTTGCTTGCCTTGCATTTTAATTAGGTTGATCTAAAAGGTATTTTAGACCCTTATTATCAGTCATTAAGATAAACTTTCTGCCTATTAAGTGGTGTCGCCACATTTTTAAAGCATGAATAACAATAGCTAATTCTAAATCATAAGTGGCATAATTATTTTCATGGATCTTTAACTTCCTGGACTCATAGGCAATGACATGCCCATCCTGAGTCAACACTCCGCCTAGACCGTCATTACAAGCATCGATGCAAACCACGAAATCCTTATTAGGATCCGTTATTCTTAGAATAGGCGCAGTTGTTAATAAAGTTTTTAATTTCTTAAAGCTTTCTTCACATTTTAAGTTCCAGTCAAATTTCTTGCCTTTCTTTTGCAAGGAAGTGATTGGATTAGCTATTTTTGAAAATCCCTCAATGAATCTGCGATAATAACCAGTAATTCCCATGAAGGACCTAACGTATGTTATGTCTTTTGGTACTGGCCAATCTTCGATTGCCCTGATATTTTCAGGATCAACTGAAATCCCTTCTTTAGTCACCACGTGACCTAAGTACTGGATTTCGTCCCTGAAGAAATCACACTTACTGAACTTCGCAAAGATTTGTTGCTCTCGCAGTTCTTGTAAGACTATCCGTAAATTTTCTTTATGTTCCTCTTCATTTTTAGAATAGATTAAGATGTCATCGATGAATACGAAAACAAATTTATCTAAATATTTATGCATTATGTTATTCATTAGACACATAAAGACGGCTGGGGCATTAGTAAACCCAAATGGCATTACGACAAATTCGTAATGTCCATACCTTGTTCTGAAAGCTGTCTTGAATATGTCCTATTCTTTAATTCTTACTTGATGATAGCCTGATCTCAGGTCTATCTTAGAGAACACCGTAGCTCCACGCAGCTGATCAAATAGATCATCTATGCGGGGCAATGGATATCTGTTTTTAATTGTCATTTTATTTAGATGACGGTAATCTATGCAAAGTCGCATAGTTCCGTCTTTCTTTTTAACAAAGATTACTGGTGCTCCCCAAGGGGACACACTAGGACGAATTTATTTCTTATCAATTAATTCCTTTAACTGTGATTTTAATTCCTTAAGTTCCAGAATATTCATACAATACGGAGCCTTCGAGCTAGGTATAGCACCTGGTACCAGCTCTATTGTGAAATCTAGTTCCCTCCTGGGAGGTAATCCTGGAATTTCCTCCGGAAAAACATCAATAAATTCATTTAACACAGGAATATCCTCTATTTTTATTTTATCTTTTTCAGATTTACTCGCCTCATCTGTAATAGTTACAGCATAGGCTTTACACCCTTTCCTGACTGCTCTTTTGAGTTGTAAGGCAGAAATCTGCCTGATCACAGTTTTCCTAGGAATACCCTTAATTGTTACAGGCTGTTCATTATTATTCAAACAAGTAAAGGTTTTATCAAAACAGTTTAAAACTACCCTGTGTTGTTCTAACCAGTCCATACCAATAAGTATGTC
>LPNX010764047.1:206375-327433 GCA_001517045.1 Pseudotsuga menziesii
ATAATATTAATTTAGTATTACATTAGTAATGCTTTTATATCATTTGCAAGATAAGTATATTGTTATTAATATAAAAACGAGATTACTACATTTGTGAATACAATTGTTTCTAAGGTTATTATTGTCATTCAAAGTCTGTTTTAATCTAGCTATTTAATTATAATGACTGTGTATATTTACATAATGCTCATATAATATCTAAGTTCTAACTCATATATATACATATATAACTTCCTATATATATAATAACATTCATTTACTACATAAGAAAGTAGAATGACAGTTTTGAATTATGTTTAAGCTTTAGCTGTAAATAGAAGAAGATTCAGTAATTATCTGTCTGCATTCTTAGCCTAAATGCAGACTAACACTACTAGGTTTTAACTGTAAAATCAAACCAATAAGTAATTTGCATCCTACTGTCAGCATTGTCTTTTTCCACATTAAAAGGTTAGATTCTTGCAAACTAGTAGATAACAGTTATAAGCTTTAAACAGCAGAATTACTTAGTCTATCTTTTCTTTATTACAGCTAGCATTTACTGGAAACAAGAATACGATACTAGGAAAATAGTTTGCAGGCTGTAAGCAAAACAACTTAGGAATTTCTGAAACAATTGTAGTCATGGAAAGTAATTTAATAGGAAACTCGGTTCAGAAGGATACTACTTCACAATACCGAGATACTGTGCTGGAGTACGGTCTGGTGATCCCAGATGTGGAAAAATACAGTAATTCTTAACAGATTTAACTACTGATATTCTAAGATACTAACTTTACTAAACTGACTAACTCTTCAAACATATAAAACAAACATAACATGCGTATATTCATACTCAGTTAACGTAAAGAAATAAGAGACAGAACCTGTTTAAACTGTGGACAACAACAGCAATGGGAGGCTGTTCCTCCCTACCAACTCCTGGAGAGCGCTCAGAAAGCGACTTCTCAAGACCCCCGAGATTGCTCTGGTCTCCCTGGCTGGAACTAGGTGCAGCAAAGTCAGATACCAGTCTTCAAACTCAGTATTAACTCAGAACTATCAGTCAGTTCTCTCCAGCCCAATAGCTGTAAATAAAAATCAAGTTACTACAGCAATCCTCTTAGAGCAACTTCCTTACTGTATTTCCCTCTTCCTCAATGAATTTCCTGGATAACATTCACCTGAATGCATTCTCTCTGGAAAATAACTGAGCAGCCTCAGCTCTCTTCATTGAGTACTTTTAAAAGATTGCCTGGGTCTTTGTTGGGTTAACTGTCATTTAATGAGCCACCTGCTCTGATTCCACTTTCTTGGAGAATCGTGACCCCAAATATAGGGAATTTGCCACCTGCAACTTAGGAAGTGTTTGAGGATGCTGCCACTTGTATTTTGTCTTTACACCTAGTTCCATCCACCAGTTTGACTAGTAACCTCTTTTAACAGCTCTCCCATGCTGTTGTCTCCATAATTTATTTATTAATAATAAAATATTCTGAATTACACCCATTACTATTGACTCTGCTGAGTCATCAATCCCTACTTAGGATTAAGTTTAACATAATGTCTCAGAAATATAATAAAACAATTTACATAATTTTACAAAATTGGGGTATGTGACAAGGGATCATAATGTTTTTCATGTTTCTTTACTTAAGAAATATGTACATGATCCTAACCATGTGATAAATTGGGATGTGATTCAGGTGGAACCCGAGGGAGAGTTCCGAATTGATCCAATGCGCATCCTCGACAGGAAGGTCACAATGCTCCGGAACCGGGCCATAGGGCAGGTAAAGGTGCAGTGGGAGCACTACGGACCTGAAGAGGCTACTTGGGAGCTGGAGGATGCCATGCGGTTGGCACATCCATTTTTTTCAATTTTGCGGAACACTGAGGCAATACCAGTGTAGCATTTTGTTCAATTTTGTAAAGCACTGAGGACACTGCTATTGAAGGGAGAGGGGAATGTAACACACCGGTTTTGACCCCGTTGCATTAGATGTATATGATGTATATATTGTAAATGATCATGGTGTGGAGCTAAAGGCCAAGGCCCCACCATTGATTGGTTATGCTATGTTTCAAGTTGAAATTGTCACCAATGGTGTATCGGGGCATGCGGCATACGTATTAAGTTTTATTATCATGTACATATGCATCTTTAATTAAAATGAACCCAACCAGCTATGATCGCGGCAACCATAATGAAAAGGGCATGATTTTCACAAGGATAAGGGTGGGGAAATTGTCAAACCTTGGGCAATGAGGGAAAAACCCATGTGTCACCACCTTGTCTTATCCCAACCACCACAATTGAGAATTGCTGCTAGTGGTTGAGGCAGTTATGGTTTTGGGAGTGGTGTGGAAAGACTGTCAGTCCATGCCTACACGCACACTCCACCCATGGTTGACTTCACAATGGCAAAGAAACCACCGCCAGGACTCACGCATTCTCTCCACTGCGCGTTGCCTCCACAGTTTGTTCCTTCCTCACAGTCTGTTCATCTACACGCAGGCATACCATTCTCTCCACGATAGTGCTAAAGCTCTCACGCACTCCCCTTTCACGCACTTCAGATTGTCTGTTCATCCTCTTCGTTGTCTATTTATCCTCTCACGCACAGGTATTCTTCTGTTCTGTTGGTCTCATGCAGCCAGGAGGGAGGAGTCGTCTCCACTATCATTCCCATTGTTCCCCAATGAGGAATCGGGTGTGTTCTCTACCCGCATTTGGAACTAGGCGCAAATCTTCTCTCATGCTCTGTGTCCTACATTGTTGTTACTCACGCACAGGCTGGGAGACTGTAATTTCTTCCCCAGCGTGGTCTGTGTAAGCCTTCCGGTGTATTCATTGCCTGGGACGTGCTGTTGTTCCCCACGTTTGTTGGTATTGTATGCTGATATATTTTGGGACGATTGTTTTCCCCCATGTTGTAAATTGTGTGCACTGATACGTTCAGTGGCCTGTTGTAATTCGTTGGGAGTTGTTTTGGCCACGATAGGGCCAAGAACGACTCAAGAATCGTTTCCCCTTCTAAGTTGTAATTGTTGTTTAATTGACAGCGTGTAATGGTTGGTCTTCGGACTGTGTAGGGAGCAGGGATGGGGCTTGGTTTGCTTGATAAACCTGGTGGTTGGAAACCACACAGACGGAGCTAAAGGGCTGGCTTTCTTCTCCACAACCCCTGAATAGCACTGGAAGGGAATGCAGGGCCTGAGGGACTGTGTAGCAGAGAAGGGACTGATTCCTTGTGTTGGGTGTGTGTGGGTGTCTTAGAAGCCAAGCTAGTTCTGGTGTAGGTGTTCTTGGCTCTGTAATGAGCTCACCGGCTTAGCATTTAGCCTTTCCCAACTCCTTGATGTCTTGATAAACCCAACGGTGTTGGCTTGGCTGTGTTTTGTGTATCCTTGGCTAGGTGTAAGCCTGCTTGTTCCCTTATTCCTTGGAGAATCATGCCCAGCTCGGGGGTGGCAGCGCTGCTGAGAGATTAAGGAGCACGCTGGCCTATGGTTGGGTGGAACGTTGCAGCGATGTAGCTGGTTGCGGATCGATTTATTCATAAGATAAGTGCTCTCGTCCATTTCTACTTCTGTAACTATATTTACTGTTAATGATTATGATGGACATGTTGAGTGAGTGCTTGTATAAATGTATGATATTTCCACTGTGTCTGATAGATAATTGTAGCTGTGTATGATGTACAATTGCATCTGTGCATGATAAATGTTCATGTATGCATGTTCTAGTTCAATACATTTGCTTCAGCAATTTTTATGCATGTACATGTTCATGGGGCTCTTAGCCCGGATGGTTAACGCCATGGGGTCGCATCCTCTTCGCCGGTCGGAGGGATGGGGACGTGACACTAGTGTAGTCTATTTCTCTAGATCTTGATGAAGAGGAAAAATCATATTATAAATTGATATAGTCATTGAAACATAAATAAATGAACGACAAAACCAACTAAGTATTGATTACCTCTTGAAGTGGAAGAACTTTTCAACAAAAGATGCATCTTGAGAAGATGAATTTATATAGAAACATCTCTGACTAGTCAACACAAAAGGGAAATTCTTGTTTGAAGTGGAGGGGAATGTTAAACCCGTATCCATAACCCTAATTCATTATACTTAAATTAATTATAGTTATAACAAGTTATATTTCTTTATAGTCGTATTTATATCCTATATACACATTAATAAGACTCATTTGAATGATCAACTTAGTTATGTATTTGATATCTTGTAATAGGAAGTTGGCCCTTGAAGAGGTTTCTTATTCATTCACTTTTTCACTTGATTTAGATTTGGAATTAATGAATTATCTTTTTTTTAATTGTTTAATTGTCTATTTGGTCCATATCATATAACTACCCTACATCTTTCCAAGGAAAAAAACACATTTTATATTCAAGGAAGAATACAAACATATTATCTAGGTACCAAGGCACAAGATTCAAAAATATGTTTGCAGCTATCCAATCCCACTTTATGATACTAAAAAATAAGCAAGCAATCTATCTATCAATTGCTCAAATAAGACCTCAAAATATTATAACAATCTATCTAATACTCATTAAAAAAAGTCCCTAATAGTCCATACTGATATATATAATCATCCAATTGTTCCAATGTATTAATAAATCAACTTACATATTTGTCTTGTTAAAAACTATAAAACATATATGCAATTGCATAATTTCTTGTTGATAAAATTTGTCTGGTCACATGTGTCACCACATCCTTATGTTCTTGAACCCAAAGTTAACTAAGATCCAACTATAAACCTTGTTTGGACAAAACATCAACTTCATAATTATACTCCCTACATATGTGTGTGTAAAAGAAATCATACCAAACTATGAAGTGCTCTCCAGAATCTAACTTCCTAATGGTTGTAGTGTCACATCATGGATCATATATTTTCTCTTTAGCCAATCGATAACCAGAGGAGATTCTTGACAGGAATGTAATTTATGGAATTCCTTTGAGATGACTACCATCATGAGTGAGATTATAACCATTAGTTTGACATAGTTATTCGATTCACTACCCAAATGTGATTTGAACTGATAAAACTGTCTATCCTCAAGAAATAAGAGACATCCTAGACTGCTACTATGCTCATCCCCTTGGCATGATCCATTTAAGAAATCCTAGAGACTTGTTTTGTCACCTAAAATGTAGGGACGTGCCTATTTTCAAATAATGAGTAATTTCAAGCAATCCAAAGTCCCCAAGGTACAAGAAATGAACTTGCTTTCAACTTCTTAAATTCTTGTCTCTAAAACCAAGGAAGCAAAAAAGCTTCAATAATGTTCCTATCCAAATGTCAAAAAAATTTAACCAATTTCCATTAGATCTCCAAAGTCGAATGGAAAATTATTAGTAAATGGGTAGGTGCAACATGCTTTCCTTGTTATTCCTACAAACCATGCAAATACTAGGCCCCGGGTTTGTCTTCATTGCTTAACAATTCCCATGCTAGTACTTGATTAAGTTTCAAAGAAAACCACATATGACTGATAGTTTTATTTGAAACATTGATCTTCCATATCTTTGACCACCACTACTCCACCAATCAATGACCTCTAGTCCTCAAATCATTACAACCAACCTTCCATTGTGTTAACCCCCAATATTGTTCATAGACTAAGCCAACTCATCATATTTCTCATAAATCCTTATGTGACCTTTTCTTGATTCATCCAAGGAATTATCCCATAGAAAAACACACCCTTCATAGAATTCCAATATTATAGAAGTACTCCAACTCTTGTGTCATTTATTTGTAGTATCCAACTCTGCCACCTAATGCAGAGTAAATATACCCATTCCTTGTAATATATGAATAAGATCCATAACCCTAATTTATTATACTTACCTTTTTTTTGTAACTATGGGAATCGACAATTGGAGTTGGGTTGGTACTTGCGTGAAACGGGGTCCATGGATCCATTCCTACTACCACTATACCCTTAGGTGCCCCACACCTGCCACAAGACATGGGACACAGGTAAATATATGTGGGATTTGAACTCGTGACCTCCAATTTACAACAAGTGACTTCATAACAACTGAACTGCCAATGAGCCACACTCGTGCGGGATAATTCATTATACTTACCTTAATTATAGTTATGCCAACTTATTATTTCTTTATAGCCCTCTTTATCTCCTATAACCACATCAAGAATACTAATTTGAATGATCATTTCTTATTTATATATTTGATATCTTGTAATAGGAGGTAGGCCCTTGAATAGGTTTCATATTCATCCAGCCACTTGATTTAGGTGTGACATTAATGAATTATCTTTTTTTAATGTTTGATTGGCTATTTGGTCCATAACATAGAATTACCCTACTTTTTTCTAAGGAAAAAACCAAATTTTAAATTCACTGAAGAATATAAAACATGTTCTTTAGGTGCCAAGGAACATGATTCAAAAATGTTTTTGCAGCCATCCCATCCCACTTTCTAATACTAAAAACCAAGCTAGCAATATTGTTATAGCTGATTTTACCACACTTGGTAGATCACACATTTATGGCCTTCCATGTCCCTCTGCAAACTCCTTGGACCCTCCTTGCTCAAGCTATACTTTGATCAACCAAGAAAGTCCATGAAAAACACATTTTTATGTGTATACGCGACTTTTAATCCAATACCTGTGTGTATGTTAGAATAGTAGAGTCAATCTAAACTAGTTAACATATCTAAGCAACTAACAACATATCATAAAAGATAAGAACAAGAAAATGTTAAGAACCCGTGTCAACCCTTCTCTTTATTTTGTTAGTATATTTTATCGGATGCATATGCTTTGTAAGTCATCCCATCAGTATGTTATATTATCCCACATTCATGGGGATTAAGTAATAGTTGTTAAGTTGTCTAGTTATTATGTTGCATTATCCCACATTCATGGGGGGTAATAGTTATTTAGATTAGAATTGGTATATAAGTATGTGTTGAGGCTAATGAAAGCACCGGAGAGTTATTTTGTATTGAGCTTGCTCAAAGGAGGTTGCCCCATCGAAGTGGCCCGCGATCAATAAAATGTCTTTTGTGCTCCAATATTTTTGCATTCTCATTGTTTATTGCAAAAGGTTCTCCACATTTGGTATCACAGCACTTTCCTTGGCACAAGTGGGAATTTTTTTTTTCCTTTAAAAAAAAAAGGAGGGCAAAATTGGGTGGTGACTTTCAGATCAAATTATGAAACTTTTTATACAGAATCAGAAGAAACAGGTTGCATATCTGAATTCCTCTTTCAAAAATATGCAGTTTCAAACAAACAATCATCTCATTTGCAGTTCTAAAAGTGGAGATATCATGGATTTAAAATTAGCAATTTTTCAGAACTTCAGTGACGACCGCGGAAATTACAGAGTGAAAATATTTTGACTGGGTGCCCAGATTTCTATTCCGATTACGTGGGTAGAAGCAGAGTGGTTATTCCAATTCCAGAAATAGGCTATAATAGCGATTCTGAGCAATATAGATCAGGTTATACTCATTTTAAAAGTTTTCATCTCAAAACCCTAACTCTAATTATGTGTTTTTGAGCATTGGGTGGAATTTCTACCACATTTTTTTTGGCACTGTGATTATTGTAGTAGTTCTTCTTCTTGCAGCGATATTTTTCATTCGGATCAAGGAATAAACCCTATCAGCTTAACTATGGGAAGTACTTGGGCATAGCCCTAAAACTCATTGTGAGGAGTACCACAGGAACCTCGAAGTAGCTGGCCATTGAGAGGACCTGCCAAGCGAAAAGGGAAACGACCCCCACCAGATTGACTAGATTCCCATCTGTGAGGAAAACCAAAGAGCTGTCGTTTTTGGCCAAACGGTTAGCAGTTTTACCTGTGCTGTGAAGTGAGGGGTACTGCCCCAATACTCAATCCTGAGACAACCTTGTTGGTCGAGTGACTACCTTTGAACCAATAGGAAGCCAAATATACCTGGGGTCCATTTACAGTTGATAACGTGCAGAATTTTAGAATTGTCACAGATCATAACGTGCAGAATTTCAGAATTGTCATAGATCAATTACTCCATTTCCTGTTGATAAAACATAGCTTCTAGCACTGCCACAGACCACAGATCAATTCTTCTTAAAAAATAAATAAATAAATAAATAATCTATTTTTCAGCCATATCTTCCTTGATTTAGCTCCGTTTCACTTGAAATTTCACTGTCACCTCCATAATACCATTCTGCATATTCCTTCATTAAGGACCCTATTCCCGATTTCACTTCCTTAAGCCCAAAATTCCACATTTGTCCATTTTTAAAGTTTTTCATAACTTCTCTGATTCTCACCCAATCTCCTTCAAATTTTTCCACAGTGTTTGTTTTCCAATTCTGCTTCATTGTCCCTCTCTGACAAATTTTCCAATTCCTTCATCCCACCTCTGTAATTTACATTTTTTGCTTCTTGTCCCTAAAAAAGTGTCCAAAACCCCAATTACCCCCCCAAATTTTTCCCAAATCAAAAATCTCATTTTTTAAAACCCTCTCCATTTTTGTTTTTCTACCCATTACCTTAAAACAAACAAACAAACAAACAAAACAAAACTGCTTATGGTTGTTACCCACGCCGAAGCAAATAAACAAATGAAAGAAGAACTTGCCACCATCAAGTCCAAACTTGAGGATCTAGATCAGAAATTTCTCAGCCTCCATCGTCAGCATTCACCCATGGACAACCGCTGCCAGCCTGAGTCTTCTGCGGACACTGGGTTCTCATTGTTTAGCTACTACCACGGGTCGAAGCTAGATTTTCCTCGCTTTAATGGTGATGATCCGACTAGATGGATTTATAGGGCAGAATAATATTTCAGTCTGCATAACACTTTTGATTTCAATAAAGTCCCCCTTGCATCCTTTCATTTGGAACATGAAGCACTTCAATGGTTTTGTTGGTACATCAAGGCTCATGCCGAGCCAAACTGGACAGATTTTCGCCAAATCCTTTTGCACCAATTTGGCCCTAGTGGTTCTGATGAATTCACAGGAGCATTCACCCAACTTCGCCAGACTGGAACTATGAGAGAGTATCAGACAAAATTTGAGAAATTAGTCAAGCACATAGAAGGATTTTCTGATGCATTCTACAAGAGTTGTTTTATCAGTGGTCTTAAGGATACAATTCGATCCGAGGTTAACATGTTCTGTCCCAACATAATGATGGAAATCCTAGGGTTGGCTAAGTTGGAAGAGGACAAGATCAGGACTCAGCAATGCCCCAAATCCACTTTTGTTCCATTCAGCAATATGGTTTCCCAAACACGTCCAATCCCTCCAACTCCTAGACCCACTCCTATTAAGCATTTTTCTGAAGACGAGATGCGAGCACGTAGGGAAAAAGGACTTTGTTATAATTGTGATGGGAAATTCACTCGGGGACATCAATGCACTGAACAAAATCCCTATCTCTTGGATGTGGTTTATCCACCCGCACTTGAAATTTGTGAAGCTACTCAGGATCTAGTAGACAATCAGGTCGACATTCAGCAGCCGCCTGTTGACCCTCATTCTCATGATGAACACCCAGAGATATCTCTCCATGCATTAGCCATAGTCAAGGGTTTCTTCAAGAAGATTCCTCTTACAATACTCATTGATTCTGGTAGCACCCATAACTTCATTGACCCTCAGATTTCCAAACAAGCTAATAGTTTTGTCCATCCTTGCTCCATCTTTTAAGTCATGGTTTCCAATGGGAGCACCTTACCTTGCAAAGGAAAGTGTCGCAATGTGTGTATCTCTATTGGAGATTATAACTTGCACTCTAACATGTTTGTCATGCCTCTAGGAGGATGTGATGTGATTTTGGAAACTCAATGGTTACGCACACTTGGACCCATCTTATGGGATTTTGTTGAACTGTGGCTGCAATTTTCAATCAATGGGAACAAACACACATTCAATGGCTTACAACTAGGTTCTCTCAGCATCATCAGTTCCCATCGCATGGAAAAGCTCCTTAAGATGAATTCACATGGTGTCATCGCTCAACTCCATTTCATTCAGATGCAACCTTCAACAGTCTCAACTACTCCCTTGGATCTTTCATTCCAATGCACCATTCAGATACCTAATTTTTCCAAGCTCTTCACTCTTCAGAGTGATGCTTACGACAATGGACTTGGGGTTGTCCTCTTTCAAGATGAACATCTCATTGCATTCACCGACAAATCCCTTTCTGGAAAGAATTTAGCCACCTCTACATATGAGAAGGAAATTATGACTATTTTGCACACAGTACAAAAGCGGTGGCCATCCCTCTTAGAGAATCCTTTCGGCATCAAGACGGATCACCAGAGTTTGAAATATTTCCTGGTACAACGGGTCTCATCCCCAACACAACCTAAATGGGTTAGCAAACTTAGGGATTGTGACTATAAGAAGGCTCAGGACAATCTTATGGTGGATGCTCTTTTCCACACATTTGATGCCCATGTTTCTCTTTCAGTTATTTCTCTACCTATTCCAACTTGGTTACACTATGTTCAGCAAGGCTGTGTCAATGACTCATCATTATCTGAAATCATCCAACCGTTGGCCAGTAACCCTTCTGTGGTACCACATTTCTCTTGGGATGGCTCTTCTCTGAGATACAAGGGTTGTTTGGTGCTTCCCTAGAGCACAGATATTAAACATGCAGTCTTTTATGAACTCCATGCTTCTCCATCGGCAGGGCACTATAGGTTCATGAAAACATATGAGAGGGAACGATGTCACTTATTTTGGAAGGGAATGAAGCGAGAAATTCAACAGATGGTTTCCGAATGTGCTCCTTGTCAGCGTCACCAAGGTGAAACTACACTCCTTTCTGGATTGCTCGAACCTTTTCCCATCCCTACAAGGATTTGGACATATATTTCGATGGATTTCATTCAAGGGCTCCTTAAATATGGAGGGAATACCGTAATCTTGGTTGTGGTTGATCGGCTCTCCAAATATCATCATTTTTGTGCTCTCAGACCTCCATATACCACCTCCTCAATCGCACAACTTTTCATGGACAAGATATTCCTTCTTCATGGAATCTCTTCTTCCATTGTCTCAGACCACAACGCACCTTTCACAAGTCATTTTCTCCTTACTGACACCAAAATGAATATGAGTTCAATTTACCACCCACCAATAGATGGTCTGAATGAAGTCATCAACAACTATTGGGAAACTTATCTTCGTTGTTTCATCTCTGAAGAACAACATCTGTGGGCAAAGTGGCTCCCTCTCACTGAATGGTATTACAATACTTCCTACCATACTACATCCCAAATGACTCCATATGAAGCATTTTATGGTCACACACTTCTAGTACTCCTTCCATACACCCCCAGCAGTTCACCGGTTCAGGCCATTGACATGGTTCTTCAAAACCGACATCAGATTCTTCACCTTCTGCAGGACAATCTTCACATGGCCAGAACCCGCATGAAACACCAAGCCGATCAGCACTGTTCTAAGCGCACTTTTCAAGTCTGTGACATTGTTTTTCTTCATCTACTGCCTAAAAATCAATCCTCCTTGAAACTCTACGGGAATCAAACACTCGCTACAAATATCTCTCGTCCATATACAGTTCTTCAGAGCACTTTCTTGGGGAGTAAGTGATAGTTGTTAAGTAGTCTAGTTATTATGTTGCATTATCCCACATTTATGGGGGGTAATAGTTGTTTAGATTAGACTTAGTTTATAAGTATGTGTTGAGGCTAATGAAAGCATTGAAGAGTTATTTTGTATTGAGCTTGCTCAAAGGAGGTTTCCCCCTCAAAGTGGCCACGATCAATAAAATATCTTTTGTGCTCCAATATTTTTGCATTCTCATTGTTTATTGCAAGAGGTTCTCCACAAAAGAAAAAAAAAGGAAAAGAGAACACCGATATACGTGGTTCATCCTAATGGGTTACATCCACGGGAAGGTAGTCTTCTATTATATCTAGAATGTTTTCTCCAATCTTACAAGAGAACAAAGCACAAATACCCCAAAAATATAGATGATGTACAACAATGTCACAATAGTACCACTACTACATCAAGAATACATGATATGTAGAGACTCACTTGACCCTATTATATACTAAGAGATGAGGAGAAATTACTCTCACATATTGCATGTGGGATAATATAATTCTCCAAAATAACATCTCTTAATACAATACCATGGACAAATACTCTACACAAGTAAATACACCACCATATAACTATGGGTTAATGTATTACTCTTTTACATAAGATTGTAGACAACTTTCGACATAACACAAAGACATTATTACCTTCCAAGGAATATAATATATTACAACACTCCCCCTTAATAATGGCTAGGAGAAGGGCCCACACTAACACTAAGGAAGAAAGGAGTCATTACTGCTCCCCCTTGATGACAACTTCCAGAAGAACCAAAGCTGAAAAGGAAGAACACTTCGGCTGATGGAATTTGACGATGAACAACCACTTCTCACTTAATCATGAAAGTGCACACGAACTAGGTTTTACGATGAAATACCCAACAATAAAATGTCAAGAACATGTAACGTAATCCAATCTCAAGATGTCCAGATGACCACAAGAATCATCACAACCATACATGATAACTGAAGAGCTTTGATATAACATCCACACTAGTGTACAGATACCTTCTAACGACCGATACAACAGAAGATGTGGCTAAGAACACCACAACATTGTATAAAAAAAACAGATGGCCAATACACATGCGGATAGCAAACATTCTTCCAATCAAGGTGAAATATAAATATCTGTAGAAGACCTCAAACATTGAAGAAGCAAGATAAGAACAGGAAAAGAAAAGAACAAGATAACATCGATATATGTGGTTCACCCTAATGGGTTACATCCATGGGAAGCTAGTCTTCTATTATCTCCAGAATGTCTTCTCCAATCTTACAAGAGAGAAAAGCACAAATACCCCAAAGAATATAGATGATGTACAACAATGTCACAATAGTACCACTACTACATCAAGAATACATGATAAGTAGAGACTCACTTGACCCTATTATATACTAAGAGATGAGTAGGAATTACTCTCACATATTCCATGTGGGATAATATAATTCTCCAAAATAACATCTCTTAATACAATACCATGGACAAATACTCTACACAAGTAAAAAACATCACCATATAACTATGGGTTAAATGTATTACTCTTTTACATAAGATTGTAGACAAATTTTGACATAATACAAAGACACTATTACCTTCCAAGGAATATAATATATTCCAACACTCCCCCTTAATAATGGCTGGGAGAAGGGCCCACACTAACACTAAGGAAGGAAGGAGTCATTATTGCTCCCCCTTGATGACAACTTCCAGAAGAACCAAAGCTGAAAAAGAAGAAAAATTCAGCTGATGGAATTTGACGATGAACAACCTCTTCTCATTGAATCATGAAAGTGCACATGAATTAGGTTGTAGGATGAAAGACCCAACAATAAAATGTCAAGAACATGTGACGTAATCCAATCGCAAGATGCCCAGACCACCAGAAGAATCATCACAACCATACATGATAGTTGAAGAACTTTGATATAGCATCCACACCAGTCTACAGATACCTTCTGACGGTCGATAAAACAGAACATGTGGCTAAGAACACCACAAAAATGTACAAAAAAACCCAGATGGCCAATACACATGCAGATAACAGACATTATTCCAATCAATGTGCAACATAAATATCTGTAGAAGACCTCAAACATCGAAGAAGCAAGACCCCAATGGTCTATACATCGAAAATGATATCATACAGATGAACATCATGACTTTAATAGTAGAAGATGGTGCTTCATTACTTCTGGAATAAGGTGAAAGCCTAAGCAAAGAACTTATCTACACAAGTCAAGATTAAAGCATATAAAGATCATAAAACAGAATTGCTCATACAGAAATGAAAATGCTTATATACCAAATGTTAGCAAACATTATACAAAGGAATGGCAACATAATATGATCAAATAAAAGATTAACTTGCTCATTAAGAAAAATGAAGTTAATTTTACACATTAAGTGCCAGCGACAACATATAAATAGTGAGCCAAAGATTTCACTTAAATATATGAAAATTTAGTCATCAAGCAACTAATCTGTAGCATAGGTGCATTTCTTATTAGTATGAGGTTAATTAGCAAGAGACGAATGCCCTGAAAATGTCAATGCTTCCATATAGGAACGTTAGAGACAAGTAGGAACAAGATAACCTCTGCAATCATAAGAATAGAAATCTCATTGCAACAAGAACAAGGTGCTCATGATAAATAGTTCAAGATTTAAATATTGCTCAAAGCCATATAAATATTGAGTAAAAGATGATCGAAATAAACATGAAATGAGATATAGATAAATCAAAATGTTTAATATGATCAACATATAGCAAATTATGATCAACTCATGATATCACTTATAAAAAATTATGAAATGACAAGTCACTAATCGTCTTAATCATGGGTTCATTTCTTGTTAGCATTATATAAATATGCAAGAGACGAAATGCCCTGGAAATGGCAATGCTTCCATATTGGAATGTTAAAGACAAATAGCATAGGAACTAGATACAATCTCTACAATACATGAAAAAGAAACTATATCTCAATTAAATAACTTATGACAAGCCAACAAATACGATATCACATAGATTAAAAAAATGATTTTACTTAAGAATTTAATTAGCAAGAGCATATAATGATCATAAATATATTACTTATAAAAGAATGAAATTGGTTTTACACAAAGGTCAGCAATAACATATAAATAAAGTAAATAATGATCACTAGATAACACATATGAGATTGTTCTTATAAAAAAAAATTATAAATAAAACAAAGAAAAGAACAAATTAATTATTAAGTATATTTAAAAAATATTAAGCATTAGATGGTTTATAGCTATCATCATGACAAAATACTAGAGATCCATGTCCTTAAAAGATGTCAATATTTCCATATAGAAATGAGAGACAAATATATAACAAGAACAAGAAATAATATATTAATAAAAATGATTAGAAGCAAAACCCAAATGCAAAAAATGAATAACAGAAAACTTAAATACTTTACCGTATTGATCTAAATCTGCAAAAGTTAGAAAAACAGTAAAGGAAAGAGAAACCTTTATTTACAACCCTTCTGAAAAAATGTCCCCCAAAAAGCCCAGTCTTCTGTTCTAATCGCGAAAGTGGATCCAGAATGGTTGTTCCAATTCCAAAAACAGGTTATAATAAAAAAAACTGGTAAGAAATGAGCAAGTTACGGCCCTTTTTTATAACTACCATTTTTATTACCAAAAGGAAGCCCATAAATGCTCAGTTTTATGTTCTAGTCACGAAGATAGATCCAGAATGGCATTTTCAATTCCAAAAATAGGTCATAATAAAAAAAACCGGTAATAAATGACTAAGTTACGACCCTTTTGTATAACTATCATTTTTATTCCCGAAAGGAAGCCCATAAATACCAGCTTTCTGTTCGGGTCGCGTGGGTGGATCCAGAATGGCATTTCCAATTCAAAAACAGGCTATAATAAAAATTCTGAAAAAAAAAAACTAACCAAGTTACAGCCTTTTTTTTTAATTGTCATTTTTATAAAAAGGAAAAAATATATCATTGAGGAGAGCCCCGAAATCATGTAGATCTACAGAAAAAACATCAAGAAACCCTTGAAAAAATTTTGCAAAAATCTTACACAACAAGTTAGGGTTAGGGTAAAAAAAATGCAGAAATATGCCAAGATCTAAAGAGAAGCCTAATGGCTACCAGATAGAAAGCAAATCTACAACAAAATGACAATGCCCAAATGATAATCGTTATTGATTGAAAGCTATAGAAGGTACTATATCATAGCAATCCGCTCTGATGCCATGTTAGAATAGTAGAGTCAAGCTAAACTAGTTAAACTATCTAAGTAACCAACAACATATCATAAAAGATAAGAACAGGAAAAGAAAAGGACACGAGAACATCGATATACATGGTTCACCCTAATGGGTTACATCCATGGGAATGTAGTCTTCTATTATCTCCAGAATGTCTTCTCCGATCTTACAAGATAACAAAGCACAAATACCCCAAAGAATATAGATGATGTACAATAGTGTCACAATAGTACCACTACTACATCAAGAATACATGATATGTAGAGACTCACTTGACACTATTATATACTAAGAGATGAGGAGGATTAATCTCACATATTGCATGTGGGATAATATAATTCTCCAAGATAACATCTCTTAATACAATACCATGGACAAATACTCTACACAAGTAAATACACCACCATATAACTATGGGTTAAATGTATTACTCTTTTACATAAGATTGTAGACAACTTCCGACATAATACAAAGACATTATTACCTGCCAAGGAATATAATATATTCCAACAGTGTACACGCAACTTTTGAGCCAATACCTATGTACATCAAGAAATGTGCATAAAAATAAAAACTTTTGGAGTTTTCTTCATAGAGTCCCAAATAAATTGACTCTTGGCCTTCCATATGCCTGGAAAACGCTCGGACTTGACCTCCATTTCCTATTGGAGGTCTATATATTGAGCCTCTTGGATGCATTGAAGGAAGAGAATTTGGGAGAGAAATGAAACTATAGTCCATTGTTGCCTCACTTGTTTATGCTTGAGTCTACAACCCTTTGTCCCTTTGGAACACACATTGTTGTTCTTCCCAAGATTGCCTTTGCTTTGTAAGCTTTCCATTGAGATGGAGGATTGAAGTGGTGGAGGACTCGGTTTCTTCAGTTCGACGAGGTGCCGACAGAGTTTGTCACTATTCTATCTCTATTTATTATTAATAGAAATATCCATTTTTCGTCCATTACATGTGTATAACTATAAATATTGTGTCCATGGATGTAGTTATGTTTGCTTATGCATGATGGTTTACATATGCTAGAGTAGGCCTAACACTTTGATATATAGCATGTTTGTCTTGTTTGCTATTGTTGAGAGCAAATTGTAAATGCAAGCGTGTTGGAAAAGCTCAACGAGGATCTACATCAACCGTCCGGAATAAGGTACACTTCATATCCCTTAGTGTTAGATGTATTTATTTCTCTTGCATATTGGAATGGATTGGTTTCTAGTGTCATTCAGTCTATTGTGGTATACCCAAAACCATAGGAAGTTTCTCTCTGTAACAGAATTGACGACTCCACTGGGGAGGTTCCTTGTTTTTCTTTGGGAATTGGGGGCACAATGTGCTTGACTTGCTCTCTGTTTCTCCCCGTTTCTGTGTTGCATTTAGTAGTATGTTCATCCATTGACACTCCCCTAGGGTGGTTTGACCCTTGCCCTACTTTTTATCAATTCATTCTCTGTATACACAGGTTTTTTACTAAAAGTCACATACATACACAAGTTTTGGCCTAAAAGTCGCGTGCATACGCCATTGTTCTTTGAACAATTTCGTACATCCTCCTTTTTCTTTTTTTTTATATGGGAAGTTGTTGGGTGGGTTGTGAGTGTGGTTGGGTCTTCCTGGGTACTAATGTTATCTGTTGACTACTTCTTTTGCGACCAGAGACCGCTTTTTCATTGATTGTTCTTTGAAAGTAGTTATAGTCATTTATCTCCTGTTTTGTTTTTCCATCAGTGCATTAGTCTTTTTGTCTCAGTGTCTTGCTTAGCTTGTGTTTGATGCTTTCTATAGAGACTGAGAATTTTAATGACTTTTATTTCATTTTCATTCTTTTATAATGAAAATACAAAATAATTATATAGTTTCATTCTTACTTGCATCTCACATATGGATTTAAGGAGGTACTTGCATTGGATTGCTTGGATGAGAGTTGTGTTTAGCATTTTTTATAGGAAGGATTGCATTGACATTTGGAAAGGAATGATTTGTTATGAATCTCATGTAGTGGTGTATCCTATTTTCTCATATAAAGACAAAATTGCACTTGGCATTGTTTGTTAGGTGTGCATATTTACTTTCACTATTGAGTCATAACATCATTGGTTTCATGGTCATTTCCTTTGAAGAATCAAACCCCTTAAAATCAACATTTAATTTAAAAAGATCATTGTAGAAAGATAATTGTGGAAGCAAATTTTGAGAAAAGTCGAAACGCATACCCGCAATCCGCAATTGTGGAAGGAAGAAGTTTCCAATTGCGGAAAGGTCGTCGCAGAAAAATAATTGCGGAAGCAATTTTCGAGAAAAGTCGAAATGCATACCAACAATCTACAATTGTGGAAGGAAGAAGTTTTCGATTGCGGAAAGCTCGTTGCGGAAAGATATTCGCGAAAGGAATTTCAATGAAAATCGAAATGCAAACCCGCAACTCGCAATCTGCAATTATGGAAGGAGGAGTTTCTGAATTGCAGAAAGACAAATGGGGAAAGGTAATTGCGGAGTAATTTTTTGGGAAAATTCAAAGTGCACATCCGCAATATGCAACCCACAATTACAGAAAGGTAATTGTGGAAAAGTAATTGCAGAAAGGTAAATGCAGAAAAACACTCGCAATCTGCAACCCACAATTACGGAAAGGTAATTGCGGAAAAGTAATTGCAGAAATACAATTGTAGAAAGGTAAATGTAGAAAAACACTTTGCGAAAAGAAACATGCGGAAAGGACATTGCGGAAAGATCTCTGTGGAAGGTCGTGACTAATAAATTTAAACAGAGTTAAAAATGATAAATAGAGAGCGAAAGAAGAAATAATAACACAGAGAAGTAAGAAAACGTGTTTGATGAAGAGGCATGTGTTAAGAAGGGATGAGTTTGATGAACATTCATGACTCCAAATGTATTATTAATTATGTTGATGACAAAACTATAAATATTTTTACCCTCTCAGCGTTCCTTTGCACCTCTCGATGCAAATAAATCTCATTTCATTGATGAGAAAATATCGAAAGCAAAAATATAATTATTTTCCACGCTCGCCCTTAATTGATTGTATTTTCATCAAAGCCAACCATGTCTTTCCTTATTAGCTCAGATTTCAAGAAACGCTTAATAATCAATTAGACCGGCCACAAATTCACTGTGTATTTCATCCAGAGTAGTCTCCTGTTGAAGCAGTGTTGGCATATGCAAAATGAGACCATATTGGAGCCTGTTGAATCTTCTTGGAAAAATGATTTTCTGAAGGATGCCCTATTTTTGGATTGATAAGCAGATACGTAGCAGAAGACAGGAAGATTTTGCAGCCTCATCATCTATTAGATGGACTATTAGATAAACTTGATTATGCAACACATATGTGATGTTGTTAGTGGTTCAAGGCTGTATAGTTTCAAAGGCCATAAAGCACATGTCTATTGTGTATGTCGTTGTTACAAGTAAACTATTCAGGTATATTGATTCCACATGGTACATTTTTGGTCTTCTCTTCTCGTGTATCATTTTATTTTCTCGACAAGTGTTAATGCAAACATAAACACTTGGTTACGTTATTTGATGGTTCAAGGATTGGTTACAATGTTCATAGTCATTAGTGAACTACAATGACTTAACTCTCAATTGCAGGTAATGTTTTTTATTTATTTTTACATTACTTATGTCAAGTGATTTCAATTTCAATTATGTTGCTTCTCAATTATCACCAAACAACTCTCAACATGTAATAATTTTATTTTATTTTACATTACCTCTATCAAGTGAATAGAAAAAGTGATTTCAATTCCAAATTGCACATTTTATTATGCTCATAAGTTCAACATATTTTTGCATTGCTAAGTCCAACATACCTTCAAAGTATTATTCCATCTTCTATTTATCGTAGAGTTCAAATTTTTAATCAACATTTATCCTTTACATTGTCCCATGACAAAGAAAACATGCAAATGTTGCTTGAAGTTTTTCTCATGCACAACAAAAAAATTGTTTTTCCTATCTATCATTGAACTTGCATACAAAAATTAACATTGACATCAATAAACATTTCATATTTCATTTTCAACTAGCATTTCATATCTATTTTGTCAAAATTGTTTTATTTGATTATTATCTCTTTTTTTTGCAGCTTCTACATGTCAACTGCAACAAATTTCGTCAATAAAAGACTCAAAAAACACTTGGGAATTGGTCAAAGGGAAATGATTGTTTCCCTTTCACAAGACAAAGATATAACTCTTACTGCTAAATTCATTTTCAGTAATCTTTATTCTTATTAGTAAATGCATTTTTCTCTTTTGCAGTATAATCTTCTTTGCATGAAATAAATTGTTGTTAATACTAAAATTAAATAAATTTTTATTATCTTAACTTTAGTTTTCATTTTCAATATCATTACCCTCTCGACGTTCCTTTGCATCTCCCTGTACAAATACTAATTTTAACTTAGTTATAAAACAAGTTAATCAAAATTTGTTATTAGTGTTATGAAACCTGGGTATTAAAAAAACTATGTATTTGTTAATAATACTCTTGAAATAAAATCCTATAAAGAGGCTAGTCACTAATCATACTAGATTGTATGATGTACACTAAAGTAGAGAATACAACCATGGTGATAGAGACATAGTCAACTTATCTTGGCCATATTTAGCCAAGGAGCATAATTAAGATATTTTATTTGTTTTCCCAATTAAAGGTTTCAAAGATAAAATCATAATGTATATCATATATATGATTTTATAGTTTGCTTTACTATTTTTTTATATATTCTATACATAATTATGTTTACTGCATCTTTAAACTAACAACTTAGTCATAATTTTAAATGACCATTGTTTATTTACAACATTACATTAAAATAGATATAGAAGTAAAGACGTCTCCAATAAAATGAAATGGGATGATCTTACGTGACTAAAAAAATTAGGAATAAAAATTTATACTTTGCTTTTGAAAACCATTTATCTTTTACCTTTATCAAAAAAAAATTGAAGTATAAATGTAAGGCAACATTTTAATGAAGTAAGGGATTATGTCATAAAGTATTTTAGTTATAAAAATATATATGGAATAACAAATTTATACTTTGCTTTTGAAAACCATTTATCTTTTACCTTTATCAAAAAAAAATTGAAGTATAAATGTAAGGCAACATTTTAATGAAGTAAGGGATTATGTCATAAAGTATTTTAGTTATAAAAATATATATAAAATTAAAATCTCTATTTTATGTTAAAGTGAAATCTGCATAGTGTTAATATATAATTGAATTTAATAATTTTTATAAAATGTATTAAAAATATTTAACATTTAAATAAAAAATATATTTATAATTTATTAAACCAAACATAAAACTTTGAAGAAATTAAATAACATGAAATTATAAATACAATTTAAATAAATTAAGAATAATTAAACACTTAATAAAATGAAATTTCCACTACTCATTGCATTTAAACATATATAAACTTGTTTCATAAATCTATAGATCATAATGCTAAGATGCTATGTGAAACCCATTTGTACACAACTTCTAACAAAGTAACAAGTTCATGTTGTTGTTGTACTATTCTTGTTGTACACAATTTAGCCTAAGAGGAGTTCAAATTTCTTCAAACAAAGTGATAAGTCCACATCGTTGTTGTACTACTTTGGTTGTACAAAAAATAGCATTAGAGGAGCTCAAATTTCTTCAAACAAAGTGACAAGTCCACATATTTTGTTATACATAATTTAGCCTCATAGTAGCTCAAAGTTTCATATAAACAATATTTATCAATTTTATTATATATATATATATATATATATATATAATTGACAATCCCACTAATTTTTTTCAGCAATATTAATATACATATATGTAAGGCACCGACAAACCCCCACTAGTGATCAAATTTGAAGAGTGGAGCTTAATTTCAATTTGAAGGGCATATATTTTTTTTCCAGGCGAAAAAGACAGTTCTAAATTTTATAAAACTGTGTCTAAAAAGTTGACACCACTTAGATACAAAAAGTGCTTAAGTCTGTTGTAGCTTAATAATTGAATCCTTCAAAAATACAAAGTTCAGAAAACTAGGACGTACAGTCTCTGCATAACTGGCCACAAAACATGACTTCAAAAGCTCATAACATCGAATCTTAAAAACATAGATTACTGTAAAACTAAAGTACCAGAATTCATAGGTCTATCTCCCATAAATTCTTCCCAGAAAATCATGTCGGTCCCAATACCCAGATCCTTCTTTGATAGTTCATCAGCTTCCATATTATATTCCCTATAAATATGTTGAACCTGCAAACCTCTGAATTGAGCCTTAAGAGCTTTAACCCGATTCATCCAACGGTAAAGTTCTATAACATGAATTTGATGCTTTTCGAGCACCCAATCAATGATGACTTTGGAGTCCCCCAAGATCTGCAGATCCAATACCATCCTCAGATTGGAAAAGTATAGCAGACCCCATAGAGCAAGGAGTTCAGCCTTTGTGTTGGAGCCCCTGCTTGCATCCATTCTGAGCTTGAAGGTGGAAGAATTTTGTAATAATAAGAGCATTCCAGCCCCACACATGCCATCTTTGGCTGCTCCGTCGAAGTATCCCACGTTTCCAGCCTGAATATCTAGGAATGATTTCACAGTTCTGCAAATTTGGCCACTGATGCTCTGCTTAGGGAAAGATGGAGAGGAACAGACCTTGGACAAAGTTGAGCAGAAAGACACCGGGATGTCCTGAAAGATATAGGCATTCCTCGAACGCCAAACTTCCCAAATCAGCAGGCAAAGTATCTCGGGTGGAATTATTAGCCTCTTAACCCAAATTTCAAATTTCTCCATAAGTGGTCAAGAGTCCGACAACCAAGGTTTCTTGAGTCTGGAGCAAAGACCGCAACCAAGTTTTTATAAAAAGGAACAAGTACCAAAGATGTGTTCCGCAGATTCAGCATCTAGCTGACAGAGAACACAAATGCTAGGCCCACAATAACCCTGAGATTGAAGAGCATCCCAAGTCAGGATCTTCCGATTGATAGCAAGCCAACATAAATACTTAACCTTACTAGGGATCTCTATTTTCCATATAGCAGAGTGCCACTAGTTGCATACAGGTTCATCAACCGACTTTAAGAAATGGAGATAGGCCAAATCAGCTTTAACTGTCCCAGATAGACAATCACATCCCAATCATAATTTAAAATAAAACCTGCACTATAAAGGGATTCCACAAATGCGTGCCATTCTGGTGCCAACTCCACAAGGATACCTAGGTTTGACGAGGATAACCAGTAAGGTGTAAGTTGATTCTTGGAAACATATATATCTTTTAAGGTCACAAGATGCTTCTCATGAAGCCAGTCCAACAGCAAATTAGAAAAAAAGGGCCGATCAATACCAACCATTGAATCGATACCTATATAAATGCAATTCCCTCTCCCCACTTTCTAGCTAAGATCTTGATTGATAAAAGACAGGCTGATGAGGAAGCTTCTCCAAATCAGTGAGGGAGAAGAATGATTGTGGTTATTTCTGTGGAGCCACAACTCCAAAGGAAGCTTGAATAGATATTTAGACTTTATGATGGTTCCCCACAAACCTGTATCATTGAGCGTCCGCCACATACTTTTAGAAACAAGAGCAGTATTAAAAACCTTCAAGTGCTTGATTCCCCACCCCCCACTGTTTAGGTTGGGATAGAGAAGCCCAGCTAACCAAGTGAAATCTCTTACAATGCATAACTCCTGCCCATGGAAAATGGAACATGATATTTTGCAACTGTTGAGTGACATGAGCCGGAACAATATATAAGGAAAACCAGTATACAGGAATTGACTGCAACACGGAAGTTACTAGAGTAACCCTCCCGCCAATAGAGAGCCATATCGACACCCATCGGTTCACCTTTGCCTGGAATTTTTTAATAATCCAGGTCCAATCGTTCACCTGATAATCGTTTGGCTTGAGCTGAAAACCAAGATAGGAGAAGCCTTCCTCAATCGGCCTACAAACATATGTAAAGGACTGAAGGATTGAGTTTATAATGTTCTGTGGAATATTATTTGTTCCAAAATCTGACTTCCGAGGGTTGATAGTCATCCCCGAAGCCCCACAGAAAAGATCAATTAAATATTTATAGTGCAGCCACTCCAGAAGGTTGCCATCACCAAATAGGAGGACATCATCGACAAATAAGGAATGAGTAAGTGAAATAGAACCAGATACTTTGATTCCCACAATTTTCCTATCTCTCTTCGCTTGATTGATGATGAGACTCAACCCTTCGATAGTTAGCAGAAACAAGTAGGGAGAAAGGGGGAAACCTTGGAGGATGCCCCGAGAACCTTGAAAGAAGGAGGAGGGAGATCCATTGACCAGAACTGCATAGGATGCACCGATCACACGTGCCATGATCCACTAAGCAACACTGAAGGGAATACCAATCTGCATAAATATTAGACGAAGCATAGTCAAGTTTACCTTGTCCTAGGCCTTCTCCAGATCTAATTTGAGAATGATAGCAGATGATCGTCGAGACTTGATAGAGTGAAGAGTTTCTTGAACGATCCCAACAGAATCCAAAATCTGCCTATTTGACAGAAAACCGAACTGCTCCAGAGATATGCATTTACCAAGAACAGGCTTCAGCCGCTTAACAATGATCTTAGAGATCAATTTGTAGAATAAGTTACATAGAACAATAGGCCTATATTTAGAGAAATTCAATGGCTTATCAACTTTGGGGATCAAAGTGAGGAATGTTCTATTCAGCTCTTCCGGAATCATGTCTGTCAACGGAGATTCTTCAATAGCTCCAACTATCTCCGGACCCAACATGTCAAGGAAATGGAGGAACAATTCGACAGTCCAGCCATCAGGCTCTGGACTTTTGTCTTTGACAAAAAGTTTTAGTGTCGCTTCTACTTCCTTCAAAGATATAAGGTTGTTTAGGGCCATACCATCCACATTACAGAAGTAGGAAGGGAAGAGCTTGACAATCTTTAGTTGGTCCTCAATATTATTGTTTCTCGGGTCTTTGTAGAGATTAGAGAAGTGATATCTTGCCACCCTCTTGGTAGAGAGTTGCTCTGAGACCATGCAGTTATCAGAGTCAGTAGCTTCCCATATCGAATTGCAGAGACGTATTTTGTTAGCAAAGTTGTGAAAGTACCGGGTATTTTCATCACCAGCCAATAGCTATATGGCCCTGCTTTTTGGCATAGGGTTTATTCCTTGTGTGTGAGTATCTTGAGTCTAGAATTATGACAATCCTTGATCTTTTCCTGGATAACCTTTGAACATGGATCATGCAAGAGGTGGTTTTCCATATTTAAAATATCCAATTCCAACGAATTGATATTAGCTTCCAATTTGATCTTCGTCTATTTCTCCCACCGAAGAATGAGTGGCTAAAGTTTGTTTAATTTGTACAAAAAATATTTTAGAGGATTCAAATGTACAGGCATCACCCTCGCGAGCTGACCCCATGAATTTCTCACAAAATCATCAAAACATTCTTCAGAAATCCAAGTGGAGTTCAGTTTAAAAGGGTATACCTTAGGAGAATGATCAAAGTCAATTTGCAGAAAGATGGCCTGGTGATCCGACACCCCTGTTGACTGATGCCAGGATCTGAATTTTCCAACAAGTTCACAGAGAGCCTCTGACATTAGGAATCTGTCAAGTCTCTTGGCGATGGCAAAGGTTCCAGCTCTTCCATTTGACCAAGTAGGGGAAAGAACACTAGGAACAATATCCTGAAGCTTGGTGTTGGAAAATAAAGAGATAAAGTAGTCATCCATAGGGTCACATGGACGACCCTTCCCCCAAACCTCTTCTGAGGAGCAAGTAAAACTCAAATCTCCCCCCAGTATCAGATTAGGTAGATTAAGAAGACCAATGGAAACAACCATCTCCCAAAAAACTCGGCGATTAATATATGGGCCATATATATTCAACAAATGCACGTGTTCTTTGAATCCTATAAATTTTCCTTGAATCATAATACCTGCAACAAAGTCAAAGGCTCGAAAGTCAGCAAATAAGGGGTTCTAAGCAACAAGGGTTCCACTAGAAAGACCATTGGAATCCCTTGCACAAACCCTCTAGAACGGACGAAGTCTTAAAAAGTAATCACACGCAGAACGCAGAAACCCCCAGAGACATAGTTTCTTGAAAGAAAACTATAGTAGGGGAGTGAGAATCCAACAGACATTTTAAAGTGGTACGTTTGGGGCCCCTTCCTAGCCATCGTATATTAAGGCTGAGAAGTATCATCGGTTAACCTGAGGGAGGGCTATGCTTTCTCTAAGAGCCCGAGATGAGAGTGACGAACCAGAAGCTGTGGAGGAAGGTAGCCCTCTATTGGACAAAGAAACTACCCGAGGATTAGAAAAATACCGATCCCGAATTAGATCCTTCGTATTTTTCATGTTTCATTTACCCACCTTCTTGGGTTTACGTATGGAGACATTTTCCATTCGTATCGCAGAAATGGGAAAGATGTTTTTCGAATCTTCTTCATTGCCATAAACTTGGAGCTGTTTAGGAGAGGAAATGACAGAAAGGAGCTCAGACTCCCCACCTCCAGAAAGAGGATCATAATCATCTAAAGAGGGGACAAAAGCGATAGGATCTTCATAAGGTTTGTCTCCAATTGGAGAAGAGGATAGGACAATATTCAAACTGTTATCGAAGGTAGGTGTGGTAAGGTCAACTGGTTCAGATAAGGAACCAGGTATGTTTCCTCTCGAGCCTGTCGAGTCCATCCCCACTCTAAAATGTTCATATGAACTAGGTTCCAAGATAGGGCTAAGGAGAGGAGAAGAAGGGTGCTCCAAGACAGGATCAACCATAACAGGAAGCGGGGCATTCAAAATCTCAGAAACCGCCAATGAGTTGAAAATATCGTCAGCTGAAATGAATTTTAATAGCACAGGGATAGATTGTGTAAACATATGGACTATGGAGATAGCCGACTGCGCATCTAGAGGAATCGGAAAGGAGGTATCCGGAGCCATCGAGCTAGACTGTTTTCCAGCCATTTGTCATCCAACCGAGAAGGAAACCGCGTTAGGAAAGACTCCTTCGAATGGCCAGTCAACCGACAGAGGTGGCATCGAAATGCTATTTTCCAATAATCCAGTTTCTGAATGAAACTACCCCCATCCCAAATCACCTCTATCTCATCTGGAAGCCCATCAGTTACATCCGTGTCTACCATAACCCTAGGCACCGACCTTTCGAAGCCTAGAAGTTGATCATCTTCAATAAGCATGAACGTACCTATAGAGTTGGCAATGGTTGTAAAACCTTTTAGATTCCAGCATTGGATGGGAAAATCTGGGAAAATAACCCAAAGATGCCTTCGAGTCAAGTGTTCATCTCGCGGGTCGAATCCAAAGTGCCACCGCTTTAGAACCAACGAGCCCTCTCCCAATATCCAGTAACGACTCTCGACAATGTCATTGTCTTCTGATGTCAAGAACTGGAACAACGTCCATCCATTAACCAAGGTAAGGACCTTCGACACCTACTTTAATAGTGGCTGCCACTGCTCCCTAACCCATGTCAAGACTGTAAACCGAGAGAGCTTGAGATACTCGAATCTCCCAACCAAAGCACGAAGAGAGAGCGCATTCACCATATCAACTGTAACATCCTAGCTAAGGATACATGTATTATGAGTACTTTTAACCCGCTCGAAAGTCAAATGTCGTGGCTTGAAAGGACCCCCCATGAAATTAGCATCATCGCCTCTATGAACCCCACCTGAGGGACCTTTTTCCGAGGCTGTAACCAAAGGAGAGATGTGGAACCTAGCTCTCGGGTTGGTGTGCACACCCGAAGAAAACTGAGGGTTAGCCATGGAGGAAAGAAGAACCTTCAAGAACCTGTCGGAGCAAGATAAAAGACCAGCAAACAATAATTTATTCCCACTTTTTTATTTAATCGCTAGTTGATACTAGTTCCGTCCAACAGCTGGACAGAGTTGACTCTAGAGTCCTCCACGCTGACTTTCTGCCAACCTAGAGGGTATCGAACACTGCCGTTGGACAGGAAAAGACAAAAACCCTAGTTGTAAAATAAAAGAACAAGGCCAAGGCCTTCAATAGTAATGCAAAACCCCAGGCTCAAATAACTAAAACCGGAAGCACATATCGACAAGAGGAACATGGAAACCCTGAGAGGGTAAGAGAGAACCTTATGCCACCTTTTTGAGCGTTAATCTTAGAGGTGACAAGGAACATTAAAAATAAAAGGTCGAGGCTCAGGGGACCGTGCCGAAAAAAGCAAGAAGAGACGGGCGAGTTCGCCTCTTGACCAGGAGGGAAGACTGAGCTTAACTGACCACCACCGGAGAAGGCGGACCAAAAACCAAAGGAAATAAATAAAATAAGCGAAAAACAAACCTCCGTGAGGCCCACCCAAAACAAAAGCTGAAACAGAGACAACAGAGCTCAAAACAAAGACCACCCCCACATACAACCTTTCTTTAGGTCAATGAGGTGACGAAAGCAGAGGCAGAAAAACGATCAGGAATACAGACCTAGCATCCCGTTACGAGGGCTGAGCTCGATCAGTAATCACTTATAATGGGCAGCTAGGTCTTTAGCAGGAGTGAAAAACGATCAGGAATACAGACCTGACATCCCGTTACGAGAGATGAGCTCGATCGGTAATCACTTATGACGGGCAGCTAGGTCTTCAGCAGAGTGAAAAAACGAAGTGACGACCGGAAAAAGAGGTATAATCTAGCCGGCAACTACAATAGCAAGGATAAACTGTCGAGAAAGATCTTACTGTGATCCTTGCCGCCATGAAACCCTCACTCCCTTTCCGCATTGAAACCCTCCATTACCTACCCCCTCCATGACACAGTTCGTCTCACCCCAAGATTCAATAGAATCAAGGGCATATATACTTAGCTCCCTTCAAAGATGAAGGGCAATATAAATAATTGTACTTCAATTGACAAGTATAAATGAACTAAAGGCTTTACTCCAAAAAATACTAAAAACAAATTTTACTTATCTAATTTTTTCCAAACTTAAACAGTGTGGTCGAGGCATCAAATTGTGTTGTTCAACACTTGTCGCGACAACATATAGGTATGGGATGTAAGGGCAATAGAACCATCCTAAGTCAACTAGAGCCTTGGTGGAGCCTTGCAACTCGCTACATGTCTGAGTCTCCACGATCTACCTTTTAAATAGAACCATACCACCAAAAGAAGTTTGCTAATGGTTGGATTTGAGAAAGTTCCAGGCTGGAGTAGTTAAGAGCTCAAGGCTCTAAAAATTGTTGTGATTTGTACCTATCCACAATTTGACGAATCAACAGTTAGTGGCCAGAAATTTAAGTTATTTAATGAAAACAATTAATGCATCTACCTCTATGTCTAAACCGTCTTCCATGCTTATGCGGGCCACTACCCTCCTTATTGTCTTAACAAAAGGCACGAGAATGAGGAAGGAGACATAAAATTATGGACTTCATCTTCAAAGGGTGCCTTGCAATCACATTGGTAAGGAGTGATAAAAAGATCACAACAATCCAACATGTCAAATCTCAGTTGATAGTGTCAATCAAGGGCTTGGATAATAAATTTAATATAAGACTTACTAGGATAGTTTCTCTTACTCTTTGCATTTTATGGCTCTCTGTGCCTTGACCCAATGAGATTATAAGATGAGGATATGTTTGCATGTAATAATTTGCTTAGTTATGACTATGAGATGAGGATTTAAAGAGAAGAGGATGTAAAGTCAAGTAATTTTTATACTATTTTGGTGGCAACCACCGAGGACAATATGGTGAAAAATTATAAATGTTTGGAAGGGTGAAGGGAGATTGCATCACCATCATGCCATCCATCAAATTGAAGACTATTCTTGATAAAAAAATTCATTTTTTCTTAAATTTGATTTATAACCATTGTGGTTCTTTGGTTTGAATGGTTTATCTAACTCATTGTTTATCTATATCGTGTTCCTAGTGCCACCTTTCTATATCAATGTATAAATCAACCTCTGCAAGGTTTGTGATCCTAACTACATGCCATTATTTGTAGTTGCATGCTAGTTAGTGTTGTTTAGGTTGCCGCGAGTTCACTACATTCATGTAAGAAAAGAAGTATTACCGAGGAGGACTCATCAAACCGACCATTCATATTTCATTTTGATGGAAAATGAATGGTCTTCGACAACCAGGTTCACATAGGTAGTAGGAACAAAGTTTTGGGCTTGTTTAGGGCCTAGTAGTAGACTAGTAGTGATTCTCTATTGTTACAACCATAGTTGTTGACACATTGTCACACCTTAGATTACATACCCAAGTGACTTGGTAGTTAGAGTCACATCTTGATGGCTAGAGCTTCGTAGTCGTCAATCATCATTCATCATCATGCATGACTAAGCAATGAGTGTGTGGCATGAGTGATTATAATTTATGGTATTTCCAATATTTTGGATGACAAGTAGAACTTTATAGAATAAGAATTTCAATATATAAAGAAATTTAGATGGATGAGTAGTTTCAAATGTTGTCCTTCTTTTTGAAATGTTGATATAAATTATACAATTCAGGCTTTTTCGATGGGGATGCAACAAACAAGTATGGAGGAGCTGGTATCTTTCTATTGATCAGCCAAGATCTTTTTTTCTGCATCAAGATGGGATGCAGGTACAACATTAACACCAGATTGGAATTACTGGCACTTTGGGCTCTACTATTTTTTGCCAAAGAAATTGGCATCCCCACCCTTCATGTCTTTGGGGACTCATCTGTTATCATAAACTAGGCCAAAACTAGGCCAATGATAAGGCAACTCTCTCTGCCCTCGACTTGGATGGCTGGTGTATAAACATTTTGGAGCTGAAGGCCTTCTTTCACACTTTAGACTTTCATCATGTCTTTAGAGAACACAACAAGATGGCAGACAACTTATCCAAGGAAGCGCTTTGCATTGTTGCTGGCCTATTTTCCTTCACTGAATACTATGCGGGAATAACTATCAGGGAAGATAAGCTTAAGCTCTTCTAGAGCAAGCTTATACCTCCTACTGTTTAACATTTTGGTTGCGTTTTCTCAAGTATTGATGGTAGAGTCTTTTAGCATATTTTGGATGTCTTGAGGTTGATACTGTTTCTCCTCATTGGGTATTGACATTAGTACTCTTCCCCGAGCGCTTCCTTGGATACATTGAACTGGGCTCTTTATGTATTCTCCTTAGACTTGCATGGATGACCTACTTTGTGGAAGATTGGCTGATGTTTCTTCTTTAGAGTTCTCAGAATGATCTCTCATTTCTATATTGTTCAGCCCCTCAGATTGCCTTATATTTTTGCTCTGATATGATATTGATATCATCGTACTATAAACAAGTTACCTTTAATTCTATTAACGAATATCAAATAACAGCTATTTTTGTAGTGGAAGAAAAAAATTACATCCTTTTTAACACGAAGGATAAAATCCATATTTAAATTTGTTTGAAGGACAACTTTAACTTTACACTCCTCGGAAAGGTAAGAAACTCTGGAAAAGGTTCAAATTTGAACGCTGCGGGCCCCACTAGTATTTTTTATCCCATGCTTGTGTGTGATGACACTTGTATGTCATCTTTCTTGATTAAAGTTCGATTCTCGGCGAATCTGATTAAAACCCATGGAAAAGGATTTCATCAGCCCAAAATTGAGCGGTTTCATGCCCCAGGAAAGAGCGATTCTTACTGTTTTCTGTCCCACTGTCCCATGAAAAAAAGAAGATTCTTGCTTTGTTAAGTTGTTTCTGGCTCACAGAAAGAGAGGTTCTTGCTTCTGTAAAACCATTTCTACCTTGAAAAGCAAATTCTTATTTCTGTTAAGTCACATTTGATCAGATTAAAACAAAACGCTGGAATAATAGATGGTAGAACCCCGCCATAGAGTTGATATACACACTTCTATCGGAAGTACAGTCCAAAACATTAATGCTTTCCCTTTCTCCTTTTGTATGTCAGGCTTCCGTGTATGCTTTAGTCTAAATGATTCTTTGAATGGTACTGGACGGTTACTTTACATCTCAGGGCCAACTCATGCTCATACAAAATGACAAAGCGTGTCAGTAGAATCCATTGCATTTACACCTAGCTACAACTTAAAATACATAAATAAACCAGCCATACCTACCTGCCTACATTTTTAGGTATTTTAGTCAATGGAAAGTTATAGATCTCAATTTTATGAAGAGCTAAGTTATTATGAATTAGGGTATCTAAGTCTTCAAAATCACTTGAGATCAGTTTTGGATGGCACCAACCCTTCAAAATCACTTGAGATCAGTTTTGGATGGCACCAACCCACCAACCTTTAACATGGTTGAAATTTTTTGATATTGGTTAGATTTTAATCAACAACCTTTAATACTCACTACCAACTCTTCTACCTCTCACGGGATTCTCGATATCACCAGATTATTAATACTGTCATTATATAAATCTATAATGAAAAAGATTTGAATCTGGGGAAAAATACTCAGAACAAAAAATGTCATTTCATTGAGAAATTGGGCAACAGTAATTTAAATCTTGAATTGGTGAATGTTGAGCCTGAAACATGATACCGCTGGTGAATGTCTCAGGCGGTTTGCATCAATTAATTATATACTTTTTATTATCATCACAATCTAGCCACTGAACTTTTTATCATTACAATCTAGCCACTATGTTGCTTGTAGTGGAGAGGAATGGATGCTTGCACATGATGTTATAATGAAATACCATTTATGAAATTAAGGTGACATAGATATATTCTCACAGTCTGAAAAAACGAAATAATTACAATACCAAGTTTCAAGAGGAACCGTCCAACTCATTTTGCGGATCCCCAAAATTAAAAAACTCCCACATTCCTCCTATTCCAATGATGGTGTCTCCGTATGGCAATTTACTCTTTAACTGTCGAGTATAATGCTTCGACGGTCGCACCTTCGTATTCGTGGGTCCGACATTAAAGAGGTCCGACAGTAAAGACACCGGCTTTGATTATTGTCAAACAATGTCACGAGATTTTGCATTGCATTTGATTACGACTGTGGATACAGCATGCAGGCAGAGGCCGGAAAGATTGACAGTTCGGTTTTTGCATTGTTTGGATGTCTGCAATGGTGAAATTTCATTCATTTTTGCACTGTGAATAAGTCTGTCAACATTCCATAACAATGTATTTGGGTATCAATGATAGTTCACCAGAGGCCTTGTTTAGCCTTCTTCTGATTGATAGCATTCGACTGACCAAATTCCTGCCTATTGGGCTCCTCTTGGAATAGTGAGTTTCAGCTTCATTGCCCCCAAATGTTACTATTTTGGTGTCCTGTTAGCCCGGTTGGGGCAAGAACTGCTGCTTTCTTGAAGTTTGGGATTAGTTTACCTTGATCCTTTGGCTTTCTGCCAATTAGGTTTGGCAGGGATTGCTGCTAGCAGCTTCTCTCAATTGGGTTTTCAAGATGGTCTGCAGAAGGACATTGGGATGTATGGCCATGCACTTATGTGGATATGTTTTTTTAGTGTGTTTAGCTATGGTACAGGTGACAGCAAGCCCACTGAATTTGAAAGTAAAGCATATGTCTCCTGGTAATTCAGAGAACAAGGCTGGTCATGGTTACTTGCCAAAACTTCTGTATGTAGGCTTGACTTTAGTGGAAGATGCAGTAGCAAAAGGAGCTGGTGAGTATATATTATCACCTATTAATGGTTCCATCTTACAATAATAGGTATACTTATTATGAATAATATTCCACTCAATGGAATTGGTGAGGCATGGAGGAACAGATCATTGCTTAGGACAACCACTTTCTCAAAAAATGGACAATCTCCAGTTCTTGCATTCCTATTGTTCTGTTTCTCACTTATGTGGGAGTAGCCTCCATATGGCCATCCTCCACATATTTTGCCATTTATGCATGATCCTGGCAAATGTTGATACTTAAAGTGTGTGTTTTGCATATAATTCACTCCATACAGCATTAGAAACTGGAGTTATAACTATTCTGTGCATCTCTTTCTGTATTTGTGGCTTTGATTTAACTATTTTTTTCAACAAGTTATGCCCATTAACAGTACTTTCCTTTTGTGGTTGATAGTAAAACACAGCTAAAGAATGAAAAAAAGAGAATGGCTTCCTCAAAACTGTCCCTGCCTTTGTATTACTTTATATATATGTTTGTCACAAAATTGAAAATTGAAAATTGATCATAAAAAAATAAAGATTTTCAACTTATTATAGACTAACCTAGATTAGAAATAATTTTTCTCGCACTTTAGGACATCTAAAAAGCAGCCGATGTCTCGAACAAACGAAACCCCTTGTGTCTCATCTGTGCGTCTTCTTTTTGGTATTCAATCAGGTGTATATTCATTGTTTATACATCTCCATATATATATTGAAAACTGGGATGATATGGAAAACATGTGTCAAACAATATCTTTATATATTATTTATTTACCAATTCGAACATTCTGCATTTCTACTATTGTCTGTTTCACAATTTGTTGGAGTCGCCTCATTGTGGCTGTCCTTCCCGAGCATTAATGTCCACTTACAATACCACTCATTCACGTTGTTTGCTAGTGAAACCAGCTTTGCATAGCTTTGCATGGAATACAGCATTCACTTGTTAATGCCAGCTAACCTTGTTAGGCATGAATAATTCTAAGATTTTGGGCGAATATTACTTCCCTGCCATGCATCATAATTGAGACTAGGGTTGATTTATGAGAGTTGAGGTGGTGCTGTATCTTTTTAAAATCCAGAGGAAATAGAAGGGTGTGGTCTAAATCAGTCTGAAACAACGTTGTACCTGTAACTATGTGAAACCTACAAACAAATAAAAAAACCATCAAAATAAATTAGAAAGATAGTATTAATTCTTTTATGGAAAACTGTCATTTATTTTTGGTGTTCTGCCTGTTTGGTTGCTTCCAATCAACACAAGCAAAGGACACTGCCTGATCTTGGATATGAATGATAGGTCTCACCTGCTACAACAGTTTGGGGAATATCTATTCTGCCAAAGTTGCCCAGAACTTGCACCCTGCTGTTTAGGGAATATTTATTCTGCCAAAGTTGCCTAGGACTTGTACCTACCCCATCAGGATTGAATAGGCTAATGAGAGGGCAAATGTGTCACTTGGGGGACTTGAACCCTGCGGGGGAAATAAAAATGTAACCAGGCAAGCCCCTGATGACCAAACTGTCAGATTTCAAGTAAATGGTCTAAAGTATTTTATGTTAGTAGCATATGTGCTGGGGAATTGTCAGATTTTTATTTATTTTGAGTTGGTTTGACTCACAATTCAAATTTCTTCTCTGTATTAGACATTTTAGATCAGAGGAAACGCATGTTCTCTTCAAAATTTTCCAGTTTTGCCCTCTCTATGGCTTGAGTTAACCTAAAGCATTGACATTCAAAGCAAGTGCTAGGAAGAATTCCTGACTATGGCTATAGGTCTCTTGTTCTTACTTTTGTATTGAAAATCATTCTGAGAATTATCTAAGATTCTTTGTTTGATGCAGTTTGTTTAGATGGAAGTCCACCAGCTTACAATTTGCATCGGGGATTTGGATCAGGAGTAAATAGCTGGCTTGTTCATATGGAGGCAAGTCTTTTCTCTCTGTCAAAATATCTTTCCCCTTTTCAGTTTTTTTGTTATAACTTTTGGTGAACTGTTGCGAGGCAAGCATAGAATATCATACAGTAATATTGTAACTTGTATTTATTTCATTACCAAATCTGGATGAAACAAGTCATTTTATGCTATAAATGGAGAATGATTTTGTTTGCATCTTTGTAGGCTACAGCTTGAGTGGGCCTAATGGTTAAGAATGTATTTCCTCCTAAGAGGTTATAGGTTCAAATCCGGAGGGGGTAGGGCATAGGGCATGTACACCTCCATAGCCTTTAGCAGTCAAATCTCTATACAAAAAGGGGTTCTTTGTCCCACAAACAAGAGGGTCATACATCAAATTGGTGTTTGGCTAGACTTGGAACTTAAAAATAAATTATTATTATTATTATTATTAATTCTAAAAAAAGATTATGTAAAGTTTTGAGGGTAATTATACATATCATTCTTTGGAGTGAAGTTTTTGTGTAAATTAAATCAACTATTCAGGGTGGAGGATGGTGTAACAACATAACATCATGCTTTAAGCGTGCAAAATCTCGTTTGGGTTCGTCTGTCTATATGGAAGGGAGATTGGCATTTTCAGGCATTTTAGGTGACAATCAAACACAAAATCCAGGTATTTTTGCCTAATTTCCAAGTTAAATAGGGCCCTATGTGATTACAGCACTGTTCTTAACAGGTTCTCATGAATACAAGTGGAATTTATTACAAATGTGAATTGCTTTGTTATGCCACCATGTACAACCCTATAGTTCATTATGAGTATGCTTACTTGCTTCTTCCAAAAGAAACGTGAGAATTTGATTTATTCAGTGATTCATGTCTGGAAATTGTCTGGCAGACTTCTATAATTGGAATCGTGTCAAGATTCGATACTGTGATGGAGCATCGTTTACTGGAGATATGCAGGAAGTAAATGAGGTATGAAGTAAATTAGAGTAACTTCATACTTGTCTGATGATTATTTCAGTAGGTTGCAAATGACAAGAGATAACTTCAAATTTTATGCAAGTCAATTTGATCCTTGAAACAAATGTTTACTTGTAATTTGTAAATTCCCTTCTAGTTTTGTATAAGGTTCGACAGTCACCACACCAGAGATTACCAGAACCTCCTTACAAATTGAAGATTCCATAACTTGATTAACATTATCAATACTCTGTCAGATCTACAAACTTTATTATAGAGGGCAAAGGATTTGGCAAGCTGTTATGGAAAATCTTTTGGAAAAGGGAATGGATAAAGCCGAGCAGGTATTTACTCTCTTTATCAATGCCAATTTATATAGTTAATAATCCACAGAAGGATCAAAGTGGTTTAGCTTGAATGGTTATACACTTTTGGTTTACTGCAGCTAGTCACAAGTGAGAGTCCCAACTCATAAAGGAAATGCAGACCAACAAATTCATACCTTCAATTTAAAATGTTATTAGGCATCAACACTCATTAACTTTGCATATAAAGGCTTCTTAGAATGAATGTGAGTAAAGGTAACGCAGATTATCTTTGATCTGGTTATAAGATGAACGGTTGGATCTGGTTTTTGTTTGCAGATAGAATTCACATGTATGTATGGAAAACAATTTCTTTTACTCAGTGAAAGAATCCTTTGTTGCAGGCTTTACTTTCTGGTTGCTCAGCTGGTGGTTTAACTTCGTTTCTTCACTGTGACAATTTTAGGGAGCTTCTGCCAAAGACTGCTAAAGTAAAGTGTTTGGGAGATGCTGGTTTTTTTATTGATATGTATGGCCTCAACAAATTCTATGCTCATGTTTGCGTATCTATGATTCTATTCCATATATGCATATTTATGTCATCACCTACAGATTTTGATAATATTATGAGTTCAACGTGTCTGTATTTGCTGAATTTTAATCTATGTTTGCCTTACATATGGAGCAGGCCGGATATTTCTGGATTTTACCACATTAGGTCTTACTTTAATGAGGTAGTTACATTGCAGGTATTGACTTTAATGTTGTTTATAGATTATGCTTAGAAGATAAAGATTATCTACTCAATCTTTGTTGTTTAGGATATCCAAATTCCGTGGACTTCATGAGTATAACCATAAAATCTTCATTTTTTCTATGCTCTTAAGGCTGTTTTGTTTCTGTTTGCTAGATGTTGATTTTCCTTTCAAGGTTTTGATAACTTTGAACTTTGTATTATAGGGATCTGCAAAGAACTTACCTCTTGATTGTACATCATCAATGTATTCAAGTCAGGTATAATCAAGTTAATAAGCTTCTTCATTGACCTTATACTAATGATGAAGTCTATAAGTCTCTTGATCAAATTGATATGTCTTGCTTGTGATCTTTAATTAATCTGGTACCTTTTTTTATTTTTATCTCAAATATATGCTTACCGTCTGCATTCTCTAACCATAGGATTGAATGATATCACAGTGCTTCTTTCCACAATATCTCTTGCCATACATAAACACTCCTATTTTTGTTCTAAATGCAGCATATGATTCATGGCAGGTAATATGTTCAACTCTGGCCTTGACATAATTTTCTTTGTGTATTTTGCACTCTTTTCTGTTAAGGTGAAGTATTCAATGTAATTTAATGTTTCTATGGTTTGCTTATTTTCCCTAGATTAAAAATATTTTGGCACCAAGTGAAGCAGATCCTGGTCGTCATTGGCAACTCTGCAAGCTAAATATAGAGAATTGCAGTTCATTTCAATTGGAAATAATACAAGGTTAAAGCTCTTAGTTTTCAGTACTACTCTTAGCAGTAGGCATGTTTGTACTTGAATATCATGCCGATGAAATTTTTTTTGGCTTAAAAATTTGTGAACTAGGCCATTGTAGCAAATAAAGTTTGAACATGTATATCATATAATTTTTATTCATTAATTTACCATGTCTTATCTTCAGGTTATAGGGATGAAATGCTTAGTGCTCTCACATTAGTCGAGAACTCTACGACTCGAGGGATGTTTATAAACTCTTGTTACGCACATTGCCAGACTGAGATGCAGGACTTATGGCACTCACCCAATTCTCCAAGATTATACTCAAAGGTATGCTAGATCTCATGTGTGATGTCATCCATGAAAATATGAATTTTTAGTTTTTAGAATTTCAAACTTGCTATACAAGTAGAAATAAGTTATCAGGAAATGTGTATGGACATAGATACATATAATGGTACTATCAAGCCCCAAGAATTAGCTTGAGTGGTTTGACTTGCCATACCGAAGCAGTAATGGCCAAGGAGGTCATGAGGTCAAATCCACCTAGGTCTGAGTGGTTTGACTTGCCATACCGAAGCAGTAATGGCCAAAGAGGTCATGAGGTCAAATCCACCTAGGTCTCGGGGGTTAGTTGGGGGTTAGTTGTACTTGTTCTCCGCTGGCGGCATTTACCCGGGCATCATTCATGGAATGTGAAGAAGTGCCTGGAAGGTTTCCTTAGGAAATGTTCGTGGCATTTACCCTAGGCATCATTCATGGAATGTGAAGAAGTGCCTGGAAGGTTTCCTTAGGAAATGTTCATGGACTGTGGCGGCATTTACCCTAGGCATCATTCCTGGAATAGACATCATTCATGGAATGTGAAGAAGTGCCTGGAAGGTTTCCTTAGGAAATATTCTTTTGACTTGCCATACCGAAGCGGTAATGGCCAAAGAGGTCATGAGGTCAAATCCACCTAGGTCTCGGGGGGTTAGTTGTACTTGTTCTCAGCTGGCGGCATTTATCCTAGGCATCATTCATGGAATGTGAAGAAGTGCCTGGAAGGTTTCCTTAGGAAATGTGCATGGAATGTGGCGGCATTTACCCTGGGCATCATTCATGGAATAGGCATCATTCATGGAATGTGAATAAGTGCCTGGAAGGTTTCCTTAGGAAATGTTCATGGAAAGAAGCATAATGGCATTGTGTATCTAACTGTATTTGTGTTTGTACTCACACAAGCACAGTCAAGTGCAAGTGACGACTCAGTGTCTACATTGAAGGCATCCTCCCATCCCTTCCAGGCAAGCTGAATCATTTTAAGATTTGGCTAAATGACTTACTTGAAGGATTCATGCACTTTCATATATAAGCTCCTTGTCCACAGTTGGATTGTTTTTCCATGTCTCTGCAGTACCTGCATAAATTGTGTAATCACCCATTACTTGTAATATGCAATATGCCACATGATTGTAGTGCATCAAAGCTATGAAATATTAAATTGCATAGCTGATAGTAAGATTTAGAGCAAGTCTGCGTGATCTGCAGCATGCTCTATGACTGGTTGCCACTCATAAAACATCAGAAGTATGTTATGATTTTTTTGTTCTAATTGGTAGTTATTACTATACTTTATTGCATACGGAGATGTCCATGAAGCATCCATCATGGATCTGGCTCTCTGCTACATCTGGCATGAATCTGGCTGGATTATATCCTGTTCAGTAACATATGTGCAGAATTACTATGTAGTAATATTTAGCGTCAATATGCACTATGTAACTGTAGAAAGATTAAGGTATAGCGCAAGGTTACTTTCAAGGTAGTTAACTTCTTAACTTTCTCTTGACTATATGACAGACCATTGCAGAGTCAGTAGCCGATTGGTTCTTCGATCGAAATGTTGTGAAGGATATCGATTGTCGATACCCTTGTGATCCCACTTGCCATAATCGTGTCTTCACTGAAGAAGACAATTACTGAGGCAAGCCAATTCTTTTCCATTTCTTAAGAAAGAATTCCAAATGGTATTCATTCGTTTGGAATCAAATCCATATTGGATATACTGTTATTCTGGAAGATCTTCTGCAAATGACTAAGTATTCTTTACCTGTAAAATAATATTTGCCTAAGGCATTCATGTGATTCAAGGCAGTCATTGAGTTATACTACCAGTGAACATTGCCTGTAATGATTTTTATTAGTATTGTATTGGGTACAAGAAGACCACCACCAAGTACTCAAGTCCTCAAATTCTCAAGAGCAGTAGCTACATGCACGGGAATATATTAATTTTTAGCATGTTGACAGCAATATCACCAAGTGTTGGCAGCTAAGCAACAGCAGTAGCTACATGCACGGGAATATATTAATTTTTAGCAGGTTGACAGCAATATCAGCAAGTGTTGGCAGCTAAGCAGAAAGCAAAGAGGCTGCAATCGACATAGGAGCTTCAGCAGTAGGAATCTCATAGTGAGGTGGACAGAATGTGATTGTAGGGACCAACTGAAAGTAAAATGCAGTTTGGGATGGTCTCAATTCTTCGTTCTAAATCTGGGAAGCTATGATATGCTATAAGGAGGGTTTCATGTCTTTTGGCCTCTCTATATATTATTTTGATTCTTCTGTAAATCTTGTTTTTATGTTTTTGAATAAAGCTACTGATGAGGATCCCTAATTCTTATTGTCCTGTTTATTGTGATTATAGTGTAATATAAAATTATAACTGTATAGATTTCAACAACTGAAAAATAAACAAGAAAAAAAAGCTACAAGGACAGTCTGTATGTAACTTGCTATATTTCTATCCATCAACTGGGCATATAAATCTAACTTAATTAATAACATTTTAATGTCAACGCTAAGTAGCAGGGAACAAATTCTCAATAACACGATGAATCCACATTACTTTATGTCTACGAAATTTTTTGGAGTAATTTGTGTTAAGATTCCATATGCTAAGTTAGATATCATTAGTATTTAATTCAATTTCACAACAATAACATATGCAGAATCACTGAAATAAACATAATCACAAGATAAACACAGATTTATCCTGGAAAACCCTCTAGGGGAAGAAAACCCAACAAAACTTCCTCTATATGGATGTATCAAAAGTACAAAGATAAAACCCCAAACAGGTGTTCCTACTCCTTGTAGATATGTCTCTCTCTCTCTCCTATGTGCTATATACAAGTGTGTGTGTTTTCAAATGAGGAACACATCTCTATTTGTACTCTATCTTCCACTTGACTTTTTCCCTAATAGGTTGGCCCCAACAAACTTACTGGGTCGACTTCACCTAGGAAGACACAAAACAGTATAATATTATATTATGGAGGGTTCTATTGACCCGACTTACAATGAAGGTTTTATCTCATGACTCTATGATGACCAAATACAATAATAACATCCCGACGGAGGAATAAAACATCTCCGATAGATTACAACAATAAAATACATTTAGAATATTCTTCAAAGTTACAATATTTCAACACTTTGTACTTGCCTAATGTAACTCAAATTCGATACTCGTGCAATCATTTAGATTTTATGCCTATGCCCTCCTAGTAGCTAATAATTATAGCTAATATTTCACTAGCACTTGTGTTTAGAGGATGGTTATTGTTTAAATCTCTAACACGAGAGAGATTTGAACCTTACACCTCTAGTTGTAAGAACAAAGACTTTATTGATTAATCAATGGGGCAACCACCATATAATGACACATTTACACTAAATATTATGTGAACTCGTATTAATTTCTACATAGTGATTCATAAGGTGGTCATCTTAATTGTAGGAAAGGAGGAGAATATCCAATATCACCGTTAATCTTAGATTCTTTACCTATAAATGTTACCATCATAGCTTACACCCCAATCTTAGATTCTTAACTTATAAATGTTGCCATCATGGCTTACATCTCCCAACAATCCTAGTTTGTATCTTAGATTCTTAACTTATAAATGTTGCCATCATGGCTTACATCTCCCAACAATCCTAGTTTGAATTCTAATTCCAATTATAGAACTCTAAAAACCAATTACTAAACATGCAAACAATGCTAAGACCTCACAACTATTGACAAAGATCTCCAGTTGTATTCTGAGTGAAATTCTTATTCCAAAAATACAGATTCAAGCAATGATAATTTTCTTTCCCCTACAATTGAATGTAGTGGATTCTTTCAAATATTTAATTATAATAATTATTGTAAAAAATACTATTAGTGTAGTTGACCCCAGCTGGTACATCCGCCCATACCCCCACAACAACGACAAGGTTATACATTTATTATTCCATTGCACTTTTTAGTGCATATAATTGGATAAAAAACAGTGTGAGTAGACTAATATGCCAAGGGATATGATCTTAAATGGTAAAGAACCTAGTTTCAACTAATCAACCCCAACAACTTTGAGTGTTTGAAGATAAAATTTCAATATATTACAAAAGTAGAAAAATGAGGTTAAAAGTGGCATTTAATGTTGTTTTCTTTTTTTTTAAGCATGTAAATGTGAAACTGTCATTTTAAATGTCATTCCATTAACATCATTAAGCAGAATTTTTAAGTGTTGTCCAATGACAAATAATTTGATCCTAAACAATGGATAACAACAATTTTCAATAGTGTTAACAATGCAACAGCTTCAATGATTGAAAACAATTGTAATGTCTCATTTTGACTTAAGCAACTAAACTACATTTTGACTTATGTTGTATCTCTTTTTATTATTATTTGTTGATCTCACATGGACTAAGAAAGCTATATATGTGTGAATTATGGAATTAAGTATACACAACAACAGAGCATAAAGTTTATTGGTTATGTTGTGAATGACAAAAGGAGTACAATGTCCTTCTTACATGCTAAGTTGGATAGATAAATGTTGTACGTGGATACCAATTTATACTATGGAAATAAAACATTAAGTAGCACAATGTTGGTTGTGGATCCTGATCTTCTTGATTCAAAGATGTTATTGTTTAGCTATGTTTGGACCCTAGTTTTACAATACACTTCTCCAAGCAAGGGGGTGCTGGGGAAATTGTCCTCCCGTGGGGGTCTGGGGGGACCATCCCTCCCAGCTGACGGGTCTGGGGGACCATCCCTCTCGAACGAGGGGTCCGGGGGTAGTGCTCTTGAGAAAGAGGGTTTTGGGGAGAACCCTCCATAAGAAATTTTTGGGATGTTTATTGGACACCAGTTTACGGGCCCATGGTATTGGGTGACCTGTGGTGTTTTCTCATGGTAATTCCCCTATAAAAGGAAAGCATTGTAATACGGCTATGTCTTGTATTGTAGCATTGTAAAACAATCTATGTGATTGTGTGAGAGAGACCATGAGAGAGTGAAGAACAAGTGTAGCGGGTGTGCTGCAGGTTGTATCCCGTCATTTTTGTTGGTCGGTATAAAAGAAAAGAACTGGCAATTTCTATGTGGAGGGCCATGATGTTTCCCCCATCGTCGACATGAAACTTGGAACAAAAGTGATTTTGAATTGATCATGATAATGGAACAACCATGGGACTGGCTCATATATGGCCGACTCGAAGGAAGGTAAGGAAACTATAGAGGTAGATTGTAGTGAAGACTTCCGTTGAATTCTGGATGACACGACAAGTGACTTGGCAGCATTAACTCAACAAGGTAGAGACCAGACATTATGTAAAGGCAGGACGATGCATTCCTTGAATTGAATCAAAGGAATTAAATGACTCATGAAAGTGGATCAGATCGATGACAAGCTGAATACCCAACTGTTTGGATGAAAATGCAGACAGCTACCATGTTCAAGGGTGGACTATGAGCTTTCATTAATACAAGTGAAAGATATTCTCCATTCCCTTAATTTCCCCATCACGATGGATGAGTACCTCTTTGCTTTTTAACGAGCTTAAAAATGATAACAAGCACTCGATATAGCTCATCAAGTGATGAGTTCATCCTCATATGTTTTATGAATCTGAGAAATGAAGGGTTCATTCCTAGAAGAGTGGCCTTCATCGTTTAATTTTACGAGTCCGAAGAATGTAAACTCAATCGTCATTTCATGTTTAGAGAGTCTGAAATGACTAAGAAGACTCTAGAGATGGATTTTTTCATAAATTTAGTTCCTAAGGTCCGAAAAAGTATAAACCGATACCTAGGAGAACTCTTCTAGTCACGATAAACTAGAGTGTACTTTTTGGTAAATGAGTCTAAACGATCCGAAAAATGGGTAAACTATCACCTAATAGACGGCCTTTCAAATACTTTTACAAGTGTGAAAGAATCAAGTTCATTTGGCGATCTTTTTGGATTTAAAGAGTAAAAAAAGAGCTTAAAGACAACTCTAAGGGGGTTCTCTTTTTCGTATTCAATTTTAACGAGTCCAAAAAAGTGACAAAAGCACACTCGATACCTCTTTTTGAGTTTTAAATGAGCATGGCGAGGGTATAAAAGGTGCTTGAAACTTTTTTCAACTTGAACCAGAGTGTGAAAAAGTAAAAAGAAGCTCTAATCGCAACCAAAAATGTCCCATAAGGCCCTTAGATATTCAAAAACAACAATAGGACACTTTCACCACATAAACTATAGGAAAAAACATAGCAAAAGCTCATAATATTTAAATATTTCACCAATTATTTCTATTAAAAACAAAAAAATAGTATAAAAATGATGAAAGAGTAAATTGTTTACTATTGTGTTTCTACCATAGAGATTGGGTGAAAATTGTGTTTGAGAGAGAAATTTGTAACAAATATTTCAAGAGCTACGGGCGACCAATCGACAAACCGTCCAGTACAGGTAAAAACCATTACCCTCCCCTTCCTTTTTACTTTTGAAATTTCATTTTTCATTATTCTTTTTATATGTTTTAGGAGAGTTTTTTCAATAGGAATGGAGTGCCCTGGGCGATGATCTTCTTCCTTTCATGAGGTGTGTAGACGCACTCCCTGAAAGGGGAAAGAGTGTCAGGGATGCTTTGTTCTATAAGGGAAACAACACTGTCATTCTGCTCTCTTACGAAAAGTGCATCGACGGCTGCAACTCTCCATGAAACAAAGATTTAGCATGAATTCAAAAGTTTATCCCACTAAGATGTGTCTAATAGCTACCATGTGGATGTTCCACATGTGTTTGGCACAAAAAAGGGTGATTTGGAAGGAGTGCGAGCATGAACTCGATGATGCCCAAGCGACGAACGACCCCATGACTATGAGGGCATTGAGGGAGTGCGAGCTCCTTAAGTACTTCTAGAATCCAAGTATGAGGGCCCACATTTTCCTATTAGACTACTTAATACAAATGTGGGACCCATATCAACAACATTTTCAGCTGGGTACCCACATTCTGACGATTGATGTCGAGGACATCTATTTTTTGATTGGACAATCCAGAAGAGGAAGTCCAATATCACTTTCAGGTCCTAGAGGAGGGGACATGCCCATTGACGACCTTATCGATGAGCACTGTGTGATTGGAACAAGGTCCCAAGGGGGAAACATTCCAATTAAACACATCATGGATCGACCATTGAGGACTGTAGCCTTCATCATAAAGAAGGTAGCGGGCAGTATGGTTGCTCACTAGACTACTTGGGAACATATGTTGTATGCGTTGGAGTGCATGGATCCAACCATTTTCAATTGGAGTGAGGGGCTATTGGTAAGCCTCAAAGACTAGTTCACGAAGTGTCTATAAGGTGATCTAAAGCAGTTTGGCTATGGGGCTATAGTAGTATCATTCTTCCTGGAGTGGGTGCCATTGTTACGCCCACAGTTTCCTCTTAACAAACTGGAGCCTCGGGATCCACATATGCTGAGGTAGGTAGAGGATATTGCCCGTCATAGAGGAGATGGTGGGCCTACCGTGACTTATGGATCCATCTTCTTCCTGTGGCTTCGAGGCCAACCACTAATGGTAGAGGACTACACGTATGTTGGGACCGACTTCAGGGGTGACCCTGATCTTCCATTTCTCGAGGATGATCAGTGGGACAGCTGAGGTAAGAAAAATACTACATTCATTATGTTTTTCCATTTTATAATATATTCCATTTTTTTGTATATTTTGTTATACTAAGACATGACATATATTTTTTTACAGAGATTGGTCCATCCCAACTTGAGGGGGCATTGCCTATCGAGAGGCAAGGAGTGGTGAGGAAGATCACCCTTCAAAACCTGGAGGCCGAGGAGGAGCTACAGGAGGTTGAGGAGGAGCTACAGGAGGTTGAGGACAACCTCTAAATATTGACGATCGATGTTCCAAATATCTCTGTTGATGATTTTCCCAGGCAATATACTTGAAACAATTTATAATAATAACAATAAAAATTAAAAATTAAAAAAAAGAAGGTTATTAGCTTGCAATGATTCCTACCATGGTCGAGCCTTAGTGGGTAGACCATGGCCATTAGGTCATGATGACCATGGTTGGACACAAGTGAGAGTATCCATGGCCATAGTTGTTAATCCTACCATGGGATAGGTACATGGTTGTTGTCGCGGTCATGGCTAGTTCCCTCGAGTTTGGATATGACCATGGTAGCTAGACCACAGGGTGTAGACCATATAGAGGTGGATGAAACGATCATGGATAGACCCTTGGGGGTAAGCCATGACAACAAAAACCGCATGGAAGCTGCAACCCAAAATAATAGGGAGGGGGCCTATCCTTAGGGACAACTATTATAGCCAAAATCGACAATTCTTTGTCCATGACGATACTTACATGTTTGGTCGCATGACGACACTTCATGAAGGTTACCGTCAGTCACCTAAATGACATTTATGGATGGAAGAGCCATATTTGGGATCTTTGTAACACCCCCATACCTCTTTCTTGGTCCATTGGATACCTAGTGTTATATTTTCTTAAGATATGATTAGATTATCTAGGATCTTTATTTGAAATAATAAAAAGTACATCAAAATGCATAAGATATAAAAGATACAAAAGGCACAAAGATTTTCATCGGGGAAACCATAAAGGAGAAAACCCTGCAAGCTTCTTCAGAATAGTAAGATGATCAAAAGCAGTAATAAGAAATGTTCAGCAGCTATCTTTCTCTCCTCCTCTGAATGTATCTCTCATGCATCTCAGAGAGTGTGCGAGGTGTGTATAAATGAGGGAGAGCGCCTCCCTATTTATACCCTTTAAAGTCACTAACCAAATATAAGAATCGAGCCTACATGCCATCTCACATGGGTCCCACTTCTCCTAGAGAGACCATAATTACATATTACATGATGTTACACTGGGGACTATTGCCTTGACTTACAACGAAGGTTGTACTTCAAGGTCTAGACACAATTTAGACATCCTGTAAAGGGGTAACACACATCCCCAATGTGGGTACAACAACATACAATGATAATATACATCATAACATCTTCTGAATTTACAAATACATCAACACTCCCTCTTAACTAGGAAGGTATTCTCTCTACACACAGTCATCAACACATATGGTCAGGTCTTCATCGCATTGTCATCATCAAGGAGTCATAGAATCTTCATCATAGTTGTTGCCATCATCTTCTTATAATTTGATCATCATCTCATACTATCTGTCATTAAAAGTTTCTACAGTGCCATCCCTTTTTCATGATGGATGTAGGCCTAGCCTCCATGTAGGTCTTCATCATCTCTGCGAGCAAGCCATCAAGAAGGTACATCCCAGTACTTATTATATGCCTCTTGCAAAACCTCCAAGATCTCCCAATACTGATTATATGCCACTGCAAAACCTGAAGGAGCATCCCAAGGCTGATTACATGCCTTGCAACACCTGTGTACCCTACTATTACCTCATAAACTTTAGATCATCTAATCGTCACACGGAGCACATATCAGATACACATAACAAAACACTTACATCCACTGACATGGGAGGACAAGCCTGCCACCATCCGGGAAAGGCTCATCATTTACATCAACGACCATGGAAGGACCTAGCCTACCACCATGTCAGAAAAGATCCAACACTTACATCAATGACCATGGGAGGACCTAGCCTGCCACCATGTCGGAAAGGCTCCATCACTTAAATCAATGACCATGGGAGGAACTAGCCTGCCACCATGTTGGAAAGGCTCCAACACTTACATCAATGACCATGGGAGGACCTAGCCTGCCACCATGTTGGAAAGGCTCCAGCACTTACATCAATGACCATGGGAGGAACTAGCCTGCCACCATGTCGGAAAGGATCCAACATAGTACATCAACGACCATTGGAGGACCTATCTTGCCACCATGTCGGAAAGGCTCCAACACTTACATCAATGACCATGGGAGGAACTAGCCTGCCATCATGTTGGAAAGGATTATGTGTATTTGCGTCTTCCGGACTCATCACTTCCCCTTGGAAGGAACCTCAATTTGAAGTACACCAAGCTTCTCTCTGAAGTATTCAAACTTCACTTTGGATATTTCTAGAATAGAATCACATCAGGATTGATTGCGTCCAAGGATAACCTGTGAGCTTCACTTGGACTGATTACATCCGAGGACAACCTACAGGATTTATTACATTTGAGCAACCTACGAGCTTCATCAAGATTTTATGCTCAGACAACCTGTCTCAATGGATATGCTGGAACTCATCACTCCCTCTTTCAAGAGGTCTCGATTTGAATCACATACTGGAGCTTCACTGCTCCTCTCTGCATCATACAAAAATTCAAGACAGATCAATCAAACCAAATAGTATCTCTCAAAAGAAACATACTACCTCACAAATAGCCGAGCAAGTGGCAACATATTTTGCCTTGGTTGTACTCAATGCCATGTAGGACTACATCCTATCAAACCAGTAGCCCATACTGGATCTCAAACTAAAGAAGCAACCCAAGGTGCTCTTCTTCTCAGTGGCGCTACCAATCCAAATCAACATAACCATGCAGGTTAGTCTTTTGATTCGTATCATACTTGAGCCCATACTCAATTGTACCTTTCAAGTACCTCACTGCATGCTTTGCAACCAGGTGCGCATGTCTTGGATCCGTCAGGAACTGGTTCAGGTTGTTCACAACAAAGCATATGTCTGGTCTCGTATTCGTCAGGAACATCAATGAACAAATCATTTGACAATACATCGTGGCATCAACCGTCTCTAATGAAGCATCACACAAAATCTTCAACTTTGATGCCATAGGTGTGGTTATCGCCTGATGGTCTAGTATTCTGAATTTCTTTAGAATATCTACTGCATACTTTCCTTGACCAAGGAAAATATCATTCGCATTCTGCCACACGCCCATGCCTAAGAAGTAGTGCATTATCCCTAGGTCTTTCATCTCGAACTCTGTATCAAGTCTCCTTCTTGCATATTTAATGAGTTCCTCTTTTCCTATTAGGAACGGGTCATTGACATATAACAGGAGCATCATTGGTCTTCCACCTTCAACCTTGAAGTAAAGGTTGGAATCTGCTTTACTCTCAGTAAATCCTAGATCCATCAGCAACTTGTCCATCCTGTCATACCATGTTGAACCTGAGGATCTTCTGCAGTCACTCCCTTTAAAGCGGAGCATCATTCTCCCTCTGCCTTTCATACTCTATGTATTGAAACGTTCTATAATGGAGTGTCAAGTAGCTTCCTCCCCTACTAATATTCTATGTATCCATCTAGGGTCACTGGATACCAAGATCCTTTATCTTGAACTTTGTTGAAAAGTTTTTTTTGCACCCATATGTGAGCTTTTCATCCTCTATTGGCTTTCATCTTCAACCTTGTAGCAAAGGTTAAGATCTTCATCACTCTAGGAGATCTTCAAGCTTCTTATGTAACTATATGTTATATCCCATGGGTGCCTTCTAAGCTCATACAAGGCCTTGTTTAGTTTGCACACATGAGTCTGCCTGTCATGTGTCTCAACTCCCAGTGGTTTCTCTACATATACCTCCTCCTTGACTACATCATTCAAGTATGTTATCTTGATGTCAACTAATGTATATCTCATCTCATATCTATACGTATGGATATAATGGAAGTGTACCACATCACTGGTACAAATGTCTCTTCGTAGTCTGTGCCTTCTTTCTGTGAGAAGCCTTGTGCTACAAATCTTTCCTTGTATCCCACAATGCTTCCTTCTATTGCATGCTGGATCTTGTATATCCATATGGAAAACACTATGGACTTCTGTTTAGGTCTCGACAACGAATCCTAGACATCATTCTTCTTGAACTGGTACTCTTCGATTATAGTCTCCTTCCCTTTATTCTTGGCTACTTCTTCATAACTGGAAGGCTCTGCATCAATGATGTTGCTCAACAGTGTCACATAACTAGAGTGTGTCTGAGGCCTCTTGATTTCTTTAGAAGTCTCATCATACTATTCTTCATCTTGGATTATTTCTTGTGCCCAAGGTGGTCTTCATCTCTCTAGGTGGATCTACCGTTCTCTTGATATTCTTTTGAAGCTCTTTCTTTCGCCATGGTGTCTTTGACTCAGGAAGCTTTAGGTTTCTCTTCTGAACTTTTGTTACTTGTTCTTCAAAATGATCTACAAGTTAAGTTCAGTTGCATGATTAGAAACATGTCATAATCGCATAGCCATGCAACTATTTTAGCTAATGCTACAACATTCATCCATATCATGTATACATACAGTAACTTCTAGATTCCTTCTACCCAAATCTTATTAAGAGTGTGTACTACTCCTAATACGCCATCAAAGAGGTTTCAATATAGATAAGTAGTAATGGAATGTTGTACAACATCATTGAATTCTTACCCATTATGTGCAATTCAGTAGTATAAATGCAAATGCTCAAACATCAACTGAATATGAACAAATGCATAACCAAACAATATCATGAAATGACAATTGAATACTTATCTTTATTTGTTTCGTGGGTAGACTCCTTGTTGATCCTTCAACTTCATCATCTTCTTCATTCACAACTGCAACATTTCTTATCCAAATGCTAATATGGATAAGAGGTTCTTCAAGAATTGAGTCCTTCATATCCCTCATCGCTTGAGGGATCTTATTTGAATCGTGAGAGCTTGATCTTCAGTTGCTCCTATATTATCTTTTTCTTTTATGAATCGAGCTTCTTCTTGTGTGCACTCTTTCCAGAGTCTATTAAAGGTAATCAACTTCCTTCTGGTACACATTCCTTGAATGAATGAATCTCGTGATCTTGGGAGGCCATTCAAGGTGGTTATAAAAATATATTATTCTTCTTCGATTGCTTCGTCATAGCATCAAACACTTCCTTTTGGTGTCTTCAAGGATGACACATGAGGGATGAGATGGTATTTAATAGAATCTACAATGATTCTCTTGGATCTAGCCTTATCCTCAACTCCCTCTGGCTCTTAGAACTTCCTTACTGAAATACTGATCCAAGTCAATTTCTTCAAGGATCATAGAGGTCCTATAGTTCCATACCTAGAATTTGTCAACTTCACCAAGCTTGTAATCAAGCTGGGTGTGATTAGTCATTTTGAAATGAGAACCTCAAATGTAAATAACAAAAATTTAGATCTTACTGATTTGAGGTGTCTGACCTGGCTGATCTAGGGTTTGTCAGAGAAACCCTAATTTTTCAAACTTGGAATTTAAAACTTCTAATTGGAAGGAAATATTGGCCTCTTCAAGGCGATCTATCCAATGTACTTCTTTTCTGAAAACAGTGGTGGGAAGCTCCCAGAACAGTAATCCATAGTTTTCCAATTTCTTCTACATAAATGTCTGAAATTGATTCTATTGTATCTCCGAAGTTTTGGAACTTTACAGTATGAAAATTATCACTGAGATATCCTGATATGTCTTCTTTCCAACCCCATAGGTGATCCGGATTTATGCAGGAACGCAACAAAATACATAAATAACCATAGAAACAAATATGCAGCGAAAATAACACTTCATTTCATTAATCAAAGAACTAAAACTTGTTTACATACATAATGGAAATAAACTAGCTAGAGTGCTGGTAGCTTATCTCTGAAAAGAGATGTGGCGGCTACATGCCTCTGAAATCTGTGTTACAATGAGTCTCGAAGGCCTATATATTATTGAGAAACAATGGAAACCCTACACATCCCAAAACCTAACCCTAGGAGGTGAAACGCCAGAATGTGGGCCCTGTTGGGTAACTTGGTACATCAATTTCCCGGGGTCGTAACTTTGGCATACTACCTTCGTTTGACGCGCATGATACATTGTTAGAAAGATGTATTCAAGGAATACATCCATAAACAAAAAATATTAAGTTTGAAATGGACTCATATTTCCCCAACCATTCGATGCCGAGAAAACGTCGTTTAGGGCCTCAAAACAGCTCCGAAAGTTTAGGACCCAAAAACTGCCAAAAATAGTAAATTGTGCTACAATTAAGGAAACTGGAAAATGGAAAGAAACAATGGTGGGGGTCCAAGTGGAATAGGTGGGTGGCCACAAATATCCTCCTGGATCATTCCTCTTCCCTTAGGAAGCAATGGTCCCCATTCCGTTGAGTTCCTCCATGAGATGAGGAAACTTTTGCTGAACTTGGTCTCTGGTGAGCCACTTTCCCTCGTGAAGGAGTTGGCCTGCTTTGACAACTCAATATAGCTGGATCTTCTATTGGCGGGTGTTCTTGATCTGTGTGTCCATAATCCGATCAGTTGTGGCTTGTTCCATGCAGTCAGGGTTTAACTTTGTTGGTGTGAGTTGTTCTTCCATGTCTGATGTGTCCAGTAGAGGTGGAAAGTAGGGCTGAAGGTGGTCCACATTGAACACTAGGAGAAGACCAAGGAATGGTGGAATACTGAGCTCGAAGGCATTGTCTTTGAAAGCCTTGGTGATGGTGTATGGCCCATATCAGAGTGGGAGAAGCTTACGGTGGGGTCCAGCGAGGCGCTCCTTCTGTAAATGTAGCCACACTTTGTCGCCCACCTGGAAGTTGTGTTGCACCCAATGTTGATCATGCCACTGCTTCTACTTAGCATTGGATCTGTCCAATATGTCATGAACCTACTGGCAGATGTGCTGAATGCGTTCAATGAAGCTGTTCGCCTTAGAAACTTTAGATTGGACATGAGCTAAATCAACCTAAGTAGCTGCAAATGGCATGGCTACGTCAATGGTACATAGTGGTTGGAATCCCAAGCCCACCTGAAAGGGGTTGTGGTCGGTTGAGTTGTGGAGGGCCCGGTTATAGCTATGTTGTACATAGGGGAGGCTCTCATCCCATGTATGTGGATGCTTTGAGTTGTACATGCGCAAAATGTGTACGATCATTAGGTTGATGACCTCTGTTTGGCCATCAGTCTGGGGATGGAAAGCTCTGGACTTTGTGAGCTTGGTGTCTAGCATTGACCATAGGCTAGAACAGAATGTACTCAGGAACTTGATATCTCGATTTGAGATTATATACTGTGGGATCCCAAAGTGTACCCACACTCGTTCAAATAAGAGTTTAGCAGTGGATTCTGCTATGATATTCTTCTTGCAGGCCGCCATTATGGCCATATTTGAGAATCTGTCGATGACCACGAACAAAACAGTTGTTGCCATTCTTAGTAGAAGGAAGGCCCGACATGTAATCCATGGAGATGGATTCCCAAGGTCGACTAGGGGTAGGCAACAAAGCATAGAGGCCTTGCTTCTTGATGGACGGTTTGGCAATGGCACAGGCAGTGCGGGATCAGATGTACTTCCCGACATCCTGTCGAAGGTTCGGTGAATAGAAATACTTCTGCAGTACTGCCACTATTTTCTCATTCCCGAAATTCCCAGTGACACAACTATAGTGCGCTTCCCAAATCATCTTGGCACGCTCGCTTGAAGGAACAAAAAGGTGTCCCATGTGACATAGTAGTGCATCCTGGAGGTGAAAATTTGGAACTTGGTTTCCCTCTAAGAGCGTCCTGTATGTGTGGCTGAATTCTGGATTGCTCTTGTAGAGAAGCGGCTAATCAAAGATCTTGTGCCCACAAGAGTTGAGCACGGTGGTTATCGCCACAATCGATGGTCAGATGAGGCAGTCTGCAACATTATTGGTGCTTCACTTCTTGTACTTGATATTCAAATGAAACTATTGTAGATATGTGGACCACTTTTGATGGCGATCGTTTTGTAACTTCCCTTGTGTTTGTATGAACTGCAGGGGTCGATGGTCTGTGTGGATGATCGTTTCCTTCCCCAAAATGTAATGCTTCTGTTGTCGGAAAACCTGCACAATGGAATACATCTCTTTGTCATAAGTGGTATATTTGTGGACAGTGTCGGATAGTGTCTCACTATGATATGCCACTGGATTCCCTTGTTGAGTAAGGACTTCCCCAATAGCATAGTCAGAGGCATCTGTCTCGATCTCAAATGGTTGTTGCAAGTCTAGTATTGTGAGCAATGGGGCACAACAGAGGCGATGTTTCAATTCTGCAAACACCTTCTGTTGAGTTTCTGACCAGAAGAATTTTGCTTTTGCTCCTCCCTTGGTGACTTGACTCAAGGGCCAAGTGATATGAGAGAATCCCAACACGAACCTGTGGTAGAAATTAGCAAGACCTAGAAAGCTTCGAAGCTATGTTAGAGTAGTTGAGGATGACCAGTCCTGAATGACTTGGATCTTGGTTGGATCCACATGTACCCCATACTCATGAATAATGTATCCCAGATACTGAACCTGGGTCATGCCAAAAGTGCACTTGTCCAAATTGGCACACAACTTGTTCTGTCGCAGCGTTTGGAGGACTTGTCAGATGTGGCGGAGGTGCTCTTCCCAAGCCTGGCTAAATATTAGGATGTCATCCAAGTACACTACTACAAATGAGTTGGTGAATGGCCGCAATATGTCTTCCATCAGTCTCATGAAGGTTACAGGAGCATTCGTCAGCCCGAAAGGCATGACCAACCATTCAAAAAGGCCCTCCTTGGATTTGAAGGAAATCTTCTACACATCGGTTGGTTCGATTGGTACCTGGTGATACCTGGACTTTAAGTCGATCTTGCTAAAATATTTCTCCCCTTTAAGCTGGTTCAGGAGATCATCAATCTGTGGGATCGGGTACCTTTTTCGGACAGTGATCTTGTTCAGTGCCCGATAGTCAATACAGAGTCTCCAAGTCCCATCCTTCTTCTGTACCAACACGATCGGGCTCCCACAGGGTGATGAACTTGGCTAGATGTGACCCTTCTGCAGCAGCTCTTGAATTTTCCTCTTCATTTCATCATTCTCCAGAACAGAGCGTTGATAGATTGGCCCATTGGGCAGCGACACACCTAGGGTCATATCGATGGGGTGCTTGACCTAACAGTGCAGAGGCACCCCTATGGGTGAGGTGAATATGTCCTAGTACTCCTCTATCACCTTGTCCATTTGTTGTTGTCATGTAGATGGGCCCTTTCTGGAGGTCGTGGCCATGATCTTCTTCTTGCCATGAGGGCGGATCATCAAGAAAACAAATTTCCCAGTTTTGGAAATGAGCTTACTGCATTGTTTTGCAGTAACCAAAGAGATAGTGACAGGAGGTGGTACCTCTGGTATCCTGTACAACTTATTTCCCAAAATAATGATAACAGGGCGAGGCCGGGACTCATACACAGCATGTCGCTTCCATAAGTATGGTTGACCCAATAATACATCACAAACATCAAGAGTTGTAATATCACATAATACCTCATCAGTGAAGGGCTTGATGCTGTAGGGAAGATGACATAGCTGGCTGACGCAAAGATCCCATACTTGGTGAAGCCACTCGATGGTGTACGACTACGGGTGTGCTGTGGTTGGCAAGCCCAACCGCTTCATGACCTCTGCTGAAATGAGTTTCTTTTGGCTCTCACTGTCGACAATGAATTGTAGCGGGGAACCCTTTACCCACATCTAGGAGTGGAAAAGACGCTCCTCCTCCTCTGAATATTCTGGTTCTTCCTTTTGGATCTTCATGGTGGAAATAGTGGCGTTGGGCTCTGCATTGATAATATTCTTCCCTCTATCATTCCCCTTCTTGGGTTCTATTTCAGTGTCAGAGTATGCATCTAACTCAGAAACCTTTATCTCGGCCACTAGTGACTGCTTGGCCCGACACTCACTGGTGTTGTGAGTGGGGCTCTTATGGAACTCGCACCAGTTTCCTGCTTCCTTCTTTGGCTTCGTAGTGTTGTTCTTTGCTTGCAGCTTTGGAAATTTGTCTTAAGTCGCCATTCCTTGGCTGTGTCCTTGGTTCTGCGGTTTGGGGGCGCCTTTCACTTGCTTTTGATTCGCAGATCCAAAGTCTCGCTTTTTCTGTTCGAATTTTTGCTCAATTTGGGAAGCATACCGGTATGCTGTACCAAGTGAGGAGATGTTGAGGAGCTACATTTCATCTTGAATTTATCTATGTAGACAACTGTGGTATTTCAGCACCAAATGTTTCTCTGAATCTTTGACACCCAACTTGGTGAATAGGGTATGGAACAGATTTGTCATCTCATGCACATCTTGATCTCTTTGCTGCCGTAGCATAGTCCATTGTATGTACTTGTCCTCATATATACCCACAGGAGAATATTGTCCCTTTATGGAATCTTGAAATGAATTCCAAGTGGGTATGGATAAGAACAGAGAGGGTTCCTCCTCGTCCTTTCTCTCATAGTATGTTTCCCACCAGTCCTTGACATGGGGGGCGACTTTGAGTAGTGAAAGAGTAATCATTTCTTGGTCAGAAAAGTGCTGAACCGAGAAATATCCATTCAACCATCTATCTATGACGTCTACATCTATTCGACCATAAAATATGGGAATGTCAAATTTTACTTGTACCTTAAAATGGGTTGTGCCTCCAGAGTGGCTGCTAGATGCAGATGTGCTGCCAGTGGGAAGTCGTTGAAGGATATGGGCGAGGTTATCCATCATCGCGTTCCTTTGTTTTTCAAGGGCCTCCTCGAGAAACATTTTGATAGGATATTCTGCGCCCTCATATTTCTTTCCATCCCCCATGGGAGGCTGTTAGGATTTGCGAGGCTGATCTTGCAAAGGTTCAACCAGATCAAGCCCTAACTCTTTATACCCCGCCCTCGTTGGGGACATGCAAAGAAGGATCTAGAAAGAGCAGATCGCTCCGATACCATTGATACCAGTGATCCATATTTATGCAGGAACAAAACAGAATACACAAATAACCATAGAAACAAATATGCAATGGAAATAACACTTCATTTCATTAATCAAAGAACTGAAACTTGTTTACATACAGAATGGAAATAAACNGCGGCGGATACATGCCTCTGAACTCTGTGTTACAATGAGGCCAGAAGGCCTATATATTATTGAGAAACAATGTAAACCCTACACATCCAAAAAACTAACCCTAGGAGGTGAAACGCCAGAATGTGGGCCCCATTGGGTAACTTGGTACATCAATTTATCGGGGTCGTAACTTTGTACTACTACCTCCGTTTGACGTGCATGATACATCGTTAGAAGCATCTCTTCAAGGAATACATCCAAAAATAACAAATATTGAGTCCGGAATGGACTCATATTTTCCCAACCATTCGATGCCGAGAAAACATTGTTTAGGGCCTCAAAACGGCTCCTAAAGTTTAAGACCCGAAAACTGCCAAAAATAGTAAATTGTGCTACGATTAAGGAAACTGAAAAACTGAAAGAAACAATGGTGGGGGTCCAAGTGGAATAGGTGGGTGGCCACCAATATCCTCCTGGATCAATAGGTTATAGCAGAAATGGATTCTCCAAGTGGTACTTATTTGTATTTTCCCAAGGTGACTGTTTTGGGTATTGTTCAGCTTAGCGAACTTGTACAGATTGACACGTGTCACTATTTCAAATTCTGGGTTTGAAACACATACCAAAAGAATAAAGTCAATGCCCTACCTATAACATCTTGCGAAATTTCATTTGGACCTTCCTATCCCGAGATATATCAAATCTCCCTAGGTCACCTGTTTATGACTGTATTCTGGAGGAGGCTGGAACCTTGCTTTGGAGGAACCATATCTCCTGAAGTATAACAAATATGAGACTAAAATTTTTACACAAGGTAGATAAAGAATTTCTCTTTGGCCAGTAAATTTTTTAGCTTTAGAGCCTTGTCCAATCTCTCGTTATAGCAAAATTTCTAGAATGACTAAATTCAGTCTTCTAGGGTTTTCATGTAGGAAACCCTGATTTCCATTAACTACCATTGTAGCTATATTTCGGCCGCATAGTTAAACTTATCTGATTCAAAAACTTCTACCACCAATAGATGCTGCCTAGTGAGGCAATTTATCCTATCGCTTCTTTCTTGACGATCTGTGGAGAGAACACCTTCAACTAGGAAGCCCTAGTTCCCGCAACTGCACAATGCCTTCTTTCAAAGAGGTTCTGATCCCATGTTATATTTTCTTAAGATCTTATTAGATTATCTAGGATCTTTATCTGAAATAATAACAAGTACAAAAAAATGCATAAGATATAAAATATACAAAATACACAAATATTTTCATCGGGGAAACCATAAAGGAGAAAACCCCGCAAACTTCTTCATAATAACAAGATGATCAGAAGCAGTAATAAGAAATGTTCAGCATCTATCTTTCTCTCCTCCTATGATTCTCTCTCTCTCTCTCTCATGTTCCTTACAGAGTGTATGAGGTGTGTATAAATGAAGGAGAGCGCATTCCTATTTATACCCTTTCAAGTCACTGACCAAATATACGACTCGAGCCTACATGTCATCTCACATGGGCTCCACTTCTCCTAGAGAGACCACAATTACACATTACATGATGTTACACTGGGGAATATTACCCTGACTTACAACAGATGTTGTACCTCAAGGTATAGACACAATTTAGACATCTCGTAAAGGGGTAACACACATTGCCAATGGGGGTACAACAACATACAATGATAATATACATCAGAATATATTCTAAAGTTACAAATACATCGACACCTAGGAGGTCGATGAACAAGTTTCTAGACCAAACCATCTCCTGAAAACCATTGCAAAAACCCTAAAAAATGTATTTTTCCCAAAAACACAGGTTTCTAGTGTTCCGGTAAAGTTTTTGACCTTGCACACACTAGTTTCTAGTGTTCCACTAGCGTGTACTCTCAAAACACTAAAAATATATATATAAACTTTCGAATTTTGGGTGGTTTTGCTATATAAGAGAGGGAGGGGGGACCATGGAAAGGAAATTATACTTGAGTATTGTTATGCTGGAAGAATTTGGACCCTCATTCCCCTCACCTATGCCCTAGTTTCCATCTACCTTTGCTACATAGCTTAGAGGTTGGGATTCTTGGAGGAGCGAAGCAGGAGATCTAGATCGAAGGTTTCACAAGGTGTGTTGAATGATGAGAATGTATATTTGTACTTGTTTCATCGATTAATAAAGACTTGACATTCTTCCCTTTCCAAATCATTGTATGTACATCTCAGTTTTTTATTATATGTTGATTTCATGAGATTAGGGTTTCATGTTTTTTTGAATATCAATGTTTTATATGTAGTCAAACTGGTTTGAGGAAGGTTTGAACTTTTTTTTATAGGCCCCTTGGTTAGAGACCAAGAGGAGGAATCAAGGAAAGGCTTGGATTAACCTTCAATTCATACTGTACAAACCCTCCTAACCCTTGAATTTTTTCTTAAATTTATACTTGCAAAACTTTATATGACAGTCTATAAACACTTAGTACATTTGTGGCCTCACCCCATCCATAGGAACACTTTCCCTGACAATAAAACTGGAGACTCCGCTGGGGGTGGAGCATGTCTGCTTTGGGGTCTCCTTGCATATTTTTCCAGTGTCTTTCAAGGTTTGAATCTTTCTTTTAGGCTAGGAACAATCCTTGAGTCTTTGTAGGAACCTTCCTTGTTGTTTTGGGAGTGATTTTCACCTTTATTGAACTTTTTACTACCGATACACATGTGGTAAACATGGTAGATTTTTTCCTATATACATGCAGGTGCAAAGTCATACAACATGCGTTTTTAAATGCTACTGTCAGTATAGTGCACTAGTGTGTCCCTCTTTTCAATGATTTTTCACCTTTAGGGATTTTTCAGAGGGGTTTGGTTGCAATCTTTAGGGTCCCTATTGTTCCCTGGTTTGTGTAAGACCAATTGGAAGTGGTTTATTCTCTTATAATTGATCTTAACTTGGCATTAGACCCATTTTTTGAAGTATTTGTGCTTGTATCATGCTTTGTTCTTGACCTCCTTGCTTGGCATGACCTTGTTTTGTTTGGTGTTGATCAACTTCTGTTAGTAGGTATAGTCTGAACTTGGGAGTCATCTGATCCTTTTCTTCTTCAGTCTTTTTGATCAAACTCTTTATGAAAAAGTGGTTGGCTTGGTCTCTTTTTCAAGTCTTCTTCCAAGAGAGGTCTTCTCATACTTTAGGTCAGTTTAGGGTTCTGTTTTGTGCACATAGTACATAAGCTCATTTGCTTTATTTTACATCATACGCATGTACTTGTTTGTAGTTTGGTTCCCTTTTTTGTTTTAAAAGGAAAAGTAAAAAGAACAAGTCTTTGCTTTATATGCATCAAGGATACTGTCATTACGCTTAAGTGCATTGCATATCTCTGTTTTTTGAAAATAAAAAATAGATCTTTCTTTTGTGGCTTTCATTTTTAGTTTTGAAAAAAACAGAGAAGTAAAAGCTTTGTATTTTGAACCTCTTGTGCATTTGCTATGCTAATTCCGCTTTCAAGTCGAAAACATCATTAGTTTCATCATCACTACCTTTTGAGTAATCAACAACCTTTAAAAAGAATACTGATAATTAAAATATATTAGTAAGTCTTCTTTTTAGGGATGTGACACTAGTCTAGGATAGTGTTTTGGCTTAGGGATTCTAAACTACCCAAAACTATTAAATTCAAACATAATGAACTTTCTTTTAGGAGATCCAACCTTAGGAAGAGGTGAACCGGAAATATCCTCACATTAGAGTAAATAACAAGGTTGTGTGAGATTGAGTTGTGGAGATACCCCTACAAAACTCAATTGAGCATACACCAGAGTTGTTGTGCATCTGGGGATTCACTAGGTACCTCCTTTGGACCCTTGTGGTGTCTAGTGTTGTTTGAGTTTCAGGCTTAGACACCTTGCCCATGCACATCGACTAGAATGATGGCTGTTCCACTGGACTGTCTTTGCTAGTTTGGAATCCTTAGTATATTGACCTTTAGGGCTCTCCAAAGGTGACTACGGAAGGTTATTTCCACTATACCTAGGGCAGGCGTGGGATGAAACCCCATGCAAATATTTGGAAAAGAGGTTGGTGATTCAAACACTTGCCTCAAAGTGATTGTCTTGTGTACCTAGGGTAAGTGTCCTTCTCTCTTCATTATTTAGTTCTAGGCCCTCATCATTCCAGAATTTCCTTTCAAAGGTATCTTTGCATGCTTGTTCTGGATACTTAGGAATTTTTTTTTAGTGGTGTGCTCTCTGTGTTGGTGGCATAATTTTGGTCGGCCTAGGTTCATATTCCTCGTTTGTCAACAAATCCCAAAGTATCGGTTTGACAGAGCAGGACTCTATCGACAACACCTATGACATAGATGCAGTCTTACTCGAGATATCTTATGGGAACTTCCAGAACCAGGTTTGTGCAGTTATATGGGGATTTTCACCCTTATAGTACTTTATATAGTCACTCAGATTAAACTAGGAATTATACTTCTTGTTCTTGTTTATTTATTCAAAATAATAATCTACTTATTTTTCAACAGATAATTTATTAGAGATGACGCGCACACACACACACACACACACACACACACACACACACATATAGATATGAGTTATTCAGAACAAAGAATGTGCGACATATTCAGATCCACTTCTTTCACAACATATGAACTCGACATAAACATAAATATCCCAAACACACATAGACAAGATTTAACATGGAAACCCATCTGGGAAAAACCACAAAGTTGCTGTTCATCTGAAATGAGAAATAGGATATCACCTTTGGTCTATGCATGATGCTTGCATACTCTTTTTTAGATATTATTTATAATCCAAACATAGTTCTCTCCTCTCATGCTCTCTGGTTTTGTGTTCGTGTATTTCTTCTCTTCTTCTCTCAACTGTCGATCCATACACATCCTGGATCGATCCTCTTTCTAAGCAGCTCTCTTCTCTCTCAACCTATACCAATGCACACACAAGTTGGTTTCATGATTTTATAAGCCTTACGACTTTCAAAATTCTTGATCCAACTATCAATTGACTCACAACTTCCAGTTGACATGTTTTCTTTCTATTTTGATACATTCAGTTACATCTCAAAATAGGAACTATAAACTCAAAAATACAATCATGTTTCATTACTAGAACCAAGATTTTAGTCTAATAACTCTTTCCAAAACTAGTCAAACTCTGATTTTTGACTGCTTTATTCTTTTTATGTAACGGTTCTTTCCATCATGATTGTTTCCATTGTAACTCTCGCTGTCGCAACTCCTGCTTGTCTTACGATTTGAACCTTTATTTTCCCTAGCAGAATTATGGGAGATTTCTATCTAACTTTTCCTAGGGAAAACAAGTCCCCAACACTCACCTATGGTCATCCTGATCCACATCAGTCTGAAATTTCAGTAATTACGACCTTGCTTTGAAAATCTTGGAATATTTTAACTACTTATTCAGTCTCCTATTGTACTTATGCTTCTATCTTCTTCAAGTTTTCCACAAGTTCGGAACTGAGGTGTTCCAAAGTTGTACATATTTTCGAACCAAAAACTTGTCACACCTTCTCATAAATAGGATGAATGATGCCTATAACTTTCTCTTCTTTCTCTTGTAACTCTGCGACCCTGTCAGTTCTCTTTTGTTGTTGTGTCCGCAGTTTTGTGACCTGTTGTTGTAGTATCTTCTTGTCAGCAACCTTGGCCACCTTCTTTGCTATCGACAACTAATTTACTTCATTTTTTAGCTGGCTAACCTTGCAGTTGTTCTATTATTTTTTCTAACTCTTCATCATCGATCAAAGCTACCCATGGACGAGAAACTTGCTCGAATTCCTTGGGACAAAGTTCCTCTACTTCTTCTATTATCATCGCAACTTTAGTTGCTGCTTTTATTCTTTCTTCCAGTACCTCTGGAGGTGTTTTGGGTTTTACTTTTAATTCCAACTCCACGGCCCTATTATGGAGCTTCTCTACAATTTCTCCAAGTCGAAATACTTTGGATTCTGAAAACATATCAAGCATGATGCCTTCATTTTTAAAAATGCTACAAGCTAGTGTAACAACCATATCCAATCGATGCCTATCGTGCTGCGACGCCTTTCCTTTCTGTTATGCTTCTTGGATTGTTTTCTTCATTTTATTGACATATTTGTGCGATAAATTTACATGGTTTACCAACACACTCTCTCTATTATTGATTTCTGCAACTACAACATTCTGAATAATGTGTACTTCATACATCGTCAGTGCAGAAAAATCCATGGTGACATGGTCCATATCTTTGACCATCGTATTCATCTCTGGCGTTGCTAATTTAATTGCTTGACCCATGACTAGAACCCTTATTGGTGGAGTTTGTATCACTATATCGCTATGCATCTCTTCAAATGAGCTAAATATGTCCCGTGAATCAGGAAATTGTGGCGTGTATTCAACTGCCATTTTGAATTCTTTTACTGCTTTACAAAGTGTCTGTAGTAAATATACAATGCTTCCTGTCAATTCTATCTTACACTCATCTATCATTTTTTAGCTTGCATTGGTGAATTCGGCCGTTGTGTCTATCAAAAGTGTATAATCATGATTTGTAAGGACAACAACTCCATATGATATGTCGGCCTTCCTTTGCTTGTGACCTTGCACAGACTTATTTGACTACTTCCTCTTGTCCCCCATCCTTAGGTCTATTGGGGTCATACTTGAATAATTCTGAGTATTAATGGGAAAAGTTTGTGGATTTTTTTTCCTTCTAGTGGTGGATCTTATCCCTATCCTCCATTCTTCTTTTTAGAGGGATCATCCTGTTGTGGCTCTTCTTCTACATATAGCTGATCATCTGTGGCATGAACTCTCCATTCTTCCAGATAGTCTTGAACGATGGCATCAACTTCAACAACATATAGCTGAAAATGCGTCACCATACATTGATTTTGTGGATATTTTCAAGGCTCCAAAAAAATATGATGGGCCCTATTTGAAAATCTGATAATGTTCCTAAACCACTTAACGGTCGTCGTGGTGAGCCTGGCCTGAGTCCTAACAAATTTCCCAAGGACCTCAACTTGTAAAAATAATTCTACATTATTGTCTTTCTGCCGCTCAAGTAGTTCCTTGTCAAACCATATATTTTGGTATTGAGCTCCTCGTCATAAGATGGGCACATCTAACCCTTGGTAGTTTGCTAGTTTTTCCCATGCGACAAAATAAATCAAAATTAGTAGCCAAGAATAATGAAATGGGCTAGCGTTTTTCTATACCTCTTCTACATTTTCTAATTGTTCATTTAACAAATAGTGTGACCAGTGTAGATGGACTCCTGCTACACACAGCTCTGTCGCAACAATTAACCTTGCGGTACATTAGTTCCATCGAATCTTCCACCCCAACTTATTAGATAAAACTTTTATTGCGAACCAAATATCGGTATCATTGATGGAGGTGATAACAAAGACTTATGTATCCCTTGTCAGCTCATACTTCTCTTCCAACTTATTTGTTAATAATTTTTCCTGGTCTTTTCCAAAAAATAGTGCTAGGTCGACACCTACAAGGGGCATCCCAGTGATTGCTGCTATCAACTCGACATCTACTGAAATATTTCGCTTGAGTTATAGAAATACGCCATGGAAACATACTAGCAACTGTTTAACACATGAATTGAATTTTGATGTGTGGCCAAAATGTGGCATGTACATCAACGAAAACATACATTACTTGTCCAATCCTTGTGCCCATTCCATTGGAACCATGCATATAGGACCATCCTCTATGTCACAGAAAATTGTCATATATCTATTCATTACTAGTTTTGGAAACCTGCACAAGTCATGGTCGACAAATATCATCTTCTATAAGTTTGGAACTATATTCGTTGTTACCTGAAATCCTTTCGGTATGGCTATTGTTACCAATTGATATTTTTCATTTTTTCCAAGTATGACCTTAGGCGGATAAGCTAGTTTGGGAAGGAGATAATATGGCAGCATGGAAGCATATCTAGCTAGGTCGTCTTGTGGTGGAGGTGTTGTTTCCTTCTTGTGGGTACCATATCATTTGATTTTTGATGGGCTAGGTGAGCTTGGTTGTAAAGTATATGGTGTAATCAATAGTGATTGTAAATCTTCTTTTGCAACTATAGGTGATGGTGGAAAAAATCCTACGATATATTCAATAATGGGCGTAGGTGACAAAGTCTCGACAACTGATTCTTGCACGATGTTCTCACTGGAAATGGGAATGACCATACTCTATGAAACATCGCCTCAGATCTTACAGTTGCAGACAAATAGATAAACATACTCAATCAGATGCAATAGAAATGAATGAAACTTTGGTGCAAAGATTATATACGTTCACCCATTCAATTAGTCATTCCTTCATATGATCAGACAATAAATGGAGAGGTGGCAATGATTTTTGTCACATGGAGTAATATTTATAATCATTACAAGGAAACCACCAATCAAACCATCCCTTCACCTATTAGTTCAATGGTAGTATTGTGCATTAATGACGGAAGTGACCAAAAAGCATGCCACCAAAATATCCCGCTTTCTCAAATTAATTGTTATACAACTATAAATTGTGACCAAAATTCATTATGTGACAACAATTCTCTTCCTGCGACAGGCATATGGTCTGTGACACATTTCTTTTCTTGCGACAAACTGAGAGTCTTCGCCATTATTTTTCTTCTGCGATAGTCAAATAGTCTGTGACAACTTTTCTTTTTCCTCGATAAACATATTTCCTGTGACATAACACTCATAAATTTGAAACAAAATTCTCATACTTTTGATAGAAATAACACTCATAAATATGTGACTTTTTGTCTTTTTCTTTTGTCTTTTTGTCCTTTCTTTTCTCATTTTTTAAAAACTCTTTTTGAATTCTTAGTCGACCAAGTCATGATTGTCCTGGTAGGGCTTTAGCCGAATTCCATTCACCAATCCTTTGAAAGGTGTTCTATCTAATTTCTACATTTGCATTGCACCTCCTTCAGTGATCTAAATGATAACATACGGTCCCAACCAATGTGTTCTAAACTTACCAGGATGATTAAAAAAATTACTTTCGTACAAAAGAACAAGACCTCTGACCTAAAATTGCTTGTTCTTGAGATGCCGGTCATGCCAAGCTTTATGTCGTACCTTCTCAACATTCTGATGATAGCCTATGAAAAACCTGTATTCTTCCAATTGTACAAGCTACAACAATATTTATTTGATAGCATCAACATTAGTCATTTCAGTAATAACAACTACCCTCAGACTGGGTACAACATATTCCATCAGCATGACAACCTCTTTTCTTCAAACCAGTCGAAATGGAGTTTGTCCTGTCAACTTCTTACAAGTCATGCGATATTACCATAGTACCGTAGATACCCTCTGGTCCTAATCATATCTTTAAATATTGCAATATTTATCAACGTGTTCTCAAGGATCTTGTTGAATGCCTCGACATCAACATTCGCTTATGGGTGATATGGTGTCATATTCCTGTGTTGGATATGGAATTCGTCAGTTAATTCATCGATCAAATTATTGACAAAATGTGTGCCCTAATCACTTATCAAAATATCAGGGAATCCAAATTTAGTTACAACAATGTCGAACAAAATTTTTGTAGTAGTCAAAGCAGTACAATCCATGACTAGCTCGGCTTCATCCCATCTAGTTAAGTAATCTGTCGCAATGAAAATGTATCATGCACCTATTTTATTCCTTGGTGGATTAATAGGTCCGACAAAATCAACAACCCATTTTTCGAATTCCTTGAAGTTTATTTGAGGTACTAGCAACATTTCATCTTGTTGTGACGAGTTTCCTGTTCTTTGGCAGATATCATAGCTGCAACAATATTCTCTTGCATTTGGATGCAGAGTAAGCCCCCACAATCCTACTTGTAAAATCATGCACACAGTAGTTTTTTCTGGCATAATGGCCTCCTATGACACCAGCATGTTCCTCATTTAATATTATTGGTCGCTCATGCTCCAAAATGCAGCGATGAAGAATTTCATCCAGTCTCATTTTGTATAACTATCCATCTATCAACTAGAAATTTGCAGCTCTGACGACTAATAATTTATTTTGCGTTGTAGTGAATCTGGTTGGTGCATATCCTGTGCTCAATAAGTGTATCATATCTATTTAATGGTCATCAAACATATTGATCACAAATAATTGTGCATTTGAAAGACTATCACCGAGATTACCAGGTTCTTCTATACTTTCGAGTCTTGATAGATTGTCGTGTAATGAATTCAGTCAACCAGGTTTAACAATGGTCTCGAAATCAAATTCCTGGAAGAAAAGAAGCCATCGATAGATCTTCACCCCAAACATTGGATTATTACAAGGTATTTCAATGCTAAGTGGTCTGTGAACATCTTGAAATGTCCATCGAGGAGACAATGTCAGAATTTTTGAAGCACATACATGATATCTAAGCCTTCTCTTTTGGTTGTGGTGTAATTCTTCTCCATGGTTGAAAATTTCCTGCTTGAAAAGGAAATAGGATGACCAATATCCCTTTCATTTGTATGTGTGAGTACAATGCCGAGTGAGACAGATGACACATCGACATGTACATGAAACTCTTTCTTCCAGTATGGAAAAAATAGGATGGGTGTTGTAACCATTTTATTCTTTAGGAGATCAGACTCTCTTGGCATTGTTTCATCCACTAAAACTTAACATCCTTTTTTACCAATTTATACTTGGGAGCAATCACCTATGTATATCCTCTAAAAAACTTCCAGTAGTACCCTGGATGTTCCATAGTTGTTCTCAATTGATTTACTGTCACAGGTGGTGGTAGGTTGATGATGATCACAATTTGAGCAAGATCGAGCAAGATTCTATCACAATAAACCACATGACCTAAAAAAATTTGAAACGAGGCACAAAAAATACATTTCATTAGATTCAAAGAAATATTATACTATCGAAACTACTCCAACATCATGCTAAGGCTCTCAATATGATATTTTTTGAGCCCAAATACAATCCAGTTATCAAAATAGACCTCAAGAAACTTATGAATAAAATCCTTGAAAGCAGCCACTACTATATTGAAAAAAAAATAGCAGTAGCGTTCTTGAGTCCAAAAGGCTTGACCGTATATTGGAAATACCCCCACTCCATTTCAAAGGTGGTCTTGTGTTGATTTTCCTTTGCGATTATGATATGATGGTATCCAAAGAAGCCATCAATAAACAAATAAACTTCTTGACCCCTGACACTCTCTAATACCTCATATGTAAATGGAGCTAGAATTGGGTCACGCAAGTGTGTATCATTTAGTTTCCTTAGGTCAACACATATGCAGACTTCACCAACAATCTTATTATATTGCACTACCATCAGACTGATCCACTCAGATTCTTCGCAAGGTTCTATGATACCTGCATCCATCATTCGATCTAACTTTGTCTTAAAATTTTTCTTTATATCTTGGGTTTAGTCAATACAATTGCTGCTTACCAAGATTTACATTAGTCTTCAATGGGATCTTCATTTTTCCAAGATCTCTGACAATTTATTTCATCTCCGAAAATCTCTTGGGAAACAGATACTGAAATCCGTGCAATAAATCCGTGATCTTCCCAACAATATCATCTTCCCAATATTCTCCAATATTCGTGAACTTTGGATTTTTTGGAGATCCAATATTTACTTTCTTGATTTTTAACAGATTCAAAAATTTGTCACTCGACACACCCGATCCTTCCACCGCGCGAGTGCATTCAGATTCAGGAATGTTTATATCATGGGGATCATCATCATCTGGTTCACCTATTGCATTATAGAAATCCATCCAATGCTGGACTATTGCGCTGATCTAATTAAAATTGGTCATTGACACATGAATATCTTCAAATATCTCACTCTTAATTATTTGTAGAGAAGCATCAATCAACGGATGATCATCAACAAATTGAAACATCTGGGTAAAAATTGATGCAAATTATTCTCATTCTACCATTCCTTGTTGAAGCTCGACTAATGTATACCATTTCCATGGTATCATTTCCAATGTGTGTACAAACTGATGGACCCATTCCTATCGTGAACATGCCCCCCATGTCGCACGAAAACACTCAATGTGATCGACAAGACTAGTCAGTCATGTGTATTTCTGGCTGGTATACATCTCATTTTCTCCAAATCAAAATTCCATTAATATTTGACACTGGGGCTATTATGAGATATATTTTTTTATGTGTGACCCACCATCTTACGGGTGTATCCTCTAGTGCAAAATTCAGGTTCGACAAGGGCTGAGGCTCTGTAACTTTTTGTTCAAATTATGTAATAAAATATGCCATATTATGCAAGCCCTCATAAGTAGGTATATCATATACCTCAATACCTACCCGTCGCATGAATTTTGTAACCCTTGCACATCTTCTCATGGACACTTCATGCAATCGGTTCTGCCAATTTTCTAGAGCTTCTCCAAAATTCGATGTGCAGGAACTAATGTTTCACTAACTAATTTTTTCGTTGGCCATTGGATTGACATAATCATCCATTGTAGAAGTAATGTTATATATGTGGTACATATATTCACCCCGTCCTTCACTATTCACCTGCTCGACGTACCTCTGGATTTCTAGAGGATCAAGCGGTGTGACCACCCTTAGTTCTTCATCTTCAAACGTGAGTATCATTTTCTTGAAATTGGTGATAGTTTGGGTATCAATGGCCAAATCAATCCCCAAAAGCATAGGATATAGATTCATATCATCAACAATGTCAATTATTTAAAAGTTTGCATAAGTTCAAAGTCCCTCTATCTCGACAGGAACTTGAGTTAGTGGCTCGATAGGTAAAACCTTTGACTGATTTGCTAGTCCGAGCTGTATAGGATACCATACTAGTCTCGGTTTTCCCATACTCTCCCAAGTTTGTTTTGTAATAATGTTCAAATAAAATCCCAAGTCTAGGATAATATACATGCCATAATATCCTATCTAAGTGGTCATTCTCATTTCACAACCATTATTCAATCTTTTCCCAATATGATTAACCCTCTTTTCTTGTCGCACATCTTCTTGAGGTTCTTCTATTAAATATGTCAATTCTGCTACAACATATTTATCTTAGATTAATGCTAAACAACTTTTAAAAAATCCTTTAATTTACTAACCTTTTCCATTTCTTTCTGTCGAAACAACTGATTAAATCTCTCAGGCATCTTCAGGATTCATCCTTCAGATGGTATGGCTGTAGAAGTCGACGCTTAATTTCTGTCGACGAATTCTTGTCTCGCACTCAGGAATACTTATTTTTCTTTGTGGATGTCGAATGGTACTTTCTTTTTTGTTGCTAGTTGCACTTGCGGTTGTCCATACGGTGCTTCTTGATCAGCTTAGGTCGCAACACCCCCTCTCATCACGACAACAATACTTGATTCCCTTGGTTCAACATAGATCTTTTACATGACCGCATTATGATTCTGAGGTAGATTTTGATTTCCCACATTCTTGTCCTGCCATTTCATAATTAATTGATGACATTCCTCAACAGTATGATTAAAATACTTTCAATATGAACACGTTGTAGTAGGATTTGTGCAGTCCCTGGAAAAGTGTCTAGATTGTCCACAATTATAACATATCACTTTGCCTCTTCTGCGACTATCCTCCTCATCCTTGACCTATGAAAATTCCACCCCATTGGGTTAAGGGTATTGTGCTTGAGGGTACTGAGGCTGATCATATTGATTCTATGGATATTGAACCTAAGGGTATTAGTTTTGAGGAAATTGAGCCTAAGCTCACTCAGCCTGTATCTATTCATCTTTCTTCATTAGGTACACGTCGCCTGTTTTCTCTTGCAATAGTTGATATGCTTTGAAAATTTTCTCGTCGTGGCTCAGCTACCGAACAAAATTTATAGTATATACTAGCTGGTGCACTTATTATTTTATGTAAATATAAGCATTCTTCTAACCGATGTCTTCTAGTTTGACATACTCGAAACCAGCGCAACCCTTGAGTATTCATCGGATTTGGTGCTCCCGACGAGACATAATTCATAAGCGTCGGGAAGTTATCTTTATGATGCCCTTCATTTCTACATTTGGTATACCATAGTTCTTGTTTTACTTCCTTTCCTTTCATAATATCCTGAAGTTGTGGTGTAAGGTTGTCCAGTTGTGACTAGATTTGCATCATTCTTGCACCAGTTTCTCCAACCGATGAGGCTTCTAATTTCATAGCTAGTTTCAGAGCCTCGCTCTGAGATATGATCTTGTGCTGCATTAATGGGACAAATATATGTGGCAACATCGCCACAATAAACCATTCTTTGTGTTGGAATTATGACATTTGAAAACTTACTTAGGCCATCAAATTCTTGAATCTTTGGTTGAAGTCCCAAACAGACTCTGCAGGTAATTGTTTAATTTCATTCAACTCCGTAATGCATTGCGACTCAGATTTCAGTTTCTTAAACTCATCTATCAATAATGTCCGTATCTGATCCAATGTCTTCTAAGCAATTCTTACAGGAACTATAAATAGTTTCATGTACCAGTTGAGTGCACGACCTATGAGAGTCGTGATCATCTGATCCTTCTTATGACTTCGTCTTGGACCTATCGTACTATCCATACAACTTCACATAGAAACTCATATTTCTCAGTGTCTTCTAACCCATTTCCATTAAATATTGGCAACTTTATATCGTTTCTAGCCATTCTGTTTACTCTTGCTACCATTGAATTAAAAATTCCACTAGCGGGAGTCCCTAACTACTAGTTCCACTATTATTGTTAGTTGGATTAGCAAAAACACTAGGTGATGTGTTCATCGATCTTACCTTGGGTGATGTGCATGGGGTCACAAGTATGCCATAATATTGGCCTGTATCTAGTGCTTCTTCTTCTTTGGATTCCACAAACATCAGTTGGCACTTCTCTTCTTCGTCGCAATATCCTCCATCAAGGTGTGATGCCAATTCGTAGTCCTCTCATTCGGTCGCATTACAAATTCCTCCTCTTGCTGTAGTCCTTCTTCTCTTCCCCGAACAAAATATTTTTCCACTACTTAGGCATCCACTTTCTAGTACAATCTCACTATTACCTGGAAACATGTCAATTTATCTCCACCCATTCTGCTCACAATATTTCTTGCGACATATCCTAGGTCCTTGCGCATAAAATTTTTACTCACCAAATTCCATTCTCAGAATCCCTTTTTCACACACCAACATCTTAATCCACAATTTTGAAGACTTCAGATATTGACCTCGCATTGCTTAGAAAAAATATCTTTTTGTTTCACTATATGATTTTATTGTGTCGAATGCAATTTCTATGATATATCCTCCCAAAACATTATCGACCCAGAAATCAACAGCCCTAGATATAGCATTACTAGTTCTTTTCAATTGCTGGATTAGCTCAGAGCTCCACTCTGTCGGCTCTCATCCTTGGAATTTTTTCTTATGGGTTGCTAGCTTTGACAACGACTCATGCAATAAAATGGGAAATTCACTAAAGAAAATTTCATGAATGTTTGTGTAAAGGTATCGTTCCAACCACTCATTGGGGTTCCAACGTGACCCTTCACTTTCTTCTTATGTAGACTCTAGTTTCTTATAACCAACCCATTATTGAATTTCCAACGTCTTCGGATGCCAAAACATATCCCCACTAGAATGACTCATGGTCTCTACAACTGAACCATTTGTTGGCATCCTCTCGGGCGACCCAGGTTCAAATTCCTAATTCATCAACAAAGCCCAAGTTATCGGTATGACAGAGCAGGACTCTGTCAGCAAAACCTGTGACACAAATGCAGTCTCACCCAAGATATATTATGGCAACTGCCTAAACCAGGTTTCTGTAGTTATGTGGGTATTTTATCCCTTACAATACTTTATCCACTCACTCGACCAAAACCAAGAATTATACTTCTTTTTCTTGTTTATTCATTCAAAATAACAGTCTACTTATATGACATATATCACAGTATTTAACATAAATCATTATCATATATTCAATCTCTCTCTCTCTCTCTCTCTATACATACATACATACATATATATATGAGTTATTCAGAACATATCTTGTGCGAGATATTCAGATCCAATTTATCCACAACATACATGCACTTGACATAAACATAAATATCATAGACACACATAGACGATATTTGATGTGGAAACCCATCCATGAAAAACCACAAAGGTGCTCTTCATTTGGAATGAGAAATAGGTTAGCACCTTTGGTTTGCGTAGGACGCTTGCATACTCTTCTTTAGATATTTGACATATTTCTCTCCTCCCATGCTCTTTGGTTTTGGGTCTATGTATTTATTCTCTTCTTCTCTCAACTACTGATCCACACACAACCTAGATCAATTCTATTTCTAAGCATCTCTTTCTCTCTCAACCTAGACCAACCTGCACATAGCTTGGGTTCATGCTTTTATAAGCCTTACGTCATTTACAATTCTTGCTGCAATCGTCAACCAACTCACAACTCTCAGTTGACAGGATGTATTTCTATTTCGATACATTCTATTACATCTGAAAATAGGCAATATCGACCCAAAAATACAATTGTGATTTATTACTAAAAGAAAGATTTTAGTCTAACTAACTCTTTCCAAAACTAGTCAAACTCTGCTTTTCGACTGATTTATTCTTCTTATGTCATGGTTCTTTCCATCCTGATTGATCCCATCACAGCTCCCGCCGTCAAAACTCCTTCCATCAGTACAACTCCTTCCATCGCAACTCCTTCCGTTGCAACTCCTGCTTGTCTTGTGACCTGAAACTTTATTTTCCCGAGCAGAATTATGGAAGAATTTTGTCTAACTTTTCCTAGGGCCAACGGTTACTAGTCGACCTCAATATTTTCTTTCTTTTCGAGTTGGAAATTATGGCTGGTATCCCTATGGGAAACAAACAATAGACTCTCGTGCAAGGGGATTCTTGTGATTATTATTTTGCTAGGAATATTTGTGTTCCATTAATGGCCACTCCGAGTCTTATTGGATTCACCCTTGGGATATTGGATTGGTTTTTTTCCACACCGAATGTCCTGAATTATCCTGATGCTTCTCAAGCAAGAACCTTATATCAAGGGGATTAAAACAATGACTCCCCTTTACCAGTAGCATCCTCTCCTCCTCCTTCCACCTCATGTAATATGAATAGTATGAGGTGACATAATATAACGAGGATTTATAAAAAAGGGGGGGGATGAGGTTACAAAGAAATCAATGAATCAAGGTAATGTTGTATATATATAAAGCATAGGTGTGTGATAAAAATGTAACATAAAGGTGTATAGTAACACTATGTCATGAATAATGATGTTAAATTTAATTGGAATTGTAGAGAGATCTATAAAATAAGATGAGTACAAGTACTAGATATCATGAGAAAACTAAATAATAATAAACAACAATAGACGATAATATGGATTGAAGTTTAGGAAAGTAAATAGTAAGTAGGCAAGAGTGGAGGTAACATAAAAAGTAAGGAAATAGGGCACCGCTGTTCCTTGATGATATGTGTTTATGATGAGGCATCAAATACATCTTATATTAAATGAAAATATACATTGAGAAAGTATATGAATATATAATAAGGCTAATATGAAATAATAATACAAAATGAGGAGATTGATAGTAGAATCAATTATAAGTGATAGTACATTGTGGTACTTATATTTAAGTGTAGTGTACCCCATTATGACACTAAATCACACCCAACATTTTCCCACATGCCATGGAGTTTGCAGGGTGATATCACATGCATGCTGCTAATTCTATATAAATATTCAATGCATTTTTTATTTCTCCACTTGGAAAAAATAGCCAAATTCCTTATAGAAGAACATGATAAGACATGAAAACCGAACTAATAAACAATTCATATAGTCATATGCCTTCAATATTGTTGATGTATTTGTAACTTCGGAATGTATTCACCTGTATATATTATGTATTGTACTTCGATGTTTTTTTTGGGAAGTGTCTGTAATGTATTGAAGTCATGTCATGCCCCAATGTGCCTATCAGGAGATTCAATAATGTAAACAAGTCATTGCAAGTCATTGTGGGTAACCCTCCTATTTTTCAAGGGTTAAAGTCCCCATAGTTGTGGGGTCCTAGGGTTATTAGAATATCCTAGAGAAGTCAACCCTAGGTGAGTTATTGTAAGTTGGAGAAATAGTCCCCACCGTTGTGTTAAGGATAACCCTCCTTGTTGGTCAGAGGGGCAAAGTCCCCACAAGTTGTGGGGCATTAGGGTTATTACACTCTCCTAGAGATGTCGGCTCTAGTAAGTAATTGTTAAGTGAGGCTGACATGTTGGAGTGGACATTAAGTGAACGAAATAATATAAATAGAGAGTGAGCCTCTCTATTTATCACACACACACTCACTCACTAGGGCGCATGAGTGAGAGAGAAGAAGCTGGGATCAGAGAGAGAGACTACTGCTGTCGGGAGATCATCTTTATGTTTCGGGTTTTACTTTTGGTGCCAATTCTATCTCTGAGGAAGTTGGGGGGTTTTCTCCTTTATGGTTTCCTCAAGGAAAATTATTTGTGTCTCTTGTCACTTGTGTTTTATTGTTGTGCATGTTATTCTCTCAGTTAAAGATCCTAAGATAATGCTAGCTTGAATGATAAAAATCTAACATGGTATCAGAGCCAACCTGAGAATAAGACATTATGCAGTTGTAGAAGCTAGGGATTCTTACTTTTTGGGTCTCTCTCCATAATTCATCAGCAAAAGTATGCTAGGCTGACTCTCCATTGAAGGGTGCATCTTTTTGTTGAAGCGAAATACGATTCCGAGCATTTTTAGTTTTTGGTGCGGGAAATTAGGGCTTCTTAAAGAAGAGGAATTTTTGAGTGATCCTGGCATAGGATTTATCTCTGCATCAGAATCGAAGTTTAGAGACCTGGTTCGATATTTTTGGCTGGGTATAACTCCAGGAAAGTCAAACCCTAGTTTGACCCCGAGCTAGAAAAACCCTAAAATACTAAAACTGATAAGTTTTGGTACATTCGCTATATCTCTAGATTGGAGAAAGCTCAGGAGCTAAAACTTTTAAAGGAAGAATATAAAATCCTGATTTGCACTGTTTCCAAAGTTTAGCCTCATATTCACTATATTCTTGGAGATATGATCCCTCCAAGTTAGGGTTCCAGCCTCTTCCAGGATTCATCCCTAAACAGGACACCTAAGGAGAATTGCTATATCTCGGGCTACAAAGGTCCAAATGAAATTTATAAAGATGTTCCAAAAAGGGAACAGACTTTAATTTCTATGGTAGAAGTTTTAGACCCTGAAGATGAAATAGTGACACGTGGAAGTCTGTACAACTTCGCTATGCTGAATAATCCTGAAACATGTCACCTTGGGAAAAAAATCATAAGTCCCAATTGGTGAAACCAATTATGATGAAACCTATGGTTTTGGAATAGGGACAGGCGAAGCTACCTTAGTGAGAATTTTCAGACACAGATGAGTAGTAATTGTTGAGATACCATAGAAATAGTATCAGGAATTTATACAGAAGAAATTGGAAAAATAGGGCTTCCTGTTCGAGGAGCTTCCCTCCATTGTTTTCAGAAAATGAGTACAATGGACAGCTCACCTTGAAGAGGTCTATATTTCTATCCAATCAGATCTGAAAGATTACAATTTTTCAAAATTAGGGTTTCTCTGAAAAACCCTGGATCAACCAGCTCCGGAACTAGGACTGACACCTCCAATTGGTAAGATCTAATCTTTTGTTGTTTTCATTTGAGGTTCTCATTTCAAAGTGATCTATCACATCAGCTTGATGATAAGCTCAGTGAAGTTGACAACTTCCAAGCATGGAATTATTTGATCTCTTTAAAGAAAATGAATTGGACACCTACATGACTAGAGAGGTTCCAGTTCCAGAGGGAGATGAGGCTCAAAGCCTTACACCAGAAGAACTTGGTCAAGGCCAAGAAGATCATTGATGATTCAATCACGGATCACATTATACCACAAGTGTCTTCCCCAAAGACACCAAAAGAGATGTTTGATTCCTTGACCAAGATATTTTAAGGGAAGAACATAAATTAGAATATGACTTTGAGAAAACAGTTGAAGAATGTGAAGATCTAGAATGTAGAGACCATACAATAATACTTTACAAGGGTATCTCAAATCAAAGAATAGCTTGTAGTAGTAGAAGAAGAAGTGGAGAATGTAGAAGTGGTGATAGCCACCTTGAATGGACTCCCATGATCATGGGATTCATTCATGTGAGGAATGTGTGCCAGAAGGAAGTGATTACTTTCAGCAGACTCTGGGAAGAAGAAGAAGCTCGACTCATAATAAGAGAAGAGAAGATGGGAGCAACTGAAGATTAAGTTCTCACCATCCAAAGAATATCCCTCAAGCAATGAGGGATATGAAGATCTCCACTCTTGAAGAACCTCTTATCCACCTTAGCATTTGGATAAGAAACAATGCTATTATGAATGAAGAAGATGATGAAGCTGAAGGCTCAAGAAGGAGTCTACCCATGAAGCAAATAAAGATAAGTATTCAATTGACATTCCATGATATTGTTTTTGTTATGCAATTGTTTATATTCAGTTGATGTATTATGCATGATAGAATGTTTGTGTTAATGACAATATACTACTAATATGCATGTAATGGGTAAGTAGCTCATGGTGCTATACAAATCTCCTTTGCTACTTATCTAGAATGAAACCTCTTTGCTGACATATTGGATTAGTGCACAATCTCAATGTTGTCCTAGTAGAGATGGAAGGAATCTAGAAAGTTTCTGTGAGATATGGATGAATGATGTATTGGCTAAAATAGTTGCCTAACCATATATCTTGATGCAAAAGAATTTTTCATTATGAATATACCTTATGAAGTGTTTCTAAACATACAACTAATGCATTTGACTTGGAGGAAAGATCGCATACATAATTGCCTACAAGCAAATAAGGATGAGACTTGTTTCAAAGAACAAGTGACGACAGTTCAAGAGGAATAATAATATGGCGAATGCAGCGATATCATTGATGCAAAAAATTCTAGCTATGAAGAAGTAACCAAGAATAAAGGGAAGACCAGTTCAAGAAGAATGATGTCTAGGATGCAGTATCGATACATGAAGGGAAGTTCGTAGTTCCATCATGCAGTAGATGTAAACATCCTGGGATACAAGGCAAGATTCGTAGCACGAGGCTTCTCACGAAAAGAAGGCATAGACTACAAAGGGACATTTGCAGCTAGTGGGAGTTGAGACACATGACAGGCAGAATCATGTGTGCAAATGAAATAATCCCTTGTATGAGTTCATAATACACCCATGGGATAACACATACATGATGAGCTTGATGAAGACCTTAAACTTTGCTACAAGGTTGAAGATGAAATCCTATAGAGGACGACAAGCTCACAGATGGGCGCAAGAAGAACTTTTGAAAAAGTTCAAGATAGAGGATCTTGGTATCCAGTGATCCTAGATGGATACATAAAATATTAGTAGCAGAGGAAGCTACTTGTCACTCCAGTACAGAATGTTTCAGTGCATAGAGTATGAAAGAGAGAGGGAGAATGATGCTTCACTTCAGAGGGAGTGACTGCAGAAGATATTGAGGTTTGACATGGTACGACAGGATGGACAGATTACTGATGACTCTAGGATTTACTGAGAGTAAAGTGGATTCCAACCTTTGCTTCAAGTTTGAAGACGGAATACCATTGATGCTCCTGTTATATGTCGATGACTTGTTCTTGACAGAAAAGAGGAACTCATTAAAGTTGCAAGAAGGAGACTTGCTGCCGAGTTCGGGATGAAGGACTTGGATATGATGGCATGGAGGTGTGGCAGAATATCCCTGGGACAAGGGAAGTATGTAGTAGAGATCCTGAAGAGGTTCAGGATGATGGAATGTAAGGCCATGACCACACCTATGGCATCGAACCTGAAGCTATTGAGTGTTGCTTGATCAGAAGTGGTTGATGCCATGATGTATCGTCAGATGATTGGGTCCTTGATGTACCTGGCGAATACAAGACCAAATATTTGCTTTGCTGTGAACACCTTGAGCTAGTTCCTGAGATATCTGAGACATGTTCACTTGATTGCTGCAAAGCATATTCTAAGGTACCTAAAGGGTACAGTTGATTATGGGCTCAAGTATGTGGTGAATCAAAAGATTAACCTAGAAGGTTATGTTGATTCAGATTGGGCAGGCAGTGCCATCGCCAAGGAAGAGCACTTCAGGGTGTTGCTTCAGTATGGGATCGTGTGTGATCTCTTGGTTTAACAGGAAGCAGTCCTGTGTGGCACTAAGTACAGCTAAAGCAGAGTATGTTGCAACTTGTTTAGCTAGTTGTGAGGCAGTATGACCGAGGAAGCTACTTGTATATATTGCGACATCCAGAGTTGTGTGAAGTTGTCGGAGAACCTGGTGTTCCATGACAAGTCAAATCATATCGAGATCAAATATCACTATATCAGGGATATGGTGCAGAGAGGAGTAGTGAAGATCCAGTATGTTGTGACAGATGAAACAGATGGCTGATGTGTTGATGAAGCCATTAGCCAGAGTGAAGTTTGAGTACTTCAGGGAGAAGCTTGGTGTTATTTAGATCGAGGTTCCTTCCAAGGGGAAGTGATGAGTCTATGAGCCATTCTGACATGGTGAGAGGATTGGTTCCTTCCATGGTCAGATGTAAGGGCTAAGCCATTCTGTCATGGTGAGAGGATTGGTTACTTCCATGTCAGATGTGAGTGTTGAGCCATTCTGATGTGACTGTAGGATTGGTTCCTACATGATTATATATAAGTGCTAAATGCCATTCTCTGAATGGAGGCACCTAGTTAGTTACCAGGAATACTCAGTCTGGGGCTGAGGGCCATTCTGATGTGATTGAGGGATGTGTTCCCACATGATCAGATATAAGTGAAAAGCCATTTTGATGTCATTGAGGGATGTGTTCTAACTTGATCAGATATAAGGGTTGATGCCATTCTCTGGGAGAATGGTGGCACATGGTCAGTTACCAGGAATCCTCAACTCGGGGTTGAGATCCCTTCTAGCATGGTTGCAGGATGTATTCCCGCATGGCTAGATGTAAGTGCAGAGCCCTTCTAGCATGGTTGCAGGATGTGTTCCCGCATGGCTAGATGTAAGTGCAGATCCCTTCTAGCATGGTTGCAGGATGTGTTCCCGCATGGCTAGATGTAAGTGCAGAGCCCTTCTAGCATGGTTGCAGGATGTGTTCCCGCATGGCTAGATATAAGTGCTGATCCTTTCTGATAGGGTTGTGGGATGTGTTCCTGCATGGTAAAATGTGAGTACTGGGCCTTTCTGACAGGGTTGTGGGATGTGTTCCCGCATGGTCATATGTGAGTGCTGGGCATGCCTTTCTGACAGGGTGTTGGATGTGTTCCTCTCATGGTCAGATGTAAGTGCTGGGCAGGCCATTCTGACTTAGGATAAGATATAAGCACTGAAGAAGACCTACATGGAGGCTAGGCCTACAACCAGCATGAAAAAGGGCTGGCTCTGTAGAATTTCCTGTGACGAGAAGAATCATGAGATAGCACTAGTGATGATGATCCAACAGTAATGATCCAGATCGAGTGATGATCTAGATCCAATGATGATGATCCAGTAGTGATGATCCAGATCCAGTGATGATCCAGATCCAGTGATGATGATCCAGATCAAGTGATGATCTAGATCTAGATGAAGATGACTTGAAGATGAAGATGACAAGAACTCAATGATGATCCAGATGATACAGAGAAGAAGACTTGTGCTGATAAATTGTGTCGAGAGAATACCTTCCTAGTTAAGAGGGAGTGTTGATGTATTTGTAACTTCGGAATGTATTCACCTGTATATCTTATGTATTGTACCCTGATGTTTATTCTGGGAAGTGTCTGTAATGCATTGAAGTCATGTCATTCCCCGATGTGCCTATCAAGAGATTCAATAATGTAAACAAGTCATGTCAAGTCATTGTGGGTAACCCTCCTATTGTTCAATGGTTAAAGTCCCCGTAGTTGTGGGGCCCTAGGTTTATTAGAATATCCTATAGAAGTTGACCCTAGGTGAGTTAGTGTAAGTCGGGGAAATAGTCCCCATCGTTGTGTTAAGGATAACCCTCCTTGTTGGTCGGAGGGGAAAAGTCCCCACAAGTTGTGGGGCACTAGGGTTATTAGACTCTCCTAGAGATGTCGGCTCTAGTGAGTAATTATTAAGTGAGGCCGACATGTTGGAGTGGACATTAAGTGAACAAAATAATATAAATAGAGAGTGAGCCTCTCTATTTATCACACACATACTCACTCACTGGGGCACATGAGTGAGAGAGAAGAAACTGGGACCAGAGAGAGAAACTACTGCTGTCGGGAGATCATCTTTATGTTTTCGGGTTTTACTTTTGGTGTTGATTCTATCTTTGAGGAAGTTGTGGGGTTTTCTCCTTTATGGTTTCCCCGAGGAAAATTCTTTGTGTCTCTTGTCTCTTATGTTTTATTGTTGTGCATGTTATTCTCTTAGTTAAATATCCTAAGATAATGCTAGCTTGAATGATAAAAATCTAATAAATATGGTATCTATAATCGAAACCATTATAAATGCACTTAGCAACCAATGATTCAACTTTAGGAATTTAACATTTAAAACTTAAGGCTCATAGACCCAAGTTTAAATTCCACATACAATTTGGGTGAGGCATCCTATCACATAAAAACATTCAACATTATTTCTAGTAAGGAAAATAACAGATATATCTTATCATGGAAACAATTTATTAGGTGAATGAATGTTCCCAACAAGAACAATTCACAACACTTAGAGAGTTTTTCCGTAAAACAAATCCACTAAAAAGGATTGATGGATTTCTATGGAAAAATACATTCACTGGGTGTAACTCCCACAAATTTGATTCATCTACAGCTATTTACGCGTAGGAATGTTCATGGACATATTTACAAAATTCCATGTGAATATCTAAAACATAAGCTTCATGTTCACAATGATTATAATTCAAATTCTTCATGTAGAAACATATAGATTGCATCCATGCACCATCCATAACTCAATTATTTGACAATTCCTTCCATACATTAGCTATACAATTAAAAGTAACTCATTATGATTCATAACAAAATACTTAAATATATATTTATGTGGAGGAATTCAATGCAACAATAATGCAATTATTTCATGAACCATTTCATTCATTATATAGATCATTAAATCATACACAGTAATAAAATTACTGTTATAGAGTGAAACACTTATTTGAATATCTAGTAGCTTGAGAAATTGGATGCATGTGAGGCATGCTCCACCCAACCATAGGATGTCTTGCTCATAAATATCTCAACAAGGTTCCACCCCTAATATGAGACTAGGAATCCACCAACAGAATGCACAAGGTTGATGGGTAAAGGGAAGTAGGAAAGTGCATAGAAAATCCCCCATCGGAATATCTCTTAGAGTTTGAAACTCAACAATTACACTCCAATAGTACAGATTTGTATCCCTTCCCCAATATCTATTCTAGATAAAAATAGTGGAATACCTTACACTATGCCAACCCTGTTAAAAAATGCCCATTAACTAGTTTCAAACTAAAAAATGTAATCCATTCCTCAGTATCTTTTCCAGAGAAAAACAATGGAATAGATTACACTAGGCCACCACTGTCAAACAATTCCCATAAACCAATTCCAAACAAAGCATTGTAATCTTTTCCTCAATATCTATCCCATATAAAAATTATGGAATACCTCACACTAGGAGACCATTGTCAAACAATTCCCATCAACTAGTTCAAAACCAAACAATGTAATCCCTTACTTAGTATCTATCACATAGAAAATTAGCGGTAATACCTTACACAAGGCCACCACTGTTAAACAATTCCCATAATTACCGTTGAGGAATATTCATACACAATTTGTAAATTAACTGGAAATGAATCATGGTTCAACATGGTAGTTAACTACCAACAATTATTCAGGGTGGAGTTTTAGTACATAACCCGAACTCAACCAGGAAAAAAAATTTACTAACAAATTTCCCCAATCAGTAGACTTCTCTTGTGTTTGGGTAAGCAAAAGATTCAGAGAGTTTGTGTCTCTCAGAGTTCGAGTGAATATACCCCCTTTGAGAGAGTGCATCCACATATTTTTTCTTGGATTTTTAAGTTGTATGGAAATATTTTCCCACTTGGCCTCTCCCCAAATACTCATGTTTCGCAACATAAGCCACTTAAAAATTCGCTAACTTTTGGGATTAATCATAAGGTTCCAATTATCAAAGGTATACATAATTAAGGTATGGTTAAAGTAGTTTTTAGCTTGAAGGCCACAACGAGGGTCATATTATAACCCCCTTAGGCTATCTTCATCCCCCTTTTTATTTCTCACGAGTAAAGCCATAATCCCCTGTTCTTTTAGCATTTTCCTCAGCCACATCCAACTGTATTTTTATATTAATATTTAAAATACAATTTATTCATCATTTTAGCCATTTCATAATAAAACTTTACATTATTACATGAGGGGTCAAAGTTGGAGTGTTGCATTTCCCTCCCCCTTAGATTTAACACTGTCCTCAGTGTTTCATTGACCGAAACATATGTTTCAAAATTTATTTACATTTCAAATTCATCAAAATATATATGGGTACTCAACCCACATAATTTCTTCCATTTCCCAGGTAGCTTCTTCAATATTGTAATGGTTCCATTGGACCTTTCCTATCCTATGGCCCTATTCTCGAGCTTCCTGATCTTTATGTCAAATATGCATATTGGCTGAACTTGAATTTTTGCTTTTGGTTCTTTCTATATCAAAGACCAATCAAGTATATGATTAGGATCATGTGCATACTTCTTCAACAATGAAATATGAAAAAAACTATATGTACTTTAACAGTGGGAGGTAGGTTCAATTCATATGCTACTGGTCAAAATCTACTTAGGACCTCACATGGTCCATAGAACCTAGTTGAAAAGCTCTTATAGTTTCCTAGACTCAATGAAATTTTCTTGCCTATGAATTTCAAGGATACTCTGTATCCCACCTGGAACTCTCTATACATTCTTCCCTTGTCGGCATAAATTTTTTGTCTATCCCATGGCACTTTGAAATTATGTTTGATTTCGGCCACTTGATCTTCCATGTCCTATAACATTTCAGGTCCAACTATCAAGCTATCCACAGGTTTGTCCCGGTTCACTGGAACTTTGCACCATCTGCCATATAAGGCTTTAAACGGATTCATCTTCAATGCTACTTGGAATCCGTTGTTATAGGAAAAATCTACCAAATATAGGTATTCTTCCCACTTTGTAGGTCTTCCCATTACAAACATTCTAAACATATATTCAATGACTTGATTAACTCACTCAGTCTGGCCATACGTTTATGGATGATAGGTTGTGTTGAGATTGAGTTTGGTTCCAAACTCCTTGAAAAAATATTTCCAAAAGTTTGAAGTGAACTTGGAATCTATATCTAAAACAAATGCTTTAGGAATCCTCTGTAGCCTAGCAACTTCCTTCATGTAAATTTATGCAAAATTTGCCACTTTAAAAGTTGATTGTACAAGTATAAAATGAGCATATTTGATCAATATATTGACAACCACCATAATGGAGTCATGTCCTTGGTAATTTAGTGATAAATTCAATAGTTACCATGTCCCACTTCCACTATGGAATCGACAATGGGTGGAGTAGACCAGCAAGATGTCTATGCTTTTCTTTCACCCTTTGACATTTGGGGCACTTAGAAATGTACCTTGCTATCTATTTCTTCATTCCCAACCAATAATAATCTTTCTTAACATCTGAAAGAGTTTTCTAATAGCCAGGATGGCATGCGTAAGGAACATTATGCATCTCTTTCATAATGGTTTCCTTAAAATCTTCTTTATCATGTACATATATTTCATTTCTTTATAGGAAAATTCCATCTTCATGTAATTCATAATGCACATAATTTGTTGGCACGTAGTATGAATGTAGGGATGTTTTAAATTGCAAACAAAATCAATCTAAGCACACTAATTCCAACAATTTGATATTCAAATCCGTTTTCCATTTACCGATGGCTGTAAATTTCATCATCTGATTTCTTCTATTGAGTGCATCTACAACTCAATTTTCTTTTCCCTTGATATGATTAATTTCAAAAATGAATTCACTCATGAATTCCATGCACCTAGCTTGACGAGCATTTAAGTTGGGTTGTTCAAACAAATAATTTAAGCCGTGATGATCTGAATTCAACTCAAACTTGTTACCCATGAGGTAATTCCTCCACATTCTCAATGCATGTACTATGGTAGTGAGTTCTAGGTCATGCATTGCATACCTCTTTTCATGTTCTTTTAATTTCCGCGATTCATAAAAAATCACATGCCCTTATTGTATTACAACTCCATCGATTCCTTCCATGTATGCATATGTGCATACTACATACTCCTTATTTGGATCTACCATATTTATTGGTGCAAATATGACCAACTCTTTTAGAAATCTGAAACCATCTTCACATTTTTTAGTCCAAATGAATTTCAGACCTTTCTTCTATAAAGATGAAATGGGGTTGGCTATCTTGGAGAAAGATTCAATAAATATCCTATAGTAGACATCCAACCCCATAAAATGCCTTACCTCAGATACATTTCTAGGAGTGGGACACTCTTGTATAGATTTTATTTTAGTAGTGTCCATTGTCACTACTCCTTTGAAAATAATGTGACCCAAAGATAACAACTTCTTTTGATAGAAAGTACACTTACCCAAATTAGCACACAACTTATTTTCTCTCAAAATTTGCAAAGTTATTTTCAAATGTTCTTCATTCTCTTCCTTTGTCTTGGAATAAATTAGTATATCACCCAGAAATACAATAATAAATGTCCAAAACCTATCTAAATACGCCATTCACCAAACACATAAATGTGGTTGGTGCATTTGTTAGTCCAAAGGAAAAATTGTGTATTCATAATTCCCATACTTGGGTCTAAAATTGATTTTACTAATATCTTTGTCCTTGATATGTACTTGATGGTAGCATGATCTCAAGTCAATTTTAGAGACTACTCTTTCTCCTTGCAATTGATCGAATAACTAATTAATCCTTGGGAATGTATACTTGTTTTTATTTGTGGACTTATTTATCTTTCTGTAATCAACGCATAAACTCAAATTACTAGACTTATTTCTCACGAAGAGGGAAGGTGCTCTCCATAGTGATACACTGGGGCATATATAACTCTTCTTCGATAATTCCTCTAATTGCATATGCAAATCCTTCAATTTAGGTGTGCTCATTCTATAAGGAGTTGTAGACATTAGAACTACTCTAGGTACCAAATCTATTGTGAAATAGATATCCCTTTTAGGAGGTAATACCAGTACATATTGAAAAACATATTTAAGCTCCCATAATATAACATACACTTCAATGGATGATTCTTGTTCAGTTTGTAATTCTTTAGCATGGATTGAGTACAACTAACAACCTTTACTGATACATTTCTTCACTTGAATGGTTGTGACATGTCTAATGGATATCGATCTTGGAATTCCCTTTATTTGAATTGGATTCTTGTCCTCATCTAGACATGTAATGTCTTTTCCATAACAATGTAGAATAGAAAAATGTGATTCTAGCTAATCCATCCCAATCCATCCCAATCAAGAGATCATATGAAGCAAGGGAATTAAATCTAAACTAACCCTTGTCTAGAACCCATTCATTTCAAAACAACAATTCTTGATCATTGAAGTTACCTTATGTTTCATTCCAGTGGCTAACTACATCGTTATGGACTATGGTATATTACTGTTCACTAAGTGACATCTTTCAATCACATTAGCATTAATGTAACTATAGGTGACTCTAGAGTCAATTAAAATAGAAATTGGCACATCAATAATTTTACCTTCAATCTTGATCATGGATGATTGATGGTATTCCTATCGATTATCCAGATTTTCATAAATTGGAGATATGTTCGTTGCTACATCTTCTACTGTGGTATCTTATTAAAAATTATATACGTTGTCTTCTTTGCTACCCCTCTTTGTACATTTATTAACATAGAGATCAACTCCACATTTCCAACATCTAACTGTATATTTGTTTCCTTAGTTGTGTAGGCTCAGCCTTATTTAATTCAATAAGAGGAATTTTCTCTTTGAAATATTTAGTCTGTTTATCTATAACATCAAGAGACCTAGACCCCTTTTTCCAATGGTCTTGTTTTTCTTTTAGTTTACCTTTCCATACTTTGTACATATCCCGTCTTCCCTTATATTTTTTATACAGACATTTAACATCCCTTGTATATTCCTTCATAGTATGAGGTTCATCACATGTGATTTTGTATCAGTAGAATATTGGTAATCCACTAAGAAATCACTGGATTTTAACCTTCTCATCTTGATTAAAACCCACATATGTTAACAATTCTAGGAACCTTCTCTCATACTCCTCCATAGTCAGATTACCTAGTTTGAGTTCAAAAAAGTCCTACATTTATTTGGGATAGATACTCTTACTTGAAATATCTATGAAATTTTCTCCATGAAGTTTTCTTTTCATTAATATCTTTCACCTACTTCAATTGTTCCCACCACAAGTAAGAATTTCCTTGAATATTGTATATAGCAATTATGGTCTTTCGATTACCAGAGTAATTATGCAACTGCAAATATTTCCTTATTTATAGCAACCATATTACTGCACTTTCCCTTGATTTCTCTCCATCAAAAGTAGGAGGTGTAATTTTTTTGAATTCACCCTGTATGGGTTTTCATCATATTTTCTCTTTTGATATCTTTTAGATACCGAATCTGATCTATTTCTAGGTTCCCACCTTCTGTAATGGATTTCTATTGATTGATCATGGGAATGTTGTCCCACCTGGCTAAGATATTTACTTCTCAAGCATTGGTGCCAATCAACAAATCTTCTGCTCAAAGAATCTCCTTCTTCTCCTCTCATAAATGTTAGGGACTTGTTGCACCTAATTCTACCACTGCATCAAGTTCTGCAACATTTGTATATTCACTAGATTTTTTTGCTCTATACTTTTTAAAATTCTTCCATTTACAGGTTGTAAGTATTTTAAGGTCTAGATCAATTCCACTACCTCCACCTCTATCTTACGACCACTGGATTATGTTCTTTGGGTACTCATCCATACTTCCCCAACAAGAAAGAAAAGTCTTGGCTCATTCATTATTTTCACTGCACCAGTTTTTGTTAAATTTGGCAATCTGAATATTTATCCATCTTTTTAGGCACAAAATATTCATACAAACATAATTTTAACATATCATGCATGCATTTTATTTTATGGGGTTTTTGTTCAACGTTTTTAGTATAATTTAATCATATAAAAAATAATTTGACACAAATATTCTTTCTATAATCCATGAGGTTTGAGAGCTGAAACCTTCACTCTTATATGACTTTGTAACATACCATGTTACGACACTAACTCACAACCAACCGTCCCACTTTCCATGGATTTCACGAGGTGCTAGCACAAGTGTGCTCCTAATTTTACAAGGTTATGGAAGGAGTTTTCCATCTCTCCACTTGGAAAAATTATCCAAATTCCTTATAAAAGAACATGATAAGACATGCAAACTAAACCACTAAACAATTCATACAGTCACCTGCCTTCAATCTGGAAGCTATAATTCAAATCATTATAAATGCACTAAAAAACCAGTCGTTCGAATTTAGGATTTTAATATTTAAAACTTAAGGATTGCAAACCCATGTTTAAATTCCAAAGACATCCTGGGTAAGGCTTCCTATCATAGAAAAACATCTAGCATTCTTGCAAGTAAGTAAAAAATAGATATACCGTATCATGGCAACAATTTCCTAGGTGAATGAATGTTCTTGACAAGAACAATTCACAACACTTAGATAGATTTTATGGAAAACAAATCCACTAACAGGGATTGATGGCTTTCCATGGAAAAATGTATTGACTGAGTATAAGTGCTATAGATATTATTCATCTATAATGATTTATAAGTAGGAATGTTCATGGATAGATTTACATAATTCAATGTGAATATCCAAAACATAAGCTTGATGTTCATAATGAGTATAATTTGAATTATTCATGCAGAAACATGTAGATTGCATCCATGCACCGTCCACAACTCAATTCTCTTGCAATTCCTTCCATACATTCGCTATACAATTAAAAACAACTCATTGTGATTCATAACATAATACTTAAACATAATATTTATGTGGAGGAATTCAATGCAACAATAATGCAATTACTTCATGAATAATTTCATTCATTATATACAACATTAAATCATACACAGTAATAAAGTTATTGTTACAGGTTAAAACAATTATTTGAATATTTAGTGTCTTGATCAACTAGATGCGTGTGACGCATGCTCCATGCAACCATAGGCTATCTTGTTCATAAACATTTCAGCAAGATTCCACCCCCGAGATGAGATTATGAATCCACTAGGATAATGCACAAGGTTAATGGGAAAATAGAAGTAGAAAGGTGCACAAAGTAATTCCCCACCAGGATATCTCTCAGAGTTTAGAACTCAACAATTGCACTCCATCAGTATGTATTTTCATCCTCCCCCAATATCTATTTTTGAGAAAAATAGTGGAATACGTTACACTAGACCATTGTTGCCGAATAATTCCCATCGACTAGTTCCAAACCAAACAATGGAATGCCTTACACTACCACGATCAAACAATGCCCATAAACCAATTCCAAAACAAACAATATAATCCTTTCCTCAATATTTATTCTAAAGCAATAGAGTGGAATATCTTACGCTAATCCACTATTGTCAAACAATGCCCATCAACTAGTTCCAAGACAAATAGTGTAATCCATTCCTCGGTATCTATCCTAGAGAAAAATAGTGGAATACCTTACACTAGGCCACCATTGTCAAATAATGCCCAAAATTATCTGCGAGGAAGTTTCATACATAGTTTGTAATTAACCCGGAACGAATCATGGTTCAACATGGAAAACAACTCCTAAAAATTCTTCAAGGTTGAATTTCAGTATAGAACCCACACCCAACTAGGCATAATGGTTTATTGACAAGTTTTCGCAAGAAATAGACTTCCCTCGCATTTGGGTAAGTGAAAGAGTCAGAGAGTTTGTTTGTTTTAGAGTTCGAGTGAATCTCCCCACTCGTGAGAGAGTGCGTCTAGGTCTTTCTGCTTGGATGCTTATGCTACATAGAAATCATTGCCCACGTGGTCTCTCCCCAAAGATTCACATCCCTCAACATAGGCCACTTAATCCTTCACTAACTTTTGGGATTAATCATAAGGTTCCAATTATCAAAGGCATAAGGTATAAAGGTATGATTAAAGTTGTTTTTAAGCTTAAGGTTGCGATTAGGGTCATATTATAACCCCCTTAGGCTATCTTCAACCCTTTTTTCTTTCTCACTGATGAATTCATAGTCCCTACTCTTTTAGCGTTTTCCTCATCCACAACCAATTGTATTTTTATATTAATTATTTCAATATACAATTTGTTTAGCCTTTCTAGCATTTCATCATCAAACTTTACCTTAACATTAGGGGTAAAAACTAAGGTGTTATAGTATGAAAGAGAATAAGTGAAAATATGCATTACACATAATAAAGATAGGTTCAAGTGAATCATCTCGTTATATATATATATATAAACAAACAATACACCGAGGAAAAAAAACAGACACGGAATTTGAATCATACCATGTAAACTATATTCACATGGCATGGTAGGCTTAATGTACTCTCGCACAATAGAAGTAATGTGATGATATCGTATCAAACATGATTTTTTTATTGAATTTAGTAATATTATGATAACAAAACCTAACATAAAATTTCAACGCATATATAAAATTTCAACGCATATATAAAATTTCATATATAAAATAAGTTCGAGTCAAACTTGTTATTAATGATGATGTGAAATTCACTTCATAATATTTAAATTTAGTTGTGAAAGACATATTATTTAACACAACATTCATTTAGATAAAGCACTCGTCGATTTTCCTAATTTATAGATTTAATAAATATCTATATAGTAAATGGGTGTTAAAACCTCTATTGTAGGCTTAAAGCAATCGTTTTTTTTCAAGTGACCAGATTTACATTAATTTGAAATATACCATATGGGATGATTAAGGAAAATGTTATAAAGAGGATGTATTTGTGTTCATATTAGGATCTCATGAAGCAATAAGTGTGTGATGTGGTATGATATATGTTATATCTATAGGATTAGTGTGTATATATATAATGTTGATTATGTGTGATGTGGTATGATATATGTTATATCTATAGGATTAGTGTGTATATATATATAATGTTGATTATATGAATAGTGATGCATGATATGAAGGTATGGTATGATAATCATGAGGCAGTAAATTATTTTTTTATTTTGAGAGTAAGATCTTGATATAGTGATAAAATTATTAATTGATAAATACTTGAACAAATAGTAGACTTACTTGAAATTGTGTTAGAAAAAAAATACTATAAATGTGATGGATAATAATGGTATCTTAAGAAAGATTGTTATGAAAATCTTGTAAATTTTCATAGTTGTCCTGTTTTATGTTTATGGTATTAATGATTATTATAGATTAAAATTAGCTTAATTCTATGACTATACTAATGGCATATGACCTTAGGAATACATGACAATGGCGTTTTACTCTTAATTTAGGAAAAGAGACCTTGAAGATTTTGGATAGTTTTTTTGTTGAACAATAAGGTGCCACAAATTGGTAGTTGTGAGCAGTTTATTATAATGATTGATTACTTCATGCTAAGATGAATAAGTATATTCTGGTGATGATGAAATCTTGGTTATGTCATGTGTAAACATGCTTGGATAATGTAATTTTATGCAGATTATTGTCAAAGAATAAAATGGTATGACGTTGAGATCAATGACATTAACTATAATTTTTGAGTGTTCTAATTATATTATTCATATTCTCGAGTAAGATTGAGATAAATGATTCTTTATTATGTACACAATAAATTTTGCCTGTAAATTTAGGATGATGTTCCTTGAAGGGTGGCTGTATGTAACACTGACCTATTTTCATGTAGGAAACTAAACTACATTTTGATCTATGTTGAATCTCTTTACTAATTATATGTTAGCCTCAATTGGATTGAGAAAACTATATGTATGTGGATAATGGACCTAACTATATACATAGGTAGAGAATAAAGTTTATTGGTTATGTTGTGAATGATGAAAGCAGTATCGAATCCCTCTGGCATGCTAAATTATATGGATACATGTGGCACATGGATATTGATTTATACTATGTTTTGAAATGAAATTTTAGCGGCATGCACATGGTAAGTACATCAACTTATATACATTTCTCATCAGATAATAACATGATAATCACAAGTAAATTTTTATAAGGTTATGCAAGATATTGTGTTTGGTAACTAACCCATAGGTTAAATGGGCCAACTGATGACTGAATAATTGTGATATTTAGGTGATGTAGATGGCGTGGATTTAAAAATAAGTAATAGTATGCTTGTAAAACATTATTTTGAGATTTATTATTGGTTTTAAATAATTTCTAAGATGTGTGGGAAAGTGCAGGTTTTAGAAGAAGAACAATTTCCTGTTGAGAATATAGTTGTCATTGATGTCAACGGTGTTCACGAATGACAAAGGAATAACCAGTAGATATGGTAGCAGGATGAATTTAGCAATGACAAAGGAAATATACAAAGTGAGGAGTAAAGAGAGAGTGCAGATATTGTGTGAGATCAAAACCTACGAAGTGAGGAATTGACCATTCCACTGATCAATTCAACCACATATTTAAAGATATGTACCTTAGACCGATCAACGGTGCAGAACAGAGAGTTTTAATAAAGAGCATATATAGATCCACAACTGGAATAAATTTTTCTATGTGAAAGAACACCCGAGATAAGCCCAAACTAATCGCCCATACGGTTGGAGATCGTGTGGTGGAGATTAGGCGTGGCCGAAGATCAATGACTAAGGTGCATTTCACCAATTTAATAGAGAGGAGGATAAAAAGGGAGTTGGGTTGCGAAATCAGAAACTAATTTGTTGTAAAGGAAAGTTTCCTATGGCTAGGGTTTAAGAGGCCATCAACGTACCGGGGTTGAAAGAGAGATGCAAATGGTTCTGCAAGTATATATAAGCAAGTTTACGAGATTAGAATGGTTCATACCTTGACAAACGAAGGTTGATCCAAGCAACCCTTCAATCCTCTTCTTGCTCATCTCGCTCCTCTTGCTCCTCTTTCTCCAAGAGACTTGCAAAATGAATTATACCTTCCTCAAACCAATATGACCACATATAAAGAAATGATAATCAATTAAACATGAAATAATGATCTGACTAACGACATCATATGATCATAAACAAAGATTCAATCAAACATTGAACAATGATTTGGGAAGAAGAAGGACAACACATCTTTATTAATCATGAAAACAAGTATAAATATACCTTCTCTTCAAGTTGGGCACCTCACAAAACCTTGATCTGATTCTGCTACTTCTCTTCTCAAAGGAACTTGACCTCCAAGATCTGCAACACAAGGAGAAATCTTCTAGGGAAAAGGTGGGGGAAAGAGAGTTCCAATTCCTCCAGAATGACAATGCAAAAGTTCAAGTATCCTCTCATGGACCTCCCTACCTCTATTCATACCTTTCTAAAGAGATAGGGTCGAAGGCAACGTAGTTACAACTGAAGGAGTCAGTTGCATAACCACCCAAGCTACCCAAACTTCGAGAAACTTCTTTTTTTTGACATCTACATGAAAAAAACCCAGGTTGCAGAGACAACGGTCGCTTATTCAGGAGGTACATGCGGGTTGCAGTAAAAATAGTCACGTTTTCAGGGTACACGCGAGTATTATATAGACAAGTCGCGTGCAACATGCGGGTTTCCTTAAGGAAACTTGCGTGTGCATAAAAAATATCATTTTTAGGGTACTTTTGGTCATTTTCAGACTTTGGTTTCTTCTGGAAAGTTTTATTTAACTAAAATACCTTTCCAACGCTGTAGAGAAGAGGTCAAACTGAGTTACAAAAATCTACATATGGGTCCTCCAAGTTAGGTGTTTTTTCAATGACTTTCATGAAGTGTCGTCATGGAAGTGTCATAATGGGAAAGTGGTCACAAGCAGAGATGTGTCATTTGGAACTATAAAATATGCCCCCTAATGTATGAGGTTATAGGGGAAGACGATAGCCAAAATACATTATAAAGGAAACAACTGAGTATGGAGAGAGCAGAGAATCCAAGATCAAAAGGCTCGAACAAAGGTACCTGAAAGAGAAATAAATGTCAAACAAAACTGATCTTTGGGACATATAAGTCCATATACAAAACATCTCCATAAAAATACAGGTGGATCCAACATATGTATAACTGATGAAACTATCATGGTCGCTCAATATGCAAAAATGCAGCATATAAAATCTAAAGGAGTCATGGCCACAAATGAACAAGGTGGATCCATGCTCAACAATCGATCATAGACACAAAAATACAAGGTGGATCTATGTCTCGGTAAAATATCATATAAAGAGTGACAAGATCTTGTGCAAATCGGAAAGATGATGATGTTATTGTCAGCCCAAGGTCTTCAATCCAAACTGCCCAAAAAGGTATGAATCCTAACCATGCGAATAAAGGAGCTGAAGTTGAACATGGAGAAAACCGTTTGATTACCAGTCAATGATGAAAACTATTAACAAACGTGAAGGAAACCACCATTAATGAAAATGGTCCCCAAGGTACCTACTACATTCTAACAAGTGTGAATACAAGGACTTGAAGTCGAACACTTGAAGAATCCATCGAGTAGGAGACAGTAAGGTATTCCCACTACCCAATAGCGAGAGAAATTGCCACTGATGACTACAATCCCCAAGGTACTGTCATAAAATCTAAATCTCATTCCCAGAGCAAGATGTGTTGTAGTTGATAGGAAGAGATCCGCTGGAAGGAAGGCATTAAGGCATCCTTCATCATCCAACACGAGGTAAATCAAAGACTAATTGGATCTGGAATAGGTACTGAATTTAACGACAAGGACCATCGAAGACATGATGTAATGAACTGATACTAGGGAATGGACGATACAAAAGGTCAAGGCAACTGCAGAATGGCCTACAAAAGTTTAATCCTTGAACATTGAACATGACACAAAAGTAACTTAGGCATATTTTGACATAAAGAGACCAACGACACAATTCTGCAATGTAGGAGACATTGACAGATTCCCCATATAATTGGAAAAGAGACCATATGGAGGAGTAAAAAACTGAGACCCAATTGTTGATAGACTCAAAACTAGTGCTTTGTTCAAGGAGACAAGATTTTTTTCCATGTTGTAAAATACATGTGAATGAACTTCCCTTTCCTTCTTTCTTGTAAAGGTTTAACGAGTCCAAGAAAGAAAACTCAGGACCTTCTTCATTTTTGGCAAGCTCGAAGAAGAGATAGAGGAATGCTTGATAAAGCACTGATTCGATAGGAAGAGATCAGCTGGAAGGAAGGAATTAAGGCATCCTTAATCATCCAACACGAGGTAAATCAAAGACTAAATGGATACTAAATTTCACAACAAGGACCGCCGAAGACATGATGTAATGAACTGATACGAGGGAATGGTCGATACAAAAGGTCAAGGAAACTGTAGAATGGTTGACAAAGGTTTAATCCTTGAAAATTGAGCACTACACAAAAGTGACTTATGCATGTTTTGACATAAAGAGACCAAGGACACAATTCTGCAATGTAGGAGACATTGACATATTCCCCATATAATTGGAAAAGAGACAAACTGGAGGAGTACAAAACTCTGAATCGGGATAAGGTAAAAAACTGAGACCCAACTATTGATAGACTCAAAACTGGTGCTTTGTTCAAGGAGACAAGACTTGCTGCCATGATGTAAAATACATGTGAATGAACTTCCTTCCCCCCTTTCTTGTAAAGGTTTAACGAGTCCAAGAAATCAAACTCGGGACCTTCTTAATTTTTGGAAAGCTCAAAGAAGAGACAGAGGAATGCTTGATAAAGCACTGATTCATGGATTTTACGATCCCAAATTAGTGAATACTCGACGATGTTTTCATAGTTTTGTGAGTCTAAAAACTCCAAAGAAGACTCCAGGGGGGTTACTTTTTTGTACAATTTAGTCTCCTGTGGCTACAAAAGTATAAAACAATCCACATACGAACTCTCTTAGCTTCCAAATAAGTAAGGCGCACCTTTTTCATACTAAGTCATGAAGGTCTGAAAAAGGTTAAATTACCACCTACCCAACGCTCCTTCAAAATCAGCATATATTTCGATTTTTACGACTGTGAAGGAAGGAAAGATCACTCGAAAAGATCCATTTGATTACGAGAAATGGGTCTTACAACAGTAAACTCGATGCTTTATTCTTTAGGTTTTAGCGAGCATGACAAAGACATAAAGTACACTTGGAATCTTTTTCATGTTTAGGTCCAAAGCATGAAAAAGAGAAAACTAAGCTCATATCGAGTGTTCCTTTTTCGTAAGTTTAGTCCCTCAGGTCTGAAAAAGTGATAAATTTATTCCTGAGAATACTGTTCTCAATTCCAAAGAAAAGAGAGTGTTCCTTTTTTGTATTATTCCACATGGTCCAAAAAAGCGATGAACTACCACCAATGTGGATTCCCATTAACATATTCTTAATGATCATGAACGTACAAGTTTACTCGAAACTCAATTATATTTTGAGGAGTTATACCTGGGTCTAAAGAAACTCCATATCTTTCTAGTGAAGTTTTAATGAATTCGGAAAAGTTAACTCGTGTCCTCCTTATTGTTTTTAACGAGCTTGAAGGAGAGCAGAAAGAATGCTCTAAGTGTGAGGAGACGAGTGTCATAGGCAGGTGAAAATAGTTCCAATCGCAAGGAACAAACCTATGCATAATGCAAGGAAAGAGAGCAATATAAAGACACCAGGGGAACGTCTCCTTCAGGTATAGGGTGTCAAGTCATGGTGGAAAAATGGTACAAGGCTGGGCGATGATGAGAGAAAAGATGAGGGCTTATACAATGAGCTAAAAGCGTGGAAGCTGACGTCAGGCCGATAAGCGCGAGTAGGGCACATGCAAATACAGTTACAACTTGAATAACAAGACAAGGCCAGTAAACAGTTGTGACTCCAACTAAGAGTCCTGTCTCCAAGAAACAACAACATCAGGATCATATTCAGAAGAAAATATCCGATGCAGGTCACTTTGTCAGAAACTCATGTGATTTTTCTATCTTCTACAAAAGGGAAAGTCAAGGAAGAATCGACCGAAGAAGATTCTATAGTTCCAATATCCGAGGGTTTATGATCAATAAGATCAACCTTAGAAGAAAATAAAAGTTCAATAGAGAAGATAGAGTCTATAGGAACAAACTCAATATCACAGGAGTTGAAAAAGTCATAAGAAAAATCAAACTCATCAGGATCACTGATTTTTTGATTAAATGGAGAGTTCGAAGACTCAAAAAGACCAACATAAGAAGACTAATCCATGGGAAGATTAGTCTTACTAAGAAATCGGGGTTAGATTTAGTCACAACTAAACCAAGATCCAAAAGAAGGCCAGACTATATCAAAGACTCTAGGAAGAATTCATCCGAAGGAAGTATATCATCTGAGATGGGACACATGTCTAAACTTTCAAATGGATCGATAGAGTGGAGAGTAGGCTCCACAGTCTGTATAGGATGACTTACCTGTTCAACTGCTGGGACCAAGTCTCGAGAAGGTAAGAATGAAAATAGAAGTTGCTTCTCAGTAGCAATTGAATGCAAAGGAAACGAGGCCACATAGTTCACCCATGGAGGGGTAGTGTCTAGAGAAACACTAGGAATAAATAAAGGAAAGACCTGGTCTCTAATTGGGTCAGGAGATGGATCAAGAAAATCCAAGTGATCGATAGTGACAATTTCTTCGCCATGATTAAATTACATAACACGAAATAAATTTGACACCACAGCTTGCATGGCATAGAAATAATCATGTCTGAGGAGCATATTGAAGTCCAAGGGGTCTTCTATCACCATGAAATCAACTAAGACTGTCTTCCCACCCAAATTAATAGGTGTTTGAACAAGAATTCCCAAGACTATACTAGTACTTCTATCAAGCACCAGTAATGACTAGCAATTGACACAAGGCTAGGAGATCCCATGCCTTTCCAAGCACAAGCATACAAGATACTAACCGAGGCTTCTTCATCAACAATACAATGAACAATCGAGTATGGTTCAACTTTGACCTTTATCTGGAAAGGTGTATCAGAAGGAAGGCGTGACTCAAATAGGATATCCCAATAAAAGGAAGCAATCTGAGAGCTTGGTGGGGGTTGATTTGAAGTGATTTTAGTGCCCCCTTGTTTAGTAAGTTTTGAAATTGCAATAGCAAACACATCAATCTCCAAAGGAAGAGTTGGATTGACCGATAATGGAATCGATTCAAACACTTCATGAAAGTCACTCTCCAAAGGGAGAGTGGGATTGACCAAAGGTGACATTGGTTCAATCACATCATGATCACTCTTTGAAAAAAGAGTGGGATTAACCAAAGCTAAGATTGGTTCAACCACTAGATTAACCAAATATTGAGAAGTTTTTTGAGAAACTATAGATTGTTCAGGAGAATGAAATTATTGAGTCTCAGAACACACTCTTCGCACCTCTGCAATAGCAGGGCACTGGTGAGTAGGATGATCTCCCTCGCATAGCTTACAAGGGAATTTAAGTTTGCACTTCAAACGACCATTTTTCTCAACGGTGTCAACATGACTAGCAGTGGCTGACTCTTTTCTCTCAGCATGACCTACAGAGGCTGAGCTTTTTCCCCTAGCATGACCACCAGAGGATGGGTGACTGGGTCCAACCTGAATAAGAGAGGCTGGTTGTTGAGAGACTTTAGGATGTTTAAAAATGAGATGACCTTGGAACCAAACTATTCATACCTCCACGATGGAAGGGCATAGATAAGTAAGGTGGTGTCCCTCACAAATATTACAAGTAAACTTGGGCTTGTGTTTTGAACGGTTAGTCTTTTCAACAGTGTCAACATGACTTGCAGTGGCTGACAGATTGCCCTCAGCATGAACCACAGAGGTTGAGAGACTGCCCCCAACATGACCGTGACAGAGGCTGAGAGACTAGGTCCAACATGACTTGCAGAGGTTGAATGAGCACCACCAGCATGATCAACAGAGGCTGAATGGTGAATATCAACTTGACTTGCAGAGGTTGAGTGCTTAGATCCAACATGACCTACAGAGGTTGGATAGGTTCCCCTATCATGAACTATAGAGGCTGAGTGGTGAGGTTCAACTTGAATTGCAGAGGTTGAACGGGTTACCCCTTGCTTATGTGTCTTCCTCCTATTCCTCCTTTTACTCCTTTTAGATTGTAGGTTACTAGTATCAATAATTTCATCGCATGAGGTAGAATGAGGAGGAGAAGCAACTACAGGTGAAGGGGACGTAGTGTTTTGATGATCTTGATATAAGGAGCTTACTTGGGAAGCATCAAGAGCATTCATGACAGTTGGAGTGGAAAAAAACCACACCAGTAGCCCTAGGGTGAATCCAGGCAGATTCAAGGTGGCCATCAAAGGAACCGACATTGCCTTTGAGAGGAATAGTACAAGGAGTTCCCAAGATGGGGAGCTCTTGGTTGGTGTTCAAAGGGGTGTTAGCCATAGTTTCAAACTAGAAGACAAATTCTGAGGTTGAAAGGCAACCAAAAGTACAAAGCACACACCTAAAGGAAAACTAAGTACAGACAAACCACACAGCACTCACTAAAAATTCCTTAAGCCAAACAGAAAAACAAGTATCAGATATGATTTCCAGAAGAAAGGTGATAGACAGTTACTTGGCATCCCTATAGATGTTCTTAGGCACAAGCGAAGGAATCACCCAACCGCCCTCCCACACCTTCTATTGGGGTTACCTTCCAAACCCATCCAAGGTAGACCAGAAATAGCCTTTCGGTATACCTGTGTATGAACCCTAGATGTCAAAGAGACGAAAGGCTATCGCAACTATACTGACAGTCTGGGGGGATAGTCATAAGCCTGATTCATATGCATGGGCAGGGTAGCAAAGCCTGAAACCCTGTCAACACCGTCACCGCACGGGGCCCAAGAGGTGGTATTGACAGAAGTCTCGAGATGCGTAAAAATATTGGTCTACAACCGAATAAGGAATCAAAGGGTTATCTCCTCAATCTAGGTCCTCATGCGGCCTCGTGCTTAACTCTTGTTTGAGAGGATATTCCCAGACACAATCAACATAGAGGAGGATTTACCTAGTGATTGACTAGCTACGTTTGAAATCAAATACTTGTGGAGAGTTGAAACTCCCTAATCCACAAGTCTAGCCTAAGATACTTGGTGTAGGAGCCTAAAAAATAAAACTTTCTAATAATTTGTAATTATATCGTTCATTTTAAAAGGCTATTTTTAGTTAGAGGGTAAATGGCAAGAAACTTATGTGGTGTTTTGACTCAGAGTTGAAACAAAATGACTAAGCAAAGAGAGATGAAATGTAGAAAGCAAAAACTATTCTCTTTCTTTTTTAAATAGAAACTTGAAAGGCACAAAAGAACAATTTCTTTTTATTTTTTCAAAAATAATGATATGTAGTTTATTAAAGACAAAACCTTAATCTACATGCATTTTAAACAACTATATGTTCTTTTTCTTTTTCTTTTATAAATGCAAAAGAAAAACTACCTACAAAAACAATTATACAGATGAGAAAAACAAAGCAAAATGAACTCTGCTATACAACCACCAAATAGACTCTAGAATTCCCTAAAGTCAGTATAAACCATACTTGGAAGGAATTATTGCATAAGAGACAAGTCAACTATTTTGACATGGTGAAGTGAACCAAAAAAACAAGAAGGAAACAAAGACCAATAAGCTTCTAAGTTCAGATAAAGATCACTAATAGAGGTTGACCATAAACATAAGCCAAAAATCATGCCAAGCAAAGGAGGTGGGGGGAAAGAGCAAAGAGAAAACCCTAATGCTATAAAAAGTATTACCACATAGATAAAGAATAACCAAGGGTGATGAGACTAACTCCCTGGAGTCATGCACCTGTAGAGGACCCTGAAAGACATACCAAACAACCCACAACAGCAGAAAAAACTACAAAAATGAGGAAAAAACATTGTTTTAGGGGCACACGCGGGTTGTACTACTGATAGATCATGTGTTAAACATGGGTTGACAGTATATCAGGTGGTGTGTACAAAACCAAACATGCGACTGTGTAGTATGCAACTCGCTTGTGGGTGGGAAAAAACCCCAAAAAGGTCAAAAAATGCCTTAGGAAGGCAGGGGAAGTGTTCTATCAAATAGAGAAGGTGTTCCTAAGTGGAAAGAAGGAGCTAAAACCAATGCAAAAGACTGTAAGAAAGACAAAGAAACCCCAAACAGACAATTCTCTCTCCCAACGGAATCACCAGTTCTGTTGTAAAGGAAATTTTCCTATGGATAGGGTTTAAGAGGCCATCAACGTACTGGGGTTGAAAGAGAGATGAAAATGGTTCTGTAAGTATATATAAGCAAGTTTCAGAGATTAGAATGGTTCATGCCTTAAAAAATGAAGGTTGATCCAAGCAACCCTCTAGTCCTCTTCTTGCTCCTCTTGCTCCAAGAGACCCACAAAATGAATTATACCTTCCTCAAACCAATATGACCACATATAAAGAAATGATAATCAAATAAACATGAAATAATTATTGGACTAACATCATCATATGATCATAAAAAAGATTCAATCACACATTGAACAATGATTTGGGAAGAAGAAGGACATCACATCTTTATTAATCATGAAAACAATTACAAATATACCTTCTCTTCAAGTTGGGCACCTCATGAAACCTTGATCTGGTTCTGTTGTTTCTCTTCTCCAAGGAACTCAGCCTCCAAGCTCTGCAACACAAGGATAAATATTCTATGGAAAAGGTGTGGGAAAGAGAGTCCCAATTCCTCTAGCATGACAATGCAAAAAGTTCAAGTCTCCTCTCATGGACCTCCCTACCTCTATTTATACCTTTATGAAGAGATAAGGTCGAAGGCAAAGTAGTTACAACTGAAGGAGTCAGTTGCATAACCACCCAAACTACCCAAACTTTGAGAAACTTCTTTTTTTTGACATCTACAGGAAAAAAACGTGGGTTGTAGAGACAACAATAATGTATTCAGGAGGTACACACGGGTTTTAGTACAAATAGTCATGTTTTTAGGGTACACGCGAGTATTATATAGGCAAGTCGCGTGCAACACATGGGTTTCCTTAAGGAAACTCGTGTGTGCATCAAAAATCTCATTTTTTGGGTACTTTTTGGAATTTTCAGACTTTGGTGTCTTCTGGAAAGTTTTAGCTAACTGAAATACCTTTCTAAGGATGTAGAGAAGAGGTCAAACAGAGTTACAGAATCCATATATGGGTCCTCCAAGTTAGGTGTTTTTTCAGTGACTTTTAGTGACTTTCATGAAGTGTCGTCTTGCGACGAAATCATGGGGAAATGGTCACAGGAGGAGATGTGTTATTTGAAGCTATAACATAATTACCAAGAAGAAGATTGAGATCAATGACTGAGATTGATCAATGACAAAATTTTTATGAGATCTGCTTCTTCATATTTGAATTCCATTGTTGATCTGGTGGGGACATAGATTAGACGATCCTTAAGGATTCCGTTGATTTAACTAGCAAGCCTGTTAATGTTTTTCTTGGCTACAGAATAACTGAAATTGTAAAGTATTTGAGATCCGTTGGAAAACATGGACGATAACTCAACGACTGTTTTCTTGCTGACTATATCGGGTATTGGACCTATGAATCCTACTTGGCATGATGACTGTGTCTTAGGTATGTGCAGGTATGGAAAGTTGAGATCACAATAGAAGCATATCAATAGATGAGATTAATTACACAACAAAAAGTTACACGAGACTTAATTATGGAATCAACAATCTCAAGAGAGAAGAAGGATCAAGCATGAATGGTTCATATCGTGATCAACATTAGATCAACGATCGAGGAGAATTCCGCTAGAAAATATACGAGGAAATTAAGACAAGGTTAGTTAGCGAAATTAGAAACCAATCGTCACGTTGAGATATTAAATCAATGGTTAGGATTGAATCCATAAGGAAATCTACATTGGGGAATGATTTCTGCACAAAGAAAAGTGAGGATCTGCAATCCACATTAGATTGTAGGTCGACGGCTAGTAGTGAACCCACAAAGAAATCAATGGTTTATAAGAAAAAGTAGAAGGCGGAGAATCACGAAAAGGATTTGGGAAATATCACAGTTCTGCTACTCTAAATCCGGAAGATTGACAATTCGTAAAACATTTGCAAAATATTGACATTGCAAAAAGAAGTGCATTAGAATATTGCAGAAGGAAGAAAGCAGAAGGAAAAAAGCGAAAGGAGGAGAATTATGAAAGAAACGTTTGAGTTTTTTGAGATCCACATTCCACAACACGTGATATGCAATATCGACAGTCAGGATGACATCCATAAAATATCAACATTGCAGAAAGACTAGTGTGGAAAGCGAAAGGCGGATAATTGCGAAAGCAACGTTTGAGTTTTTGAGAACCCGCATTTCGCAACCCGCGATCCTGAAGATCGACGGTCTGGAAGAAATCCATAAAATATTGACAGTGTGAAAATATTAGTGCCGAAATAGGAAACCTTGAAATGACATTTGGGAAAGTCACAAAGCTGCATTCTGCTATCCACATCTTATCTCAGATCAACGATTATAGGAGAGCCCGCAGGAGATCAACGGTGTAAAATGATTGATGCAGAAAGACAACTGCGAAAATTGAGAAAAAACATTTTGAGAAATGTCACAGATACGCAATTCATATTCCACATCGTATCTTAGATCTATGATCAAGAAAAACCCCGACATAAAATAAACGACTCATAATGATTGCGGAAATGAAGATTGTGGAAGGTCACGACTGGAAGATTAAACAACAAATCGATTAACAGGGAATTGTTTTAGTATTTTTGAAGAATCATGACGGAGGTAGATGACTCTACGACCCAGTAATAGAATGAGGAATTGATCTCTCATGAAGAGTCATGATCGAAGAATGAAATTGTGCAATGGTGAAGAGATGCATCTGCAGGAAACATGAAGGTATTTATACAAAGGGGATGAGTGAGAGAAGTCGTATATGTCGTCCAGATCATAGAAGAAGAAGAAGATACCAGTGAGTGTGACAGATATTGAAGGGTAAAGGAATATGGAATATTACTAAAAAAATATTAGGGTGGTAGGGTGGCTCTAGGGTAGGAAATATTCCTATAGGGGGTTGTAGCCTCCTTCCAACAGAAGCTGTTAAAAAAGGTGTAGTAGCATCCTGTCAACTGTAGCTGAAAAAATAGGGGGTTGTATCCTCCTTGTAGTAGTTGCTGGTAAATAGGGTGTAATACCATTCTTGTATGTAACAACAGGTAAAAACTATTTGTAAATAACAATTTTGTAGTAATAGGAAGTATTGGTGGTTTACCTAATTGGGATTCCACGATAAATTTGTGTTCTGTGTGTTCTTGTTGATTATGTGTTTTAAAGAGTAAATTAAAAGTGGTTTTAAATTCAGAAAAGTTACAATACTGATTCACCCCCCCTAAGTATTAACCAATATTTCAACAATTGGTATAAGAGAAGGTTACTTCACCACAATTTAACCACTAGAAGGTAGATCCTATTTTAAAACCACTATGGATCAACAAGAAGGTTTAGCCACCAACAGACCTTCATTATTCACAGGAGAAAATTATGCATACTGGAGTGTGAGAATGGAGTGCCATATGATTTCCCTTGGATGGAAGGTTTGGGAAGAAACTGAGAAAGAGTATAAAATAGATGACCACGCACCTACAAACTCAGAGGAACTAGGCCAATATGAAGGTAATTCTAAAGCCCTAAATGCAATCCTGAGTGGGTTGACAAACTTTGTATTTAAAAAATTTATGCGATGCAAGACTACCAAACAAGCCTGGGATAAGTTAAAAGTTATCTATGAAGGAGCATCTAAAGTCAAAGAATCCAAGATTTAGACATATAGAGGACAGTTTGAGAGCCTTAAAAAGAAAGAAGAAGAAAATATTGGGGAATACCTTCTAAGAGTAGATGAGGTTTTCAATGCTATTAGAGGTCTTGGAGGAAAATTAAAATAAAGAGAAGTGGGGAGCAAGTCACTAAGAACATTGCCAATGAAGTATGACTCAAAGGTGTCCACCCTAGAAGAACATGATGACCTTGATGACATAACAGTAGATGAACTACATGGGATCTTCACTGCATATGAGATGAGGACGGGACATAATGAAACTTCAAGAAAAGAGTCAACATTTAAATCCCTATCCAAGAACCAACTAGAGAAACTAGATGATGAAGAAGCTCTTTTCATCATGAAACTTGAGAAAGGTTCTAGGAAATACAAAGGAAATATACCCTTGAAATGTTTTAACTATGGAATAATTGGACATTTTTCCAATAAGTGTTCCTACCCAAAACAAGAGGAGAGTGATCATGAAGAATCTTGTTGTCATAAGGGTAGGACCATGGGTAAGAAGAAGTTTAAGAAAAAGAAGAAGAAATTCTATTCCAAAGAAGATAGTGGCGATGAAAGTGAAGATGTAGAAATCCTATTTATAGGGACAACAAATTCAGATGAGGAATCATAAGTGGACATAGAAGCTCAATACATGACTGCTATTGATGAAATTGAAAAATGTAGGAAAAGAAACAAAGTTTTGAAAGAGAATCTGTCAAAGTACCAAGAAGAAACAAATCAAATTATTATGGACTTGAAGAACCAGCTTCAAGAGGCCAAGAAGACCGAAGAAGATCTAGTAGTTATCCTTAAGGAGAGAATCTAAGATTATGAAAAAAATGAAAAAGAGATTATTCAACTTAGAAAAGGGGTTGATGAAAAATATATCAAATCAAAGTTTGAGAACAAATCAAGGACCTTAGAAGATATCTTAAGTAGCCAAAGGCCATCAAATGACAAGACTGGTCTAGGAAATGACAAAGTAAAGAAGCTAGAATATTCTTTTGTCACAAACCAAGGTGGAAATGAAAGAAGCTATGTTGCACTAAAGATTCCTATTAAAAGGGAAGAAATAAATAATTGTGTTTCATCCTTTCTTGACAAAGACAGAATAATGAGGTGTCTAAGAGACCAATGACAAATAGATATCATCAGATCTTTTTTGGGTCATTATTACTCTTGTAATAATTTTGGTCATAAAGACCTGAAATGCAGAGCTTATGGAAAGGGTTATGAATACAAGAAGGACACATCTAGTAACAAACCAAAAGGAAGAAATCATAACCAGTTTGGACCTCTTCAAATATATGACATAGAGTGTTACAAATGTAATAACTTTGGACATATGGATAGAGAATGTAAAATAAGGACGAGTAGTTCAATAGAAGATCAGAAACAGTGGAAGAAGATGGAATTTGTGAAGCAAGAAGATCAAATATTCCTCAAACATGAAGGGAAATTCTATGGATACTGTCATTATTGTCATAAGTTTGGTCACAAGGCTGCTGATTGTAGAACCAAGGGAAAATATCAAAGTTTGAGAAGGAAACAAGACACAAACACAGAAGATGATAAAGGAAAAGTAAGTAGGATACCTCACAGGAAGATATGGAGGAAATAGTCCGATTACGAGAACTCAAAAGAAACACAAATTTCAAACATCAGTGAGGTCTCCAAAGATGACGATGGGCATAATAGTGCCATAAATAAGAATGACATCCATTATGAGGAAAATAAAGATGGAGATATAAAAGAATACACCAATGAGGATGAAGATGAAGTTGATGAAGAAGGATATAGTGATGATTGTGGGATTATTTTCTAAAGATCCTCAGGATTTAAAGAGAACACTGGAAATAACATTCATAGGGATCATATACTCAGGGGGAGTTAAGTAAAAAAATTCCAACAGGTATCAAAAAATTCAATTGGTATCTAATGTTCAAGTATGCTGAAAGATATCTTCATCAAAGATAATAGATGATGAAGGTTAAATTTTTAGATTAGTGTATGGTTGGCATAGAGAAAGTTTAATACCTATGAAGTAACATGAGAACAACAAAATGTGTGATTCATGAAGACCATGATGTCTGCAATCAAATAAAAGATAAATATTTTATGTTCACTTAGAATTTGAAGTAATGACACATAAAAATTGTTGACAATGGAAGAAAACTCAAGTATGATATGAAAAATAAATGAATTCACTCTATTGAAAAGTGCCAGTATGAGTAAAAATAACAGTAAAGATTGTGAAGGAACAATGGGTATTTAAAAAATATATTTATCAGTTTAAAAAATTTATTTCTAAATTTGTCTCTCAAGCTTGTAGCAAATCCTGTTGGTATCTCAGACCAAGGATTATGTGAATATATCTTAAGAAGAGAGAGGAAGTACAGTGACAGGGGGAGTCCATGGATCTATCATTCAAGTTATCATTCAAGAACCTGTTGTAAAAAAGGACATGTTAAGATAAATGATAATGCATTGGTTAGTACCAAGTCTAGTTAACAAAGGGGAGATATGATGATAGGGGGAATTGTTAGAAAGAAGAAATACATGAAATCCTCAATAGCATAACAGGTTATCCTTTGTCATTTTTGTCAAAGGGGGAGAAAGTTTAGATGTTTCCATCAATGCCAAAGGGGGGATATTGTTGAGAATATAGTTGTCATTGATATCAAAGTTGTTCACAAATGACAAAGGAATAACCAATAGATATGGTAGCAGGATGAATTCAACAATGACAAAGGAAATCTACGAAGTGAGGAGTAAAGAGAGAGGGCAGAGACCGTGTGAGATCGAAACCTATGAAGTGAGGAATTGATCGTTCCACTGATAAATTGAACCATAAATTTAAAGATATGTATCTTAAACTGATCAACGGTGCATAACATAGAGTTTTAAAGAGCGTGTATAGATCCACGGTTGGAATCAATTTCGCTAGGTGAAAGAACGGTTGAGATAACTAGCCCAAACTAATCTTCCATACGGCTGGAGATCGTGTGGTGGAGCTTAGGCATGGACAAATATCAATGAATAAGGAGCATTTCGATGATTACTAATGAGGAGGATAACAAGGGATTTGGGTTGCGAAATAAGAAACTAATTGCTAAGAAGGATATTTAGTTAAACATCTGATATCGATCATCAAATCAAATTGACGACGCACAATGATTCTGATGGGTGGAGTTGCGTGGTTTGGAAAACTTTTAATGTGCACAATTTTTTTATGAAATCTGCTTCATCATATTTGAATTCCATCGTTGATCTGGTGGGGACACAGATATGACGATACTTAAGGATTTCGTTGATTTAACTAGTAATCCTGTTAATGGTTTTCTTGGCTGCAGAATAAATGGAATTGTAAAGTGTTTGAGATTCACCGGAAAACGTGGGAAACATCTCAACGACTATTTGCTTGCTGACTGGAAAGGGTATTGGACTTGTGACTCCTATTTGACATGATGACAGTGTCTTAAGTATGTGCAGGTATGGACAGTTGATATCACAATAGAAGCATATCAACGAATGAGATTAATTACACAAAATAAGTTACTTGATACTTAATTGTGGAATAAACAATGTGAAGAGTGAAGAAGGATCAAGCACAAATATTTCAGATCGTGATCAACATTAGATCAACGATCGAGGAGAATTCCACTAGGAAAATATATGAGGAAATTACGACAAGGTTAGTTAGCGGAATTAGAAACCAATCGTCACGTTGAGATCTTAGATCAACAGTTTGTATCGAACCCACGAGGAAATATATGGCGGGGAATGATTTTCGCATAAAGAAAAGTGAGGATCCACAATCCACATTATATCATAAATCGACATTGTTAGCACTGGAATTGAGACAAAGGTTGCAGAAGGCTCGCTCCCAGGTAACAACAGAACCACTTTTGAAGAGAGAACTGGCCTTCTTCTCTCCCGAGAGCGATCTCTCACCAAATATTAACAATTCCAGATATATACAAGTGAAACTATAAATTATTTGTAAAATTGGTTGAAATAAGACATAGAACCATTGGGCAATGGAGTCAATATGTGTAACAGAAATAAACATAACTTATGCAGGTGATTTCAGCACAGAGGCAAGATAGCCATTCAGGCACAGTCAAATTATAATTGTCTGGTGGAAAAGAAGAACATGAACAGACCATTAACACAGAGCATTGGAAAATGAATTCTATATTAACTTTAGAAGAAAGCTTTGGTGAATATCTGAAACAACAGACAGAGCATAGCATGTATGAATTCCAAAATGTTATATACTTATTTCAGACATGAAATAAAACATAATGGAAGAGATAAACCGGAAAAACATTCACATGAGAAAGGAAGCAACAAACTGTAATATAAACAACACATGGATCCCTATGTAAAATTCCGACCTCGGCTCTGAAACTTTATTAAAATAATCTTGAAAACATACACAACAAAATTACATCAGTTTTCAACCCTTTCTCCTTCTTCAGGAGGTATATTTATAGCATTTTGGACTTTCTAAACCGACATTCGGGAATCAAAATTTGTTACAACTGAAGAACATATTCTAACAAACTCTTAGGTGGCACATCGGCCGCAATTTGTATAAAATGGATAAATAATGAAATGTGGATTGCAGGAGGAAATATGCACGAGAGTCTTCTATGCTTCTATCTGGTGGGTGACAACTGTGCAAAGTTTTGGGAGAGGTGACCATTGGAACGGGCGTGCAATGCAGAGAAAACTTCCTGCGTATTATCATTGCCACTACAAGGATGAATTTTGAATTTGGTCGACCCATATTGCTAAATGACTCTCCATAGGTCAGGACCAGGCAGAGTCGCAACTGCCATGTCGAATGCTTGTGCTTTGAGCTCCATCGTTTCTGGGTATGAAGTCTCAAGGACCTCGGTGCATGTGGCTTTAAAATCAAACAAAAATTCAAAATTGTTGGTCAATTTATAAAAAATGATATTTCCTGACAATGATTGTTGCGTATCCCCAAACTTGCTATTGTCTAATCGGCAGTGCACCAAGCACTCCTGATACTCCTTCTGGGACAATAAAGGACCATTTTCTTCCCAGAAAAAAGGGAGTCCTTTGTTTACCAGTGGTTTGAATAGCTTGATGATCTCTAGGACTTTGTGCTTAATAAATTCTATTTTGGCCCGTACAGTCTCCAACATTATGTGCTTAGCAACCACCTTTCTAGCCCCATAGACAACAACAACCCTATTTTGGATACCGTATCGGTTGGTGAAATCATCAGACAAAGAGCTTAGGAAAGTAATGGCATTTTACGCTGTTGCCAATGGCCTTTTCTGTATTTCTCCTAATACTGTCGGGACTTTTTTCTTGGCTTCTACCATAGCGCTTTCCTGGTCTTCAATGAAATCTAAATAAGGCCGGAACTTGTCCGCTTCTATAATGATCTGAACCCAGATCAAATGTCTAGCCTCCTTGTAAGGCAATTTTACCGACCACCTGTTGGATTAACTTGGCATTTTGTTGAATCAGTCCTTGGAATTTATCTTCTACCTTTTCTCTTCCTTGTCTCTCTTTGACCTTTTCTTTTTCTAGTTCCTCAATCTGTTGTTTTAGTTTAATAAGATCTGTAGCTTTCAGTCCTATCTGGGAAATTGCTCTAGAGAGAGAACTGGTATCTATCTCTCTAGCTACACCTTTGGATTGAATTTCACTCTCCACACTTCTTACCTGAAGCTCCTTTTCCTTCATTGCTAATCTAGATTTTAATTCCACATCGTTTTTCTTCAAAAGCTGGATGTCTGTTTCCCACTACCTTTCCTTTTCTTCGAGCTTTAGTAGCCTGGATTTGTAGTCGGTAAGATGAGCATTCAATGTCTCTTTTTCTCTTTCAAAATTAGCCAATTCTTCCGCTTGGGCGAGCTGGGTAGCAGGGATTTTTAACTTCTTTTTTAGGGTCTGGATCTCCTTCTCCTTATCATCGAGCAATTTCTAAGCCAAAATCCATTTATGTGCCAGTCCTTCTATTTGCATTACTTCACTCTATAAATTGTTGATTTGGGATTTGAGTGCTTTGTTCTCCACTCTCACCTTCCTTAAAAGGTTTAAAGTTTTTGCTTTACTTTCCTCCAGCTTGGACATCTGTATGGTAGCCTTAAGTAGTATGGCGTTCGATATATCCCCAGTCTCTTTGTTGAGGTGTATTATGTCAGTAGTGGGAACCTTTGAGAGGTTCACACTGACCTCTAACACCTTGTTCCCCATTGACAAGGCTAAGCTAAGGGTGTTAGTGGCATGATCTCTTACAGTTTTCAGCACCACATTGGGGTAAGGCAACCACATTGCCTCGCTATATAGTTCTGCTGTTTCCTTGAAAGTTTTATCAGCCCTCTCTCGGTAATATCCTAGCCAGACCTCTTTGGATGCATGCTTGCTTAGAGTATGACCATCAAATACATACTCTTGTATTTGCAATTCGACTGTCTTGGGCTCTTCCTGTTGCCGTTATTTCGCTAAATTCTTCTTCTTCACCTGTCCCTTTGCATGGCCCCTTTTAACCTGCACCAACTGCTGCCCCCGTTCTATTTTCTGCCTTTTGGGCATGCTGGCCATGTCCACTTCTTCAGTGTCCATGGGATCCTGAGACCCCCTCTTTTTATTGAACTCGCTGAATAGCTGACCAGTGATGAGACTCCTCCAACTATTGCAACTACTTTAGCCAATTCTCTTTGGGGAGAAGCTATCCTTGGCAGCTGTGAGCCAGTGCTTTGCTCTATGCTGGTATCCATCGGGGAAAGATTAGGGAAATCATCCCAGTTTGCTGCTTCTCTAAGTCCAGGTATTTTAATGTGTTCAAAAATCCTGCATTTGTGAGCTTTCCTTCCTTTGGAAATTATCTGGTGAGGGTCATAATTTACCACTTGTCCCAGGGAAAACTCCATGCCTATGAGCAAGTTGGTAACTAGGGGCAAAGCAGCTCTGCTCCTAACTGTGTATGGTCTCACTTCATGTGGAAAAATCAAATTCAAGATTTTCTTAAATTTCAAGTAGTTCTCTTCTTCAACAATGAGTCTTTGCTGGATCAATTCCAGGGAGAAAACCCTGGCGGTTAGAAAAGCTGGAAGAATGTAGGGTGAATGCATGAAGCCGCACAACCTTATGATCATTTTGAATTCTTTGAGGAACCAATCCCCTATATTCTTGCTATTTGATAGTTGGAGCATTTGCCTCATCTCAGGAAACACCCTAGTTAACCTTTCTTGAAAGAAAAGGTCGTATATTTCGGCCATCAATTGGTTCATGAATTTACAGTAGTCCGTGGCCATATCAGCAGTGATTTCTAGTTTTGTTACTTGTAGGTCTTCTTCATTATAAGCTATAAGCATCCTCAACAAAAAGGAATGGAATCTGAACACTCTATTGCCGTGGAAATTCGCTAACTTAGAACGGATGTTCTCAGCTAGGAACTCATCAAACTTAAGGCAGCAAAATTGATAGGATTGTCTAGGCAATTCGTTTTCGGCCAGACAAGTACTCAAGACAAACAAAAGACTCAACAATGACTCTATGACATAAGTGTCGGTATCTAGACCTAGAAACTAACTAGCCATGGATATACACCACTGAGTTTCTTCATTGAATTGGTTGAGGTCAATAGGGTAAGACAGGTCGATGGGTTCACCATTGGGTTTAGAACAGGACTTTAGGAAGGTTCCTTTACTTTCGTCTGTAGACTCTCTAAAACAACGTATAATATTTTCTTCCTAGTAGTCTTGGGATATATGGAAATTTTTTTCTAGGATATGCAGGGTTTTGCGGATGACGAAAGCTTGGAATGAACAAAGGATTTTAGAATTTGATTTATTCATAATGACACCTTCGGAGATAGAGAAATTGTCTGCACACCAATCGACAAACTCAGGGCAATGGGGGGTTTGGCCAACAGAGAAGAAATGGAAGGATTTAAAAACACTGTAGGTATCTCCACCTCAGTCGTTAAGGATTTACAATTTGCATCTGGTGGTTTCAATGGCTTCTCCCACCAGGATGGTATCAAAAATCTCAACATTCATCTACCAGACTTTATTCTGCCCTTCGACATGTGGCCTCAGACTCTACATCATCTCTCACCCCTATCACTTCTACTGCTCCTATTACATCCATTTTTAAATAGCACTAAGAGGGTATCAGGGGACTACCTTGTTCTGTAGCATAGTTTCCTGGTTGGTCCGTGCTGGAGCTCTGTATGTGGTTGTATATTCGACGGCTTCGAGGTTTCAGAAAAGACAAACCTTTGCAACTTCACATGGACCCCTTTATAGCTTTTCACACAACATAACATTCACGTCCTTCCCAGGTGGCTTTGACTCTAGATATTACTCTTTGCAATTTGAACCGTAGGTATGTGAGGTTCTTTATGATACATCTTTCCCTACCTCACGCGTGCGCAACTCAGCTGTCGATCAAGATCGAATTTCTTCACAACCGTTGATCTGAGCGGACCCTACCATTCTTTGCGAGATGAGGTTCTAGTTCCCTTCGTGCTAATTAAGATTGCGAAATGAACTATGACCGCTGATCTCCCTCTGTTCTCGTAGTGACCATCGATCTAAGTGGCCCGTACCACTTTTTGCAATCCAAAATTGCTGATGCGTCCTTGCAAATCTAGGATGCAAAATCAATTTCAACTGTGGATCTTCTTTGATCCCATTGTCGACTGTTAGATGTCTCCATCCTTTAACCTATTTTGCAATCTAGAAAAGTGGCTTTGGCCGGGCATGTTCACTGTGTGAAATGTTTTGACGCCATTGATCTGCCATCTGATCAATCTTAGCCTTCAATCATGATTCCCATTTAATTCCTTCAGTGCATTCGACGTTCTCTTCTTCTACCTTGCACCTCCGATCCACAGATTGTCTTGTCGCTTTCGACATTCACCACCAAGGCTTATTCCAGTGGCTGAATGCTATCTTGTGTGTGCTGTCAGCCCCTTCTGCGAACACTAAGATACCTTCCCAACACCTCTCGACAAGGCAAAAATTCCCATGTATCTCTTATGACCAAAAAATTAACAGAGTGTTAACAGACACCTAGGAGTGAACCCACAAAGAAATCAATGTTTTAGAAGCAAAATAAGAAGGCAGAAGATAAAGAATCACGAAAATACTTTGGGAAATATGATAGTTTCACTACTCGAAATCTGAAATATCAACAGTCCGAAAAACACCTACAAAAGATCGACGGTGCGGAAAGGAGTCCATTAGTGGAATGCAGAAGGAAGGAAAGCAGAAGGAGGAGAATTATGAAAGAAACATTTGATTTTTTGAGAACCCTCATTCTGCAACCCACGATCTGGAAGATTGACGATCAAGAAGAAGTCCATAAAATATTGACAATGTGGAAAGACTAGTGCAAAAATCGAAAGGTGGATAGTTGCGAAAGTAACGTTTAGGTTTTTGAGAACCCACATTTCGTAACCCGTGATACGGAAGATCGATGGTCAAGGAGACATCCATAAAATATCGATGACGCGAAAATATTAGTGTGGAAAGAGGAAATCTTGAAATGACATTTGGAAAAGTCACAAAGCCACATTCTGCTATCCACATCTTATCTCAGATAAACAGTCACGAAAGAGGCTATAGGAGATCAACAATGCAAAATGGTTGGTGCGGAAAGACAACTATGGAAATCGAGAAAATTCATTTTAAGAAATGTCACAGATCCGTGATCTCTATTCCGCATCCTATTTTAGACCTACGGTAAAAAAAATCCCGAAATAAAATCAACGACTCAGAATGATTGTAGAATGTCATGACTGAAAGATTAAACAACAAATCGATTAACAAGGAATTGTTTTAGTTGTTTGTAAGAATTGCGAACTTAGGTAGATGAATCTATAACTCAGTAATAGAATGAGGAATTAAGCTCTCATGAAGAGGTAGGATTGAATAATTAAATGGCATAATGGTGAAGAGATGCATCCGTAGGAAACATGAAGGTATTTACACATAGAGGGATGAGTGAGAGAAGTTGTCTATGTGGTAAAAATCATAGAAGAAGAAGCATAGAGCAGTGAGTGTGACATAGATTGAAGGGTAAATGAAACTGGAAGATTACTAAGAACATATTAGGGTGGTAGGGTGGTGCTAGGGTAGGCAACAGGCCTGCAGGGGGTTGTAGCCTCCTTCCAGTAGAAGCTGATGAAAATGGTTTAGTAGCATCCTGTCAGTTGTAGTTGACAAAACAGGGGGTTGTAGCCTCCTTCCAGTAGTTGCTGGTAAATAGGGTGTAATACCTCCCTTGTTTGTAGCAGCAGGAAAAAACTATTTGTAAATAATAATTTTGCAGTAATAGGAAGTACTAGTGGTTTACCCAATTGGGATTCCACGATAAAATTGTGTTCTATGTGTTCTTGTTGATTATGTGTTTTAATGAGTAAATTAAAAGTGGTTTTAAATTCAGAAAAGTTACAATATTGATTCACCCCCCTCTCGGTATTGACCAATATTTCAACATTTCCTAAGTTGGTTATTCGATGATGTAGCTCTAAGAAAAACAATAGTGGACAATATTCCAATGTAGGTTGTTTACCCTTGTTCTATTAGGATGGGTGTAGGTATTTCCCACCATTTGTCCTCTTATCCTATGAAACCTAGAGATCTTTAAGGGAAGTGTTAAGACACACTCCCCAAGTTGTGCAATGGAGGCTACTGGCCACCTAATAGGAAATTTCGGTTCATGTAGTCGAGGATTATTCTTAGAGGTTCAATCTAGGGTTAGGTCAATATAGTTGATTCTCTAGTAGGTTCCATAAGAGGAAATTGTACGATGCAAATGATGGAAGTACGTTAGTCATGAGGAAGTATGGTTCATATTAGTTTATAATGACGTTGGGATTTAGTTATAACAATATGGTTACTTGGTTGTGTTAACGATCTTGGTTTATTCATGTGTGATAATCTCATTATTATATGTAGTTTGTACTGTATCATTGTAAACTAGTTAGAAGATTGATAGATGTTGTGATTATTGATTTGTTGTGTTGCATGCTTGGATGAAAGCATACAAGAACTATGCATTAGATGTGATAATTGTTATTGATAGTACATGTATGATATATGTATGCACCAATTACACCGACATAAATTGCATACATTCACTAGTATTAATTCAAATATAGATTTACTATTAAATTATGCTTATTTTCAATTGATGCATATTGAGTTAATTAACTTTTTAATCTAAAAGTAGTTTAAATTTACTTATCAAAGCAAAGTGTTTTTTTTATATGAATTTGGTTTCATTTCATTAATATAATATATGATTAGTAAAACTTATCCAAAGTTAAAACAAATAGATTTGATTTGATTTTCTAGGTGAAATGTCAGTTTAATTAAAGTTATGGATAAGATTGTACTATTTTTTTAAAATATGATAACCATTCCTAGAAAAGGGGATAATGCTCCTACATAGAGAAGGTTTAGGGGTTGGAAAACTTAAAAGAACAAATGAAGGAAAGAAAACATGGAGGATGGAGGAGAGGAGAGGATAGAGCTATGGAACTAATATTTTTGGATTGGATACTAGTTTTTGTTGTTGTTCTTGGAGATTTTTCCATGTATGGTCAAGAGACTGTAGAAATGGGGAACCTATATTTTCTTGGAGCTAGTAACCCAAATAGGTCATTCCTAATTGGATAGGAGGTTATTGTAGTTTGGATAGGCTATAGAGGAGGACTCAAAATGATTGTTGATTCAAACATATTTATGAAGTAATCTATAGGGTTCCTACTTGTTTTAGATTAACTAGATATAATAAAAATTTAATAAATATCTTAAATTGTGTTATTATACTAAAGAAACAACAAGAAACAAAATTTATTTATGGCGAATCATTAGGATTGTTGCTTGAATAAACTGTTTATGGTGAAATCAAAATTTTTTCACTGACTTGTGCTTAAGAAAAAATATAGTTTAAAGTTTGATTGTTAATTACACCCATACAAATTTGGAATTAGAATGTAATATATTTGAAAATTAGAATGATGCTATAAAGAGAATTAAGTTAGATTAAATTAGTTATTAACACCCATGTAGGATAGGTGTGTTGCAATAATGTTTTAATTGTCATGCAATGCCATAAATATTACAACATGATTTTGACATGAATGAATATATCCATTACCCCTACATCGAGTAAGGGATATAAAATTTGATTTTCTTATGAGGGTTATTCATTTAACTTTAATACAAAATTGGAAATAATGGAAATAAACAAGTAGTGAATCTACTCATTCTTTTATTGTAGTCAATTGGAGTAATACCCATTTATTTCTACATGCATTATGAATATAATATGGATGCAAAGAAAAAAATACATATTGATACAAAATCATTGAAAAAAAACCCATAAACTCAAGGAACACCAATCTCATAGATTCACATTACAACATACTACTGTCTTAAAATGATCAGAAATATGATTTCCTTGGGAATATTTCACTACCCAACAATAGGTTCTTCCTTGAACAATTCCTGTTATAGAAAATGTAGTAGGTCATATTTTGCAAGATGCTTTAATCCTTTCATTAAATAATATTACTGCTTCCATGGTGTTAGGATCAAGGGATTCATTTCATGCCAAAACCCATAGGAAATATTTTCAAGAATATGTTCAAGGTTATTTTGGATAGGTTTATTTCGATGATGATGAATCATGTAAAATTGTTAGAAAGGGTAAGATATAGTTAAAATTATAGAATTAAAACCAATAGTTGCTAAAAGAGGAAATACAAATTCTTGATTGAGAATAAATCTAATATAAAAAAGATAGTTGTAAACTGAAGTCTATACATCTACATTTATAGAAAAATGTGGAAGGTCACTAGAGGATCAATGATAATAGAAAAATGAGAGAAGGTAGCTACACTGTATTTATTTTTAGAAAATAGGATTGTAGAACAATAACATAAAACAAGAGTTCAAACACGACCAAAATAATAATCACGCTCCACACCCAATAATATCCCACTTAGAGGCTGATCAAAACAAATCCACCATTTCTGCACTGGCTAGATTATGCTATGAACCTTGGACCTATCAAATTTATCATCTTCACCTTCATTCTCGAAGGCAAACTAAAACTGGAACTCAGTTTCTCTCTGGTTACTACCTTTGTCAACATGTTAGCAACATTTTGTATAATATGTATCTTTTCCAACTTCAACAGTTTAGATTCTAGAACAGATTATATGAAATGGTACTTTAGATCTATACTTTTAGTCGTAGAATGTAAACTTTTTTCTTTGCAAGATGAATGACACTCTGGCTATCAATGTACAAACTTCTATTCTCATGCTTCTTACCCAATTCCTCCATGAACCTCTGTAGCCAAATCATCTTTTTACTAGCCTCTATAGCAAAAACATACTCTGCTTCTGTTGTTGAAAGTGAAACAACCTTTTTCAATTTCAAAATCCAACTTATTGTTATTCCACCTATAATAAAGCTAGCTCACTAGTACAAAAGCGCGGATTTTTCCACGGAGGTTTTCCACGTTTCTTACCTTTTGGTGTAAAATCCGATGTAACAGGAACGAGGCGTCGCTATATCCACGCCTAGCTGTCGCTGTATCCACACCTACCCATCCCTGTATCCACGCCTGGACTCCTAGCCGTCGCTGTATCCACGCTTAGCCGTCGCTGTATCCACGCCTGGACTCCTAGCCTGAAAATCAAAATATTTGGAAAATAAACTAGAGTCAACAAGCCATGGGGTATGTATGCATAAATAAATTAACATCAAGGAAGGTATTGAAATTAAGGGGTAGGAGAATGTAACACTCATGTTAAAGCCCCCATATTGTAATATAATTGTAAATTTGATATGGATGAGGGCCAAGTATATGTAATTGCAACTAAACAATTAGTAATAAAATATGAAGCTAGCTACAAACGGGGAGAGAACATTGAGAAGAGATGGAGGACTATAAATTCATGAGAGGGGAAGGTGTGTGAGAGGAGAATAGAGTGTTGGTGTCATGACATTGTAGCTTAACCATGTCTTGGACCCTAAAAATATTCTCTAAATCTTAACTTTTTCCTAGGACCTTGGTAATGGGGATTAACATCCTCAAACATTCAATTTAGAATGTGAAATGATTTACAAAGGATTGATGCTTATAAACCAATGTCAACATTTTATTTTACAACAAGATTGATAGGGCCTTGGACATGATGTCTTGTACCCAACATGAGGGGATTTCCAAAGTCCATGCTAAAGCTCCCAATAGGCGTTGGATGAAAATAAAACTATTAGACCCTATATGAAGCTTCTAAGGACCAAGGTCCATGAATAAGGACACAAACCATACAACATGGTATGTGTTGGACATCATTGTCCTCGTAGTGGTATGAGAGTGTTAATATGAGGTTTTGTGCACTATGAATGAGTCTCAAACCATGGTTGGGAGGGAAATTGATGCATTTATGCTCTAAATTATGACTAGCAAGCTAATAGGCCATGATAAAGGCCTCAAACCACAAAATATATGATTTAAAAAGTATGTAGAAATATGCTGTTTAGTATAACTCTGTCTTCAAAATGAGGGGGTTGGCAACCTCGACATAGAGGAACCCCGATATGCATGCGGCTTTTCTACTCTATAATTAAAATATTTGACATATTGAACATAAGTTGTCAGTAATGGGATCCAATTTCAACATGGTGTTAGGGGATACATATACTGTCTTGGCGCCAAAATCACAGGCGGCCAAGCAAACCCGCCCGTGCAAGGAAGTTAAGCCATCAAGGAAAATGTGAAGTAGACTTGTTCATTCATGTCGAAAATTAAACCTAATTTTCCAACAAGGTCGGACGGACTAGCATGGCTGCAGGAGGAGCGGAGGGGCTGCTGGGGTTGGAACCCAATTCATCCATCTCAATAAAGTATGGCAGATTCTTTGGCATGCACCAGAATCTCAGCTTACTAGAAGTCGATGACAACATTCTCACAGAGTTTATGCAAAACGGGTGAGAAGAAAAACCAATCAAAGGGTGTAGATCAATCACTTTTCTTGAACTTTGCTATGCATTCAGTGCAGGCAGAGGCTTGCGATTTCCCTCCATCTTCACAGTCTTCAGTTCCAGAAGATGCAGCAAATCCTACTCGTCTGCCAAGGCATTTTACTACAGGGTTTATGGAAGGAGAGTGCTTACCATCTTCTGTCAATCAACAGTCACATTCTTCCTGGCATTTTGTAAATGGTGATGACCTGGGTGATGGTACAGATGGATTTCATCCTCATCCGCAAGGATCTTCCCCGGCAGATGGGGACAATGTTTCTTCGGGCGGTAGTAGACACAAAAGTAGACTTGATGCCCTTAAGAAAGCAAGGCTTGTTGGTGAGAAACAACGTCCTCCAAACTATGTTCAGAAGGATCCAGAAAAGCATC